>NQYQ01000014.1:39192-76332 GCA_003055925.1 Escovopsis sp. Ae720 | reverse complement strand
GGGAGGGGGGGTGGAAGGGCTCACCGTGACCAGGTCGAGTCGTCGCTGTAGCCTTGGTGGGTGTGTCTAGAGATGAGGGAGCCATCTCGCGGACTGACGTTGACTACGTGCCACGTGGAGTCATCTTGTCTGATGAGGTTCTTGAGGACAAAATGAGCGTGGTTGGTCGCGATCTCAATCAGCCGCTGGTTCGATGTGTGGTGGCCCACGTAGAACAAGAGGTCCAGGTCTGTCTCCAGTCAGCCGCGTGCCATCTACCTTCGTCGCCCAGGTCCATGACTCACTGCACATGCTGTCGACGATGACGAGGAAGTTCTTGTCCTTGTCCGAGAAGTCGTATTTCTTGTTGACCTGCTTGTCCCAGCTCCTGACGGCTTTGAGGCTCTCGCTGTAGCGCGACGCCAGGCTGTTGGCCGCGGTGACGACGGAGGCAAGGCTCTCAGGGTTGCCCGTCAGCTCCCAGTCCTGCCGCAGCGCGGGCTGCGTGATGAAGCCGAGATCGTGGGTGTTTGTCCGCAGCGCCATGCGATGAAGAGGGGCCGCCCAGGCGCGACACAGCTTGAGCAGTTCGGCGTGGAAGACGGCACGATCTATGCCCGGCAGAGGCACTGAGTTCGGGTGCTTGACGCATCTCTCAAGGATGCAGTACAGGCTTCCGGGGAAGAAGCCGCATGTCCAGAAGTTGACCTCCTTGGTGTTGTATATACCGGGCGTCTCGCCATCCTCTGGCACCCATTCGGGGTACTCGTCAGGCGCTTTCTGAAGCAATGTGAGCATTCCTGTGCGGATGAGAAGCCACAAGTCTTTCAAAATGGATCCATCATAATCTCACGTTGTCTTTCAAGCGCTCGGTTGCAACCTTCCACAGCTTGGCGCTGATGCTCTCTCTGTAGAGCCCGGCCAGCTCGACAGCCCGCGGAGAAGAATGGTTGTTCACTATCATCTTGACTCTTGTGTGTCCGGGATAGATTTGGAGAGGGAGTGAGGTGACGAGGAGAAGCCTGTTCTCTTTCCTGGCGGCTCCTTACGAGCATGTCACCGGGGATGATATGTATGTTGCAACGCAAGCAGCCTAAGCTGTTGCCTTGTGAATACTTGCCCATTGGAAGAGGCATGCCGGGCAGTGACCTTGTCATGGATCTCCATGACATCGAATCCTGACACCCTGGGCGACTAGATATGGCGCCGGGGCCGTCTGAGGACCGCCTGGCTGCCTACCGGTAGAACTCGCACTCTCACTCCGTACCGGTAGCGAGGAGACCGCGAAGGAAGACAGCCTACCCAGCCTCCGATGTCCTGTGCGGTGCGGGGATGCTCCTCAGTTGAACCCCGGCGCGGCGCAAGCTCGATGAATCCGCCACACACGCTCGACGGTGCTGTCAGGGGTATTTGATGGAACCGCTGCGGCCTCTTGTCGTCGGCGTGGATTCCCCCGGCGCCCGCGACATCAAAATGCCGACGCGGGCCGAAACGCCGACGCGCCGGGCCAATCACGTGGGCAGCTTGGCGACTCCACATTGCACCTCATCCCCACCCGTTTCCAACCTCCACCTCCATCTCCGCCTACGAGTACTCGTACGAGTACAACCTCCGCGTTCCCCTCACGACATCCCTGATGCCTCTTCGGCACCCCGCACTTCCGCAGGCCGATCCCCTGTCGATTGCGGAGAGACGTGCATGGCGGAGCGGATGGACATGCGAACCGACAGCGATGGAGCTCCGGCGCCGGATGCGCCTGTCGTGGGTAGGAGCAGGAGTCGCCGTACGAAGTGCGAGGACTGACGCATCGGAACCGTTTGCTGATTATGTGGCTATCTAGAGACTCTTGCGTGCAGGCATTCATATTTGCGATGATCCGTCTCTGAAATGAGGATTTGAGAGGCGAAGCTGCTCCTGAGCGCTGCCTCTTTATTCGATGTTTCAAATCTCATCGCATCAATCGAGACCGGACTCTGTACATGCCATATATCAGCAATGACTACCTCTGAGACTGGAGACCCGAGGTTCAATCCTCTCCACGGGAACTCCTTCAAGACGAGAGAAGACGTCGCCAGCGCAGTCATCTCGCTCTTCAACCCCCTCCTTCCCGCCTTCTCCGAGGGCAACGCCCGCGTCCAGATCGATGCGTCCACATCGACGTGGGATCGGGGCGCCTGCGACCTGGAGGGCTACGCCAGGCCTCTCTTCGGCATCGCGCCCCTCGTCGCCGGCGGCGGCCGCTTCGACCACTGGGAACGATACAGGGACGGTTTGAAGAACGGCACGAATCCCGCGCACCCAGAGTACTGGGGCCGCGTGCCGAGCATGGACCAGAGGCACGTCGAGGCGGCGGCGCTGGCGTACGGGATCCTGCTCGCCCGGGACGACTACTGGACGCCCCTCGACGACGCGGCCAAGAAGAACGTCGGCGAGTGGCTGCTGCAGAGCCGTAACGGGGAGCACGGGTCCAACAATCACAAGTTCTTCCGGATCCTCGTGGACCTCGCGCTCGAGAGCGTCGGGGTCGAGGTCGACCGCGCGGGGACGGATGCGTACCTCGACGACATGGAGAGCCTGTACGTCGCTGACGGGTGGTACCGCGACGGGGAGGACGAGGGCGACACGCGGCGCATCGACTACTACAACCCGTTCGCGATGCACTACTACGGCATGTTCTACGCCGTGCACAGGCCCGAGGACAGGGCGCGCGGCGAGCGATTCAAGGAGCGCGCGCGCGAGTTCGCGGCGGCGTTCCTGCACTGGTTCGCGGACTCCGGGTCCAACGTGCCGTACGGCCGCAGCCTGTCGTACAGACAGTGCGTCGCGTCGTACTGGGGCTACCTGGCCGTGGCGGGCGTGGAAGCCCTTCCATGGGGCGTCATCAAGGGCATCTACCTGCGCAATCTGCGCTGGTGGGCCGCGCAGCCCGTCTCGCGGCGCGACGGCATCTTGACCCTGGGCTACGCGTACCCGAACGCGCTCATGGCGGAGAGGTACCTGGCCGGGGGATCGCCGTACTGGGCCATGAAGGCCTTCAGCCCGCTCTGCCTGCCCGCGGACCACCCCTTTTGGGCCGCCGAGGAGCTGCCCATGCCGGAGCGCCCGTCGATCGCCGCGTTTCCGGTCCCGGGGCTCGTCTTCGCGCACACCTCGAGCCACACGGTGATGCTGAACTCGGGCCCGGAGTCGAACAAGGCGATGCGGTTCGTGCCCGAGAAGTACCTCAAGTTCGCCTACTCGAGCCGCTACGGCTTCTCCGTGGAGAGCGACAGCCGGGGCTTCGACGTCGGCGCCTTCGACAGCATGATTGCGCTGAGCGACGACGGCGTGCACTATCGGGTCCGCGAGCACTGCGAGACGGCGAAGATGGCCGGCAACATGATCTACTCCCGGTGGAGCCCGTGGGCCGACGTGAGCGTGGAGACGTGGCTCATCCCCCGCGGGGAGGACTGGCATGTGCGCGTCCACCGGATCCGGTCGCCGCGTAAGCTGACGACCATCGAAGGCGGATTCGCAGCTCCTAGGGCCGACTTCAACTCTGACGAGCAGCACGAGGAAAAGGGGGCAGCGTGGTGCCTGAGCGCGGCGGGCGATTTCAGCGGCATACTGGATGCCACTGCTTCTGATGAGGCCGGCCCCCGGGTGGGCAGGGTCTGCAAGCCCCACGGGAACACGAGCGTCATGTTCCCGCGCACGCTGGTGCCGCAGTTAAAGGGGACTGTGGAGGCGGACGCGCCGCGGGTGTTTGCGTGCGCGGTGCTCGCTGGTCCGGACGGCAAGAACGTGAAGGGACGGTGGTCGAGCCCGCCTGCGATACCCTCGGTGGCCGAGCTGGAGCGCATCTTTGAGGTTCAGGGATCGGAGATTGAGATTGTGAAGCACTACACTCGTCGGAGCTGAGCTCCTTTGCTATAACAGGAATGCGCATGAACACCATTGCACGAAGACGCATGTCCTCCTGATCGGGCTCTCTGCTTCACAGACAAGACCGACCCGCTTCAAGTACATACTACATACAATACAGATGCGTACATATGTACTCCGTATGGGCAATTTGTTAGGCTTTGGCGGCCGGTCTCTTGCATATGTACCTCCAAACGTAGACGCCATGGCCCTCAACGTTTCATCCAGGACACAGATTCGACGAGAACAAGTTCCGATCTGAAGGGCAATATCAAGTCCACTGCGATGAATCGATGAAATTCTCCTCACCGTCCAGCGTCATAGATAGCCCTCGTGGTCTGCCTACCTGTACAAACACATTGAGGCGGCCGGAGACCTTCCTAGATCAGAACGACAGCCGCATGCTCGTTCCGAGAAGCCGAATATAGATTGACGGCCTGCCACTCCTGGACACCACCTCTTCTCGAGCCCCTGGAAGGAATCCTACTCCGGATATTGATTGGCATCAGTGCCCTCCTTCGTCTCGGGAATATTTTCTCCGTCCAGGAACTGCGGCGGCACAACAACATCCACGCAGATGGCAGGCAGCTGAATTGCCCCCGCGGGCAGTACGAGTACGAGTACGAGTACGAGTGCACTCCGGAATTGGATGATGTCGACGCCACACCGTCCCTCCCAGAAAGCTTCTTCGTCGCCATGCCTCTTCTAAGGAGATCCGTGCGGGTCAGCTTGCACCGCATAGCAGGCATCTATTCCTCTTTGCCCTCCACCCTGCCGGTCTCGACAAGTTCTTTGGTCCATCGGGGGCACATTTGGCCGAAAGTGCGCAGGTGGGAAGAGGCAACGGCATCGTGGTCATCTCCCACGACCCATGCCGTTTTTTTGAGGTCAGAACGCGGGGAAAGCCGCCCACGATATTGCTGATACTAGTCTCACTCGCCGTCGTTCCCCACGGGGAAGATAAATGGATCCGGCCCCTGATCCCTGCGAAGGCCTTGCAAGGGATACGAGTATTGCCCGGGTCATCTACCAGAACCTCACATGACCACTCCTACGTGGAGGCCATCAAGACTATCGTGAAGTCTTCGGCCCGTCTGGGCATCTTCTCGACCAGCCCTTGCGGAGAGATCGTGTCCATTCAGCTTTCTCCGGAAGAGGTCTCATCATTAGGAGAGTCGGTACTCCGTATAAGAGAGGGGGACGACCTCGGCCACGAGTGTCTCCTGAGGAAGACGTTGAACAGGCATTGGCAGCCATCTCCCCTTTCTAAGTTCTTCCTCGGATAGACATTGATCGTCGTCGATAGAGATCATCGCCGTCACCATGTTCCACGTCAACAAGGAAGGCGTCCGCGGCGTCGAGGGTCGCATCCTCCGGGATAGTGACAAGCGCGACCGATTCTGGTGGAGCTACCCGGGCCTCCGCCGGCTCAACCTCCTCCTGCTGGGCTGCATCGTCTGCGATATGACCAACGGGTACGACGGGTCCATGCTCAACGGCCTGCAGTCGCTGCCATCGTGGCAGGACGCGCTGGGCCACCCGACGGGCACGCGGCTCGGGACCATCTCCAACGGCACGCGGTACGGGCAGCTGGCGGCGCTGCTCGTGGCGGCGCCCCTGATCCAGTGGCTCGGCCCGCGGAAGCCCATCACCATCGGGTCCCTGCTGCTGCTGGTGGGCGTGGCGCTACAGGCGGGCGCGCAAAACTACGGCATGTTCGTCTTCGCGCGGTGCCTGATCGGTTTCGGCAACACGATCCAGAACACGGCGTGCCCGATCCTGGCGTCGGAGCTGGCGCACCCGTCGCAGCGGACGCAGGTCATCGGGATCCAGAACACGACCGGCTCGCTGGGCCAGATCATGGCCGCGTGGATCACGTACGGCGCGTCCTTCATGGCCGGCTCGTGGTCGTGGCGGCTGCCGTCGCTGCTGCAGGCCGTGTCGTCCGTCTTCCAGCTCGTCATGTCGCTGTTTATGCCGGACTCTCCGCGGTGGCTCGTGTACAAGGGCCGCAATGCCGAGGCGTATGCCATCCTGGCCAAGTACCACGCCGAGGGGGACGAGTCGTCGGAGCTGCTGCGGTGCGAGATGGCCGAGATCGAGATGGCCATCGAGGCGGAGAAGGCCCAGGCGCTGTCGTCGTGGATGGGGTGGTTCAAGACGGCGGCGAACCGGTACCGGCTCTTCATCATTGTCACCTCGGGATTCATTATTCAGTGGTGCGGCAATGCCCTTCTGTCCTACTACATCCACCTCGTGTTCAACAGCATCGGCATCACGGAGAGCAAGAAGCAGCTGCTGCTCAACGGCGGCATCACCATCAGCGGCTTCGTCTGGGGCAACACGTGGTCCATGGTCATCGACAAGCTCGGCCGCCGGCCCATGTGGCTCATCGGGATGAGCGGCATGTTCTTCTCCTTCCTGCTGCTGACCGTCTTCACCGGCGTCAACACGGGCATCAACTACGAGAACCACGCGCTCGGCCGCGCCACCATCTTCACCATCTTCCTCTTCGGCGTCTTCTACAAGATGCCCGGCTGCATGCTCAACTCGTACGTCGCCGAGGTCGCCCCCTTCGACCTGCGCGCCAAGGCCTTCGTCATCTCGAGCTTCGGCGACGCCGCCGCCAACATCTTCAGCGGCTACACAAACCCGGTCGGGCTGGCCGCCATCGGATGGAAGTACTACATCGTGTGGTGCTGCGTGCTCGTCAGCAACTTCTTGGTCATCTACTTCTTCTACCCGGAGACCAAGAACCTGTCCCTCGAGGAGGTCGCGCAGCTCTTTGACGGGCCGTCCTCGGGCGGCAAGGCCCAGGAGGCCCGGGAGGCGGAGGAGGAGGAGGAGAAATATCAAGCCGAGGCCGAGCGCAGCACCTCGGCGCACCATATCGAGGGATGATATATTTCCTTGATGATCTTTGTGACGATGGCGATGATTGACGATTTTCCTACTTGTTTCTCGGCCCGGTCTGCTCTGTTTTCTTTTCATTTTCTTCACCAAACCAATGTCTAGCCTCCCCCCCCCCTTTCCCCCCTTTCTCCCCCCTTCCCCCCCCCTTTTTTTTTCTTTTCTTCTTTCCCCTGTGCAATCCAAACTCTCATTATTTAGCGGGACAGCGTTTGGGGGCCACAAATTGTATCGGACGGACGCGGAGCTTATTGTATGAATCAGATTGCATCAATATGACTGCATTGGAATTGCCTGTGTAGAATCATTGTTGGAGTGTCCATGAAGCCTCTAATCTTGTAACTGTATTGGTGCTCCAGGCCCGTCTCATTCCCTCGATTGATGGCCAGTCCTGATGATCTGGGAATACCAGACCTGTCCTCAGCAAAGCGTGTTCCCATCCCACCTGGGGAGCTCTCCTGTTCATTCGGTCAATCACATGGATGGGATTACAGATGTTGGTGCTCCGCAACCGCTGAGGCTCTCACCGTGCCGTGAGCCGTCTTCCTCCGGCTCCGGGCTGTTCTGACCGGCGTGAATCAGCGCCATGTCAGCATCAACAGGCCCCCAGCTCACATCAAGCTCCAAGGACTTCCTCAAGAAGGACTCCATCGATCCCATTGGACCGGTCCTGGCTGGATCACGATCCCTGTCCGAGGCCTCGCCTCCAAAGCCCCACACCCACGTTTCCCATGCACCTCTGCAATCTCGATCCGCGGTTGCGCATCCATTGCCATTGATTGATCGATGCTCCGTTCAACGTGACGCGCCTGCGGATACTGTATGTACGGACAGCAGACGGGCGGAGCGAGTAAGCCCGGCTTGCAACCAGATCGGACTTTCTAGGGCAATAGACCTGCCAAAATCTCTCGGCACGCAGCTGGAGCGTCTTGGATCATGGACCAGGCCTCGTCGGACAACAGGAGGAGCCCCGCGGATAACGAGGGCTCGCCGCCGCCGGACGACCTGCCTGCCTGTCTGTCGTGCAGGAGGAGGAAGTCGAGGTGCTCCCGGGAGCGGCCGAGCTGCGCGCAATGCACCAAGATAGGTTTGTACCTGAGTGGCTCCATTCTGCCCTGCTTTCATCAATCGTTCTTATTGTCATTCTGATGTATTTCCTGGCTTCCTTTCCCTCGTCGCTTCCCATTGATGACTGACTCTCCAGGTGCCGACTGTCAATATGTCGTGAAGCAGAAGCCGGGTATCAAGGCCGGGGCCGTGGACAGTCTTGGTCGACGACTAGGTAGGCCGCTCGGATACACCGCCCAGCTCGCCATGAGAAGTTGATCGAGTTCTATGCAGTGCTGTTGATTGACCTTTCTTGGGCAGAGGTCTTGGAGCAGATGTTGCTTGACGGGTCGGGCAACGCAAAGGCTCAGCTGGTCGCCATCCTTGGAGACACCAATGGTCCCCACACCAGCAATGGATCGTTCCCTTTATCGTTTGAGCCTTCAGGGCAGCGGCAAGATTCGCCAACCGATGACCAAGAGGGCTCAAGGAATGTCGGTGCTTCACGGCGCAGTCTCATGATCGACGCAGATGCCGAGTCGAGCCATCCTCGGAAACGCCAACGGATCGGTCGAGAGGAGGAGGACGAAGACGACGATGACGATGACGACGAGGCCCGGATGCCCTTGCTCCCATCCTTCCCCCTCCTGGAGGCTGTTGTCGAGGCCCATTTCCAGACGATCCATCACTGGATACCGATCCTGCACGAGATGAGATTCCGGGCCAGGCTCAAGGACCCGACCCAGAGGAAGGGCCTCACGGTCCTGCTGCACGCCCTGCTCTCGGCCGCGATCAAGTACGTAGACCCCGTCCTGTTCGGGATGAGCGTCTCGGACGTCTCTAGGCAGATCCGGACATCTCGGAGGGCGGTTGTGACGCACGCCATGGAGTCACTCTCGATCGAGAACACGCAGGCCCTTGTCATCCTGGCATTTGACTATGTGAGTGTCTCCCGGTGCTGGTCACATTTCAACTACCTGTACAGAGCATCATGGCGAAAGGCCGGCTGAAGCCAATAGTGATAGATCGGGAGCGGCTTCATGACCAAGGCATGGCCCGTGATCGGCTCCTTGACGAGGACCGTCGACTACCTGCAGCTGACGACCGAGGCGAGCGAGGACTCGCCGGAGCAGCCCCTTTTGCGACCGCTGGCGATCCTCGAGCGGCCGCGGGACTGGACCGAGGCCGAGGAGCGGCGGAGGCTCTTCTGGACCGTCTTTCTCTTGGACAGGTATGCATGCCCTGCTGCTGTTGGCGATGTTCATGAGGGACGCTGCTGAACCGTGGATCTCCAGGATATGCTCAGTGACCTCCGGGTACGTAAGGCGGATGAAAAGATCAATTGCTTCAAAAACATATCGCCCATGTTGAGAAGGCTCAAGGAGACTGACAGGCATGTAGCTGGCACACTAGCCTCACGTCGGATGACGTCCGCCGAAGGCTGCCATGCGGCGGAGGTCTCTGGGCGCGCTCGGAGCCCGTCTCGACGCCCCTGTTCGGCATCTGGGACAAGGCGGCGGCGAAGCTCGGCAACTCGATATCGACCCGGCCCGCGCTGTACGACTCGTCCCAGCCTGGCCTCCACCATCAAGCCAAAGCGGACGGCCAGGGAGATGCCGACCCGGACACGTCCAAGCTCGGGGCGTTTGCGTACTGCATCGAGGCGACCGAGAACCTGAGCCAGGTGACATCCTTCTTCCTGCGGCAGGCCGTCGATTTCTCAGACAGACACGAGGTGAAGAATTGGCTCACGCGGTTCAAGGAGCTCGACCTCCGGCTGGTGCAGTAGGACCCTCTTCTCCCCCCCCCCCGGATCGACATGGACAGCAAACTGGGGAATGTCCAGAGCCTGACTGACCTTGTACGTACACATATAGTTGGAAGATGTTTCTCCCCAGGCAGTGGCAGGATTCGGACGTCTCGCGCGACAGCCTCACCATCAAGATGGACCCGAACCTGACCCTCGCGCACGTCTCGCACAACACTTGCATGATCCTGCTCCACCAGCACATCGCCTACCCGCCCGCCCGGTGGCGCGGCGTCGTCAAGCTTCCGAGCGCATGCAGCGCCGAGACGTGCCACCTCGCGGCCGTCGAGACCGCGTCCATCGTCGGCAAGTACCTGCGTTACATGGGCGGCATCGTCAACGGCCAGTTCGCCTTCTGCGCGTTCGTCGCCGCGAGGGTTCTGCTCGTCCACTGGCGCTCGAGCCCGAGCCACGCGTTGGCCCCGGAGTTTGCCGGCCTCGTCCGCAGCCTCGAGGCCATGTCGGCCAAGTTCCGCGGATACCACCACCTACGCCCGTTGTCGTCATCAACGAGTGCGACGACGACGACGACGACAAACACGACAACGATGACATGTCACCCCGGCAGGGTTTCGGACCTGGCCGGCGGGTACGCGGCGCGGCTGCGGCAGTGGCGCTCGCAGTGCGTCAACGGCACGACGCTCCTCGGGACGGCGCCGGCCGAGATCTTGTGCGACGCGAGGCATTACATGTACGGAATCGGCGAGGGGGATTCGGCTCAGGCCCCCTGGTCCCGGGAGCACGATCATCATCATCCTCGTCATCGCAGGCTTCCGAGTAACGGGACGGACAGGGGGGACCGGCCAGCCGGCTTTGAGGCGTATCGGAGCGCCGGCGTGCCGTCTCCCGCGCAGGGATCTGATCAGAACTCGGGGGGTGTTCTCTCCCACACCCACCGATCTCCCACCCATCATGCGCGCCTTTCCGGGCCGCACGACGCGCACCAGCTGAGGTGCATCCCGGCGGATGGATGCGACACGAGCCCCCGGTCGCAGGCCGGGACCATCTCTCAGTCTCCGATGGGGACGGTGGCGACGGCGGCGGCGGCGGCGCATACCGGGAATGCGGGCATCGTGGCTCCGGGCGAGTCCTCCGCGACGACGGCCCCGTGTGCGCTGCTGGACGGCTTGAACACGGGCAACGGGTTCGCCCATGGCCAGCCTCTGAACTTTGAGGAGGATGAGCTGACGGCCATGTCGCACATGTTGCTGGGGGACCAGTTCCTGGAGATGGATCGTGTGATTACGCTCCAGGGGACGGATTTCTTCAGCTTTGAGGCGGGGAGGCCGGGTCTCTCAGGCTGATGGCTGGATTGAAGTTGCGTTATATATCGAGATGTCAGCGTGAGAATATCAATGATATTGCATTTCCAGCTTCATCGCTTGACCAGCAACTGAATTTCGTGTATCCTAAATGAAGCGTGGAGCCTGGAAGAGAGAAGATTGACCTCGTTCCACGATGATTGCAAGATCTAGGCATGTACATGATCCGGGGCCTTATTGTCCTAAATCCCGATCCACTTACATAAGAGCCCCGGCTAATATAACTGCCACTGGTTTGGGTCATCTTCTTACCGCCTGATTCGAATCTCAAGCTCTCCAAAGACTGTCTAGATGGCAAAGACCCTCGAGACGGTGGTCCTCAACGGGGACCGTTTGCTGCGTCTCAGAGAGCAGCTCCAAGCCGGCGAGGATGACACCCTCAAGCAGGCCCTCGAGCATCTGCGTCGTCAAGCCGATGACTGGCTACCGCAGGGTCCTTGGTCCGTGGTGGACAAGTCGAAGCCTCCCCCCAGCGGAGACATGCACGACTACACAAGCCAGGCTCCTTACTGGTGGCCGTCGCCCTCCGCTGATGGAAGCCCGTACGTCCAGCGCGACGGCGAGCGGAACCCGGAGGTCCTTGACTACCCGGACCGGGTCAACGTCGAAAAGGTCTTCCGCTCCTCGGCGGCGCTCGGCCTCGCGTGGTTCTACACCGGCGGCGAGGCGTACGGCACGCGCGCGGCGGACGTCATCCGGGCCTGGTTCATCGCTCCGGAGACGCGGATGAACCCCAACCTGAATCACGCCCAGCTGATCCCCTTTGCCAATACCGGCCGGCACATTGGTATCATCGACTTCGCTCAGGCCTACACCACGGTCCTCGACGTCGTCGTCCTTTTGGAGAACGGGAAGGGGAGTGCCCCTGGCGGGCCGGCGCCGGGATGGACGGTCGCCGACGGCGAGGCGTTTCGGGCCTGGAACCGCGAGTTCCTCTCGTGGCTGACGCAGAGCGACTTCGGCAGGGCGGAGCGCGCCGAGAAGAACAACCACGGCGTCTTCGCCAGCATGCTCATCGCCGCCATCGCACTGTTCCTCGGGGACGAGCAGACTGTCAGGCGCGAAGTCCTCAAAGTGCAGCTCGGCATCGATGAGGCCATCAGGCCGGACGGTGCGATGCACCACGAGCTGCGCCGCACGCGGAGCTGGCACTACACGACCTTCACGCTCACGGCGCTCACGCGGCTCGCGATGATGGCGCCCCGGGTCGGGCTGGATCTGTGGAACTACGAGGGGACGCGGGGGCAGGGCATCTTGAGGGCGGTGGAGTTCGTGCTGCCGGCCGCGGCGGGAGCGGAGGCGTGGGGATACCCGGAGCTCGAGAAGAGGCGTTTCGAGGCGGCGGATGTCGTGAGGGCGGCGGCGGACGCGGGCCACGAGGGGGCGAGGCGGGCCGTCGACGATGGGAAGGTCGAGCTGCCGGAGGTGGATCTGTGGCCGCTGAGGCCGGCGCCGGAGCAGCTCCGGCCGGTGGGGATCAAAGACTGAATGATCTGATCAAGGGCCGAGATAGAGTCATCCGCTTGCGGAGGTAATGGTGTTGGACATCTCGGAGGTTTTTCGGATTTCATGCATTGTTTATCCCGACCTGGCCGAAGTCGGAAGCCGAGGTTGTCCGGCCAACGCGGGCTTAAATCTCGATTCATATCTTCAAGTTCGAAACAGCATTGACTCCAACGTTCATTCTGTCGCATCAAAATATCATTATCTCGACTTCGGAGAATCCTATCGAAGAGAATTGATGGCCTGACAATCGCTCAATTCCCCGCCGTTGACCGGTCTACCGGTATCGAGAGGAACCGCCGCGTGACGCTACGAGCACTAGTTGCGGAACCGGGGTCTTCGTACTAGAGCATCATGGATCGTCGCATCAATGACTCTTGTTGGCCCGCTCCGAGACACCCATGGACCATGGACCGCTAGGGCGCAGGGATAAGCCTGTTCGATCCTTCAAAGGAAATGGAAAAAAAAAAGATCTCGATCTGATGGCGGGAATTGATGGACGGGTCAGTCCACCTGTATTCATCCATCTCTACGGAGTATTTTGGGCCTTATTTTTGTTGAAGAGGTGAAAGGGCCGAGGTGAAGACGCTGAGGGCCGGCAGAAATCTCTGCATATCTCGTCCGGTCATTCAAGCTGATCCAAGTCATCCCTGAAGACCAGACACGGCCTCGTCTGCTCGGCCAATCGTTTGGGAGGGCGAATGTGGTGACGGACCATGTGAGTACTCGTACGAGAAGAGAGACAAACTGGGTGACGGAGGCGGTGGACTCGGCTGCGTATCAACATTGATAAATTCATAGATCAATGGATTCACTGACGGACTGACAGGCAACCGCAAGGGCACGCAAAGGCACTGCATACATACCTGGGTTCTTCATCATCCTCTCATCGTGAGATCATGCCCGCAATGGATCCGGATCCCGAAGTCGGCCCCGGCACTGAAGCCGGCCTCGGCCGTGAGGCGGCCGGCAACGACGACAAGGCGGGGGCCTCCAAGGTCGAGCTCGCGTCGTCGTCGTCGTCCAGCCTCATCTCGAGGCTGCGCGCGCTCGAGGCCCGCATGGATCGGGCACTCGGCGTCGAGTCCGAGGCCATCGCCCGCAAGCGCGCTGAGGACAAGAAGCCCGTCCCCTGGCACGAGGAGCTCAACATGGCCCTCCTCTGGGCTAGCGGCATCATGAACGTCTCGTGCTTCGCCACGGGCTTCCTCGGCGCAGGCTTCGGCCTGAGTCTGCGCCAGTCCGTCCTCATCACCGTCTTCGCCTCCCTCCTCGGCGCCGCCGTCTCCGGCTACTGCGCTACCTTTGGCGCCGCCACGGGCCTGCGCCAGGTCAGCGTCAGCCGGTACAGCTTCGGCTGGTGGCCCAACAAGCTCGTCGCCCTGCTCAACAGCATCCAGCAGCTGGGCTGGGCCGCCGTCTCCTGCATCACCGGCGGGCTCGCCCTCACGGCCGCCTCCGAGGGCCGCGTCTCCCTCGTCCTCGGCATCGTCATCCTCGCCGTCGTCGCCCTCGCCATCTCCTTCATCGGGCTCAACGCCATCCTCACCTACGAGCGCTACGCCTGGATCATCTTCTTCGTCATCTTCCTCATCATCTACGGCGAGACTGGCCGGCACGCCGTGGACGCCCCGCCCGCCGTCCACGGCGAGGCCCTCACCGGCGCCGTCCTCAGCCTCATCGCCATCGTCTACGGCTCCAGCGCCTCCTGGAACGCCATCGCCAGCGACTACTACGTCCATTACCCGGCCGATGTCAGCCGAGCCAAGGTCTTCCTCCTCACCACCTGCGGCATCGCCCTGCCCACCTCCCTCGGCATGGTTGCCGGCTGCGTCGTCGCCTCCGCCCTCGCCTCCAAGCCCGAGTGGAGCGACGCCTACGACCTCGGCCTCGGCTACCTCATCCAGACCGTCCTCTACCCGCGCGGCTTCGCAAAATTCCTGCTCTGCCTGCTCGTCCTCTCCGGCATCAACAACGTCGTCCTCAACATCTACAGCGCCGCCATCTCCTTCCAGCAGCTCGCCCGCCCCTTTGCCCGCCTGCCCCGCTTCGTCTGGACCTTCGTCTGCTTCGCCTGCATCCTGGCCCTCGCCCTCGGCGGCCGCGCCAACCTCAACGACTACCTCCAGAGCTTCCTCAGCCTGCTCGGCTACTGGTGCACCAGCTACGGCGTCATCCTCTTCGAGGAGCACTACTTCTTCCGCGGTGGCCGCTTCGAGAACTACGACCTCGACGGCTGGAACGACCCGGACAGACTGCCCCACGGGTTCGGCGCCGCGGCTGCGTTCGGGCTCGGCGTCATCGCCTGGTGCATGGGCATGGACGAGTCGTGGTTCATCGGGCCCCTAGCCAGGCTCGTCGGCAAGGACGGCGGCGACGTCGCCATCGAGCTCACCTTTGTCGTTACGGCCCTGACCTACGTCCCGGCGAGGCATCTGGAGATCAAGTTCTTTGGGCGGTGACCAGGGCGGTAGCCTGACGTGGATGATGAGAATTGATCATGTCTGTAACAAAGGCCTTCGACTATCTGAAAGAGATCAATATAATGCTACGGGAGTACGCCTCCCAATGAATAACAACGGCCAAGCCTCAATGGCAGGCATCTAGTAGTATCCATCAATTCTATCTCTGCGTTGTCATGCACTGACACACAGCCCCTTCAGTCGGAAGGTCGGGCATCAACCGCCCCCCTCTGTGCGTTTGAAGTCAATGGAGTCACATTGACCTTGTGATTTACATACAGCGCAGACGGCCGGTGAGCCATGGATCAATATTTGCAAGACCATAGGTGCCCGCATCACTCAGGCTGCAAGGAGCCGATACGACATGGAAGGTCTGCGTCTTCAGCCCGACGAAAAATTCATGGATACAATTCGCCATCCAATGAGAGACTCGGTCGGAAACAGTGTGGCCATCAAGAGGTAGGCCTCCGACATATAGCGTTGACGTCCATCCACAAGACAGCACGCACTGGGATCAGCGATGGAGTAGAGCTGCCTGCTGCCGATATCGAGGGCAGCCATTTGATCCTGCGGATACGGACTGGCCAGTCAAGCTCAGGAGTGCGGTGAATGCTCCTTGACTGCACGTCCATGCGGAGCTCCGGCCGAGAGGAGATAAGAGATGATGGAAATATTGATCTAATGCGATTGATGGATTCATCTATATATATTCATCGTTGTCTCGCTCATACCTCGACACATTTGGTATCAGGGAAGAGTCGACAGATGAGCAATTTTGCCACCATGGAGAAAGGCCAGGCTTCAGGATCCCTCTACACCATCAAGGCCATACCAGGCAAAGGCCTCGGCCTCGTTGCTGCCACGAATATCAATAGAGGCACACGCATTCTCTGCGAGGCCCCCATTGTGCGCATGCCTGGCCGGGAATCCCATATCAACCAAGGCCAGCAGAAGAAGCGCGCTGCCCAGCTGCTGAAAAAGAAGATAGCCGCCCTGTCCCCCAAAGACCGCGAGGCATTCTATTCCCTCCACATGGTTGACAACGGGGAGGGGAGCAAGGAGTTCTCGATCTTTCGAACGAACGCGCTGCCGCTGGGGCCGGGGGCTCCCGAAGCAGGCATCTTTCTTGAGGCGTCGCGCATCAACCACGCCTGTCTCGCCAACTCGCAGAACTCTTGGAACCATGACCTGGACAAGCTGACGATCCACGCCTGGCGGGACATCGCGCAGGGAGAGGAGATCACCATCCAGTACTATAAGGATTTCGCGACCCGGGAAGACCGGCAGCATCACATGAGGAAAAATTTTGGATTCACATGCGGCTGCGCCCTCTGCTCGCTCCCGCCGCCGGGTCAAGGGGCGAGCGACCGGCGGCTCTGCGAGATCGAGAGATTTCGTGCCTTGATCGCCGAAAAGGCCATGTTGGACCCCAAGGGGGCAATGCGCGACGCCGAGCGAGTCCTGGAGCTCCTGCGGGAAGAGGGCATCGATGACGGAAGAGTGTCCAGCGCCTGGTACGACGCCTTCCAGGTCGCCCTCTTCACTGGCGACATTGCGCGGGCCAAGGTCTTTTGCGAGAGAGCTTGGCTTTCGCGCATCGTCGTTGAAGGCATGGACAGCCCAGAGGCCCAGAGGCTCTGGAAATTGCTCATAGATCTTTCGATGCATCCCATCTGTCTTGTCTCCCGCACACCGTCTTCGGGTCCTGGACACGTCCCAGTCGCGCCAGACGAGGAGTTCGCCAGAGGCGTCTTCGAAGGCTGGCTATGGAACCGAGAGCCGCGGACGACCCAGGCCACCAAAAGCCCAACGGAGAAACAGCGCGGCCAATTGTCTTTCGGAGGTCTGCGTTCCACTTCGACCTTTCCAGACTTCGAGTCGCTCCCCGTGAAAACCAAGCCGGCTGAGGAGTGCGACTCCTTCGATGCCATGCGTGGCCCCGCCTCGGGTCTCTCGAGGCACTGGTGCTTCCTCGCCGAGATCACGGACGTCCAGCCTTGGATCCGATTGATGCTCCATGTGCAGGACCGCACGGAAACGAAGATCCAGCTCGCGTTTCATACCGATGGACGTGGCGCAGAAATCGGCGATTCGTACGAGGAAGGGTATACCGTCGCGGTCCTCTATGCAGAGTTCCATTTCTTCGCCTTCTCCCCCCCTGGAATCCGTCACGAGATACCCAAACGACTCAAGGTACAGTTCCTTTTTTCCCCTTTTCTTTTCCGACGCATGGGGAAGTTGAGGGATTGAGACATCTATCTCACCTGTTTTGTATGATCCAGATCTTCCCCATCTCGATGAGTGGGCTGCTGGAGCTCAACGACCGGGTCGAACGTTACACCTCGCTTGAGAATGGGGTCGGTATCTGCCACGGATGCGATCAGCGAAAGGCCGACGTCAAGAAATGTGCCAAGTGCTCCATCTTCAGCTACTGCAACAAGGTGAGGATGAAACACCCCCTTTGAAAATATTCATCATGGTTCTGACCCTTTCCAGGACTGTCAGGCTGCGGGATGGAATGAGAAGGGTCATAAAGCGGACTGCAAAATGCTGCGAGACCCGAATATGAAGACCCTCTTGACCCTGAATACGAAGCAGGACTCTGAGGATTTCCTCTCGTTTGTCTGAAATCATTGCATTGGGTCGTGTGGTGGGCAAGGCATGAATGGGGTTGATTGAGTAAACGGGTTGACCGTGAATGTATCAGACTAAGGAAGTATCACGAGTGCCGGATCAGCTTATGGAGGATAGATCACCTTTGGGCCATCAACAATTTCCCCCCTGAATCCAGTCGGGCCCCTTTTTCGCATCATTCGCGAGGATTTACTAAGGGCAATGAACGTGGAGGAGGCGACGCCGCAGTAGGAGAAGCCGACGAATGCGTGAATCCTCTGATCGCCGTGATCTGGGAGGATGAGTTGCCCTGCCTCAATGGCCGATTTGTCATCTTCATAGCTGGCATTTGACCCGGACACCATCAAACGTGATCAGTACGAGTAGATCCCATCGTGGTGGTGCGATTCGGCGCCCTTCCCGGGCTTGTGTCGCGATGCAAGATTGCCGTCCTTGTATGATTCTATTTGTCAGGGACAGAGCCATTGGCTGATCCCTCGGCTCATCCTTGTCTCCGGATCTCGATCTGTCGTTTCAGGATTCCGGCTCGGGTCTGACTCCATTGATCCGCGCATATGGAAACATTGATGTACCCGTCGTTTCAAGGTCTTGTACCTGTATCCTTCGAGTCTCCGACTGACGGCATCGACAGGGCGACAGGGAGAGGAACACCGGTCGATGAGATGCACTCCCCTGCACCGAGAAGATTGCCCGATCGGCATGTTATCCATGGGTCGCGGGCGATCCGGGCCGTTGAGGACATATCTACATATGCTAATTGTAGTCGCCCCCCTGCAGGGCATCGTCGTCGCATCACCCGGCATCACACGTGCACCGATGCTGCGCGCGCGCTGAGGGATTTCCGCTAGGGCGATCGCCTCGGATCAATTGAAGCTGGTAGAGCTCGATGTTCGTCCGTACGGTACGGAGTGCGGAGTAGTGGTATGGGGGATATAAAACGAAGTCAGCAGCGACTAGAACTAATCCATCCACCCACCCATCCATCCATCCATCATTATTCCATTCAGCTCTTCACCCCTCGCCTGTGCCGTTGCTGCGCCAGAGCCTCGCGACATGGCTTCGAAACTCGTGATCCTGTTTGACATCCCGAGCCGGGAGCCATGCCATACATGGTCGCCGAATACGTGGAAGAGTTCGGTTTGCCCTAATGCCCTCCCGCCCCCTCCGCGCGTACCGGTATCGTTGAGCAGGGCGAGAGGAGACTGACGATCGGGGACCTGCAGCTCGCCTCCTACTAAACTTCAAGGGCGTGGATTACGAAACTCAATGGGTCAGTTGGGGGAGTCCCCGCCGAAGATTGCGCATCGAGCTGGATCTGACATGCTGACGGGACGCAGGTCGAGTACCCAACCATCAAGCCCACGTTTGAGCATGTGTCAGTCTCACGTCTGTTTTGAGCCCTCGATTGGGAAGAGAGAAAATGGAAGAGACGTGGAGAGGGTGTCGATTCGACATCTGAGGGTTGAGAAACTAATGTCGAGCAGCTTCGCCGAGAAACTCGCAGCGTACACGATCCCCGTGGTCAGGTTTCCCGACAGCACCCACGTCATGGACTCCCGGCGGATCGCCGACGCCATCGAGGCGCGGTATCCCGAGCCCTCCATCCGCATGGACTCGCCGTACGTCGCCAGGGTCGAGGAGCTCATGACGCAGATCGTGCCATCTATATTCGGCCTTTTCGTGAACAGAGTGCCCGGGCGCCTACTCAACACGGTCAGCGCGGACTATTTTCGGCCGACGCGTGAGCAGAGGGTCGGCATGCCGCTGGACCAGTACGAAAAGGTCGCCGGCGGCCAAAATGCCATCGACAAGGCCCGGCCCTCCATCCAGCAGGTGACGGCGCTGCTCGGGGAGAACGCGGGGGGCCCCTTCTTCATGGGGGACACGGTCTGCTACGGGGACCTGATCTGGGCGGCCTTTCTGATCTTCAGCCGGCGAGTCGGGGAGGACATGTTCGAGGAAATCATGAGCATGGTCGGAGATAGGGGGGTGCACGAGAGGCTGCTCGAAGCCATCGCCCCGTGGGCGGAGAGGAGTAATTATTAAGCCTCCGTCTCGGCTCCCATTGCCGCTTCCAAGCTCAACCTTCATGTCGGCCCCTGCATGCGTGAGTGACTTGATCAAGGACTTGCAAACCTTATGATTCATCAGAGACCTGCCGGGACGCGTGCATAACCGAGGTGGGTGTGAAGGATGGGACCAGCGGGTGATGGAGCTCTGCTAGATCAAAGCCTTGAAATCTGATCCAGGAGGTGTCATCCTCTACTGGGCTGTCGTCGGTGTGTCCGCCTCCCTTTGAAATCGGTAAGCTCACCGAAACTCGGATCTATGGGGTCGCTTGATGCCCTTTTTCTTCTTCCCAAGCCGGCTGCGACAACGTCAGGGTCGTAGTTATCACCACCGGGCTGCACATCTGCAAAAGTTGGCTCACCTCGTTCCTCTTGGTAGCTCGATCAAGTTGCTCTGGGTCGATCCTGGTTCATCGCCATTTTCTGCCAATCTTGGCCTCTCAGCGTGTCAAAGGGAAGATAGCCCCTTGTTGGGCAAGCAGGCTCGAATCTTGGAATCATTGCGCGCAGCCAGTGTGCCAACTTGAGGCTTCAAGGAATTGCGATGTCCACTGCATCGAGGCAATCGAGGGACTCGGGCAGCGAGGCCGCGCGTCCCCCAATACATCAAGTATGTTGTCAAATGACAGGAGCAAAGCCACACCTTCCCGGGTTCGAAGTGTCCACTCAAGAGGCAGGAAGTGTCCTTCCTCTATATCGTCAATAGGGTCGGCAGGTGCGGTCATCATGGATCTAGTATCTCGATCAAGACTCCGCGACGTGGCCGACAATACCTCAATACTACCAGTACTATTTCCTCTATCAACCAAATACTGACAATCGATCACTCAATCGATTCCATCATTGATACAAAGCTGCTGGAATGTGTACCGAGTATGTGTGTCAATGGTCTTCGTCTGGTGGTGGACTCAGAGTGCTCAATCTCCAGTCTCTTTCTCTCTCCGAAGCCCCCCTTAATGATTGGACTAAGGCGTACATGCGACACCCCTCCTTTTACTCGCATCAAAAACCCGACTTGAAATCCAAGGGGAGAAAAAATCAATCCGCAAACGCTTTTCCCTAACCAGTTCGCCAAATGTCAAACAAAATTCAAGACTCCAAAGACTCCATCAACGCAATTTTCAGTTCCTCGTGTAGGCCGTTCGCTGCCTCCACTGCGGCCCGTATCTCATGACCAGCATCGGGATCGGGGCAAGAAGCAGGCTGATCCCCCCAAGGACCATGAAGCCCCAGCCATAGCCGAAACTCTCAACAAGCGGCTGCACAGTCAGCGGCAAGAACGTGCCCATGAGGCATCGCGTGACAATGACGCCCGTGATCGCAGAGGCAGAGAAGAGGCCAAAAGCGTCGACGACGTACGCCATGATCGGCAGCGAGGCAAGCATCAGGCTAAAGCCCAGGAGCGCGACGGACAACACGAGCAGCACAAGGGGCAGCCGCAGACAGATGATCCAGCCAAACGATGCGATTGAAAGTGGGAGCATGACGGATCCGACGACCGAGAGTGGGAGCCTGAATTCCGGCAGGCCGATCCCGCCGTTGGCCTCGCGGCGAAGCACGTAGACTCTATCGAGAGATCGGTTGCACATGATAGTGCTGAGGACAGAGCCCAGAGCTGGAAGATATCGGGTCAGTATGTTGTTCTTGAGACGACGGCATTGACAGCCAAAAAGGGGGGGGGGGGAAGAGAGAACGGCCTACTGAAACTTAGAAACGCAGATCCCGTCGCGGCAGGCGAGAGACCATAGAGCTCCTCAAGAACATCAGGCAGCGTCACCGACATGACGTAGAAGTAGGAGAATGCCACGCTGTTGAAGAGCGATAGCATGCCGAGCACGAGGGAGCTCGAGAGGATGGCTGCAGGCCTCATAGTCGACTCCCAGCGGCCACCTTTCTCCCCCAGTCCCCCATTAAGCAGAGGCCGCGTGTCAAGGAGAGCTTCCGCCCCGGAACCGGAACCCTCGCGCAACTTTTTGGCTCGTCTCCTGAGGATGGCTCGCGGGTACGTCTCGCGAAAGTATGTCAGGAAGATGACCTCACAAGAACCGGCCAGCGCAACACATATCCACATGACCCTGCGCCAGCCCAGCGTCTGGGCGAGCGCGCCGCTGATGGCGGGCCCGATGGCTCCGCCCAGGAGTGGCGCGATCTGGATAAAGGTGAGGGCGACGCCGCGCTGCTCCGGAAGCAGGATGTCGCCCACAACGGCCGGGTTCAGCACGTTCCCGGCCACGACGAGGCCCGTGAGCGCCCTGGTTCCGATGAAGAAGCCCGAGTTCTGAGACACGGCGGCCAGTGCGACGGCCAGGATGAAGAGAATGTTGGCGGCATTGATCACCCTGTACCGGCCGAATACCTCGGATAGCGGCGCCAGCGCCAGCGGCCCAACAGACTCGCCCAGCTCCCAGATGGTCACCAGAAGCACGCTCGCCGACTTGCTGCCCCGACCATGGTCCAGATCGGCGACGATGTGGCTCGCCAGAGGGACGACAGAGATACAGGTGAAGGTGCTGTTGTGAGGGGCGATCAGTCGGTCGTCCTGTTCTTGGCGAGACTTCCATTCTTCTTCTTTCGCAGGAAGCTCCCTCCATCATGTGTAGATCACGGGATGACCTACACCGTGAAGCTCATGCAACAGAGCAGGGCGATGATGCCCCATTTGAAGGGCAACGGCCATTCCAGCGGATTCTCGGGGTCGCCTTTGGGGTCGAATGTCAGGCCCTCGTACGAGGGGACCGCGCCATCCTGATGCGCTCGCGGCCTCTCGCTGTCCGGAAGCAAAGGAGTGTTCTCGTCTGTTATCATCTCCGGAGCGCAAGGACGATGCGAAGATTACAGTGTCGTGTCAGACGGCGGAGGACATGAGGATTATGAGGAACATCGAGGAGAGGAAAGCTGCAAGCCTCCCTTCAATCTTGGCCATGGACCCCGAGGCCCTATATACGAGAACGAAGGCTCGGTAGCACCCCATCATCCTGAGTCGGGACTTGCAGGCATGCGATCAGCCGTGCCCGTTGCTTGGTGGAGAAAAATGCGCAGGGAGATGGAAATTTTTCTCGCCTCCGCCGGGGCCTTCCCGCATCTGGGGCTCCACTCGAGGCGGCTTGGATCGGCCGGCGCGAGGGACAGCGGGAATGGTCCGCTGTGGCATTGCAGCTCCCACGGGGGTCATCGCTGCATCGATGCTCCTTGTCGTCTACAGCTACACCCGTTATTGGTGAAACATCAATCCGTTCAGGACGTTGGCTGATGCAGCACGGCAAATATCGATAATGCAAGGGATCCTCTCTCGTGGCCAGTCAACGACAAAATCTGGGATCAACATACGGAGTACGAGTACATACGATTACTCCGTACAGCCCGTAACCTTGATGGTTGCAACGACGGAGCAGAGAAACATTGTTTCGACCACTCGGTCACGCGGCTCACTGAGATTGATACCTGTACCAGTCCGAGAGCAAAAAGGTAAAAGGTGGTGAGATAGCCGCTGTCGGGCTTCCTGATTGGCATAGACCGGGACGCGAATAATTATTACGCGCGAGAATGACAGATGTCTCTCAGCCTTCAGTCCCCTGGACAGCCGCAAGAGCACAAAAGATGGACATGAGCTAGCGAGGCCTTGAAAGAGGTCGAGATGATGATGTCTGACATTGATGGTTACACCGCAGGCAGACAACGTGAGCAGCGAGCTGGAGGCATTGAGCGGTCTCGGACGTCGATGCAGTGATGCTGCAGAATGACCTGCCGTCTAAGTCTGTTGGTCACGCATCGAAAGGTCTGGCGGAAGACTTCACTTCCACAGGCTACTGCACCCTTTTATCACCCGCTGCATCCAACAAATTACCCCGTTCGGAAAGAGGGAAAGGGGCTGCATCATGTGGCATTGCATCAGCGAGCAAGCGGCTGATGTGGACTCGCTCTCGGAAGCCATCCGGATGGGAGACTGAAGGTGTGCCATGCAGCCGGTCGTCGCTAGATCACCATGGCAAATATCGAGGATACATAATACAGGTAGGCGGCAAAGAACAGGCATCCAGAAGCCGTCCGCCTTGTGACCGGTTCAAGAGGACGAGTCAACGCATCGCCCTCGGGCACTCCGGCTCCCGACCGGAGGGCTGAAATGTCGTCACGATGCTCCGCCAATATTATATTGCCTGCTCAAATAGATGAACGGAAGCAGCCGCTTTACACATATGTATGAGTACCATACGAAACCTGTCCTTGCATCAAGGATGAGGATCACTACTACGGAGTACGTGGACCGTCTCCAATCTCCAGCATCGCTACTCCGTCTTCTTCCCAGGCCCAAAGCCAAAGTTCATCAATCGACATAGGATGCATTGACAATCTGCAGAATTGACAGCTCGATGATGATTTCTTGTTGAGGATTCTGTCAAGCGTCTCAGGCGGAATTTCTAGCCTCACGGTGGCAGATTGGATGCCTCTCGTTGTGACCCACAGCACAGCCGAAAGAGGAGACGTGTTATGTGACGGGACGGCGGGGCCAAGTGCATACTAACTCGTCCGAGTATGTACGAGTACACCTACCTGTACGTCCCATGTTATTCACGATGGCGGAGCCAAGTTTTTGCCGAGAGCCTCTTTGCCGAGAGCCTCTTTGCCGGGATGAAGCCAGTTGAGTCTTTAACTCAAAGTCGCCAAGTTGCGGGAGAAGGTCGTTTCCGAGGCAATTAGATCAAGGAGCGCGGCAGATGGTCCTCGAGGTAGTGCCGGATCATTATGGCCTACATCCACAATCAGACCGTTGACGCATCTCGAACTCGGCCTTTTGCCAGTGCTGCTTCATCGCCAGGCGGACCCCCAGCCAGCGGGCTGATACTCCGTATTGTTTGTTTGATTCAGGCAGCCCTAGACCTGCGACGAATATCTCAAACCGCATCACATATCCGTCGCACTTTTCTGCTCCATCGGGACTCCTGTCCCGGACTTGCCAGGGCCTCCACGATCGACTACAGGGATGTGCGGCGATCCGCGAAATTGGCTCACGGCAAGATCATCAATGACTTCACGCACGGTCGCCTATTGATGTCCACATATGTACATATCCATTGATTGAAGGATCTTCGCTCTACCCTGTATATCCCTGGTATATATCGGTACCAGTATATGTGCCCATTGAGGAATGACCTTAGTAGTACTAAGTAAAGGAAATGAGGGACGAGAGGGCTGAATCTGTATTGCCCACGGGTGGGCGTTGGGGGCGTGAGGGAGGATAGGAGAGAGAGGCCCCGTCAGGTATGTACTTGTTGCCGTGCTTACCTGTACATACAAGGCCAAGATCCTCGACGTCGTCCACAAACCAGCATCTTGTCTTGGTTACTGCATGCGGATTGCTTTGCTTTCTGCAGGGCAGGGCAGGGTGGCACGGCCTCTTACAGACCACCATACATCAAATGTACTCGTACTCGTATGGCGAGCGCCAAGGTGAGACGAGGCGACTACTCAGGGACAGAAGGGAAGGGGGCTTTCCTTTCTAGGGATTTTCAGGGGCGGCCCCAATCTCGAATCGGGAACTTGACTCCAGATCATCGAGGCTGTCGCTTTGCCTTCGTGTGACGGCGAGTCATGATGGCGACACCTTGCGCACACATGGACATGTGCATATGCGTACGTATTCCGTACATACTACTGACAGCAACGTACATGTACTGAAAATAGCCGCATTTCTTCGGAAAGGACAAAAAGGCCACACGCGGCGAAAAGGAAACGACAAAAAGGACGTGCGAATCCAAGAGCCGCATTGGCCCCTGAGGGAACATCCATGGCCCGGGCAGCTTCCGCCCTTGGCATGATTGATCAAATTGGATATTCCTTCACCTCCGATCTCGATCATCGGTCGTGAGGAGCCCTCAGCTCCAGCCAGGCCAACCCATTTGAGGATGCAGCCCAAGTGAGACAGCAGCAGTTCTCAATCGCCAATTTGTCATTGTCAGGCCAGCCCGGATCCCCGCAGGCTTTGACTCACCTATCGCCGAGTGTCTCGCTCCGCCGCCGCCCACACGGTTGACTCGGATTGGACCACAGATCACTCGTCATATCCTGCGATGCGCGTCGCAATATAAACCCATTGTCCGCCTTCTCAAATCCTCGGACGCGTGGCTCATCGCTCTCCCGCCTCGTCCCTCTCGGTGCGACTGCTGGCGAAAATGGCCGACCCGACGGCAACCCTGTCCGTCTACGATCTCCACGGCGACAAGGCGAACTGGGACCAAGTCGGCATCTTTTACGTCTCGTGGTGTGTCTTGTGGACGGTATGCTTGGTTGCGGGCATGACCTTCCTGTGGCTCAATCGCCACCTCCCGATCCTCAAGATCCGCGGTCTGCCGCTTGCCTTGGGCGCCATCGTCCTCCTCCACCTGTACTGGATCCTCGGGCAGATCACGTATGCCGTCGGGCCCACGCTGCCCGTCGTCTCGGCAAATACCGTGCAGTACTTCTTCATGGGAATCTGGTTTCCTCTCGGAATCGCCCTCTTCCATGCTTCCAACCTTCGATTCCTCCACGTCGCCAGGTTGCAGAGGCAGTTCACGAGTCTCGAGAGCCGACCCTTTCCACACCACAATGACGGCAAGACCTCGATGCCCTTGATTCGCCGGATCAGGGCCCTCCCGTACACCTCGAAGGTTCTTCTCTTCATCGGATGCGCCATGGTCCTCCAGGTATTCCCTCCACGAGACGGCTCTCGGAAACGGCCTCTTCGTCTGCCACCCACCTAACATCCCCTATCAATCCAGGTTCTGTTGACGATCGCAATGTGGGTTGCCTGCCGCAAATACCATCCTGCTTTTGGGGCTCCTGGAACAGATCTTACAGCCAAGACCATCCGAGGGCAATTGAGGCAATTGAGCAGGGGATGGGAGTGGTGGCCCTCTGTTCTGTGGCAGGTCGTCTGGACGTGGATTGTGAGTCTCTCCTCGGACCTGAACGCCGCCTCGAGCCCGCGCTGACAATTCATGATCTTAGGTCGCGCCATATCTGATATGGCAAGCGTGGGATATTCGTGACACAGTAGGTAGAGCCTGCTCAGATTGAGGTTGCGGGAGTTGACAGTCTTTCTCAGATGGGATGGCGCGCTCAAACGATCGGATGCTGCGTCTCCAAGTTCGTCATCGCTCCTCCGAGCTTCACCTTCACGCTGCCATGCTGGTAATTATTGACACCGTCCAGTTTGCACGCGACCCCGATGTTCCTGATCGCCCTGTACGTTCCGGCGTTCGAAGAGGTCAACCGCTACTTCTGCCCAAGTCAATGGTCAGTCTCCGCAGGGGTCGGATGGGTCGAGAAAGGAGAAAGGGCCGGGAAATACTGATGCGAGTCCTAACGTAGGATCCACCTCTCGATTCTCGTCTTGGAGATCCTGACGATCTTTGTCCCCGCATTCGAGGTCGTCCGGCTCAAGATACTGCAAAAGAAGTCGGCCACCCTCAACGCGGAATGGGAGGCATTCTCCTTCGCATCCTCGTCGGCCGCCACCGCGACCGATCGACGGAAGCACCTCTCGCTCTCGCTGGACGAGAAGTGTGCTATCATCGACTTCTCAGAGGAGGAGCTCGGCGACCGCCTGCTGACCATGAGCGCCCTCAACCACGTCCTCTGCGAGAACCCGGATCCGCTCCAGGAATTCTCGGCGCTCCGAGACTTTTCCGGAGAGAACATCGCCTTCCTGATCCGCGTGGCCAAGTGGAAGCACAGCCTCCTGGACGAGAAGCTGTCGGAGGAGAGCAGGCGTGATGCTTACAACCAGGCCCTGTGGATCTACATCGACTTCATCAGCCCCCGCGACGCCAAGTTCCCCCTGAACCTGTCTTCGCAGGACCTCAAGTTCCTCGAAAACGTCTTCGAGAAATCCGCCCGCGTTCTGTGCGGCGAGGCCCTCGTCAATCCCGCGACCCCTTTTGACGTCGAGCAGCCTTCCTCCTGGACGAAGCAACAAGAAGCGGAGGATCGACTTGAATACAAGGGTCCCATCCCGTCCCACTTCGATGCGTTTGTGTTTGATAAGGCGCAAGCAGATGTCAAGTACCTCGTGTTGACCAACACATGGCCCAAGTTCGTCACCGAGATGCAGCTCCGGAGACGCTCAAGCTGCGAGACCGGGCGCTCTGAAACCTCTCAAACTTCCCAGGCCACCCTGGCGAGCCGCTTCTCCAGGAGATTCTCGAAACTGATTCAAGCCTTGTTATGATTGATATCGAAATGGCAGCCATGACTTGCTCACAATTTCCATTCAGCTCACAACTCCCGCAAAAAGAGGCTTTCGCATTTTCACTTCTTCTACCAGGACATATAGTTTCCGGCCCGCGGGTCTGTACATATCTTAGGGTATAATTTCAACGGGACTTAATACAAAAGATACAGGATGGGTCTCCTACTCTCATCAACCTTTGGTTTGCTCTCGTTTCCAGGTTGTTGGAGCCGTGTGATATCCTATCCTTCATGGCCTAGCCTATCCAGATCGCTCGAGGATATGGACATCCCAGGCAAAGGCCAGCGGCTGCATAGGGCTGGCCCAGGAAGCTAATGTTTGATCTCGACCGTAGTGGAAGACAACAGATTTTTACACAGATATGGACGTCAAGAGCTCATCGTGGTTTCAAATCTTGAGTCTTTTATATAATCTCGATTCACCAAAGACCCCTGTGCCTAAGTCTAATCCTTCCGGCAGGCAACAAAATTGTCGCCGCTCGCCCCAGTGTGGGTGATGACCGAGTCAAAGTTGCCCCTTGAGTCGAAGATGACACGATCCGCCCCCGGGCTGCCGCCGGTATAGACCTTGAAGGAGGACAAGATGGGGAACTCGTACCAGGGTCCCGAGGTGGGGAACTTGAAGCCCTCGAAGTCTTCGTACTGATGGGGATAGGAGTCTGGAGCAACGTCAGCAGAGTCTTCCCAGATGATATCGATCCGTTGTTGAGGATCGCCTACCATCATTCCTGCCGGAACTGAGCAGACTGAAACCCTGGGCACGGGCAGCGTCGATGTCGGACTGCCAGTAGCAGACGGAGCCGCAGGTGTAGACGCACGCGGCTCGCTTGTCGGCAGGGACGGCGGCGACGGAGACGCTCAGGAGGCCGATGACGGCGGCAACGACCTGGAGATGAATTCACGTGTGAGTTTGTTGATGCCCTTGGCTTGAGTAGAATCCTCTCGTTTTGTACGCACATTGAGGGCAACCATATTGGCGAGGCAGGTCCGGGACGTGATGGAGGCTCTAAGGAATCTGAGGGATGAGGTTAGAGGTGTCCGCTCTCCCGACCAGCCAGAGATATCCGCCTCTTTATACCTGATCAATCTCGGGATACACAGAGAAGCACTTCAGCCAGAATGCTTGATGCTTTTCGTCGATGGGCTTCCGAAGCATCGTGTTTGCTTCCCCTATAACCCCACCCGACCTATCTGATGGGCGTCGGACTTAGGGGGGGAGTGGCTGATCCAGCATTATCTTGTATAATGATTCGCCCCGGCGAAAGAAGCCCCCTTGGCCAGTGAGGAAGCAACGTGTGCCTGTTGATTGCAGAGCTATCAAGCCCTGATCCGCTGCAATCGTTTGAGTCTAATGCACGGCCGTGGTTGCAACATCCTAAAGGGGGACGAAGCTCCGAGCAGCAACGCGGGGGTTGTCTGGGGTCACGGCAATTCACTGCCGGTTTTACACCCTTGCAATGAGGGATCTCGGTCTTGTCTGCGACGATGGCCGTGTGGACCGACAAGATATCAGGATCTGAGACTCTGGATGGGCTCGGTCTCATGTTCAGGATCAGGATCAGGATCAGGATCAGGGTCAGGGTCAGATTCAGGGTTAGGGTCGCGCCGTGAGTGCCCACAACATCATCCATCGACTTCGTCGAATCGATTCAACGAATCAATTGATCCATCCATTGCTCAAATCGTGGTCAGGGGGCATGGGTCGAAAGTCAACAACTTCTTGAGGGACGTGCTCTTATCATTGATGAATCAATTGATCAATTGATGTTTCCTGACCCGTCGCTTGCGACAAGACTCGCCAGATACATCAATATATTGATGCGCTCCTATCTCAACAAAAGCGCAACCCTAAACCGCTAGAGAGTTTTCGCGCTGCGCCAGTACGAGTACGATGCGCATCCTCCAATTGCCTCGATCCCAATGCCGCTGACGGTGGGGTCGCCTTCAGGTTGAAAATGCAAATCCAGAGACAAACAACCAGAGATTCCCTCCATGTGATTCATCGGACAGTCCTGATTTGCCTCGGCGAGACTTGACAAAAGCATCAATCCATCCATCAGTCAATCAAAAGGACCCCTCGAGCGCTCCAGCCCGTCCTCAATCCTGCCATCTTCAGGCTCCATCCTGCCTCGCCGACAATGACCGTTTCAGCCACCGTAGCGAAGCTCGGAAGCCGCAGCGCATGCGCTCATTCCGCCGGCCTCGCACCCGCGGGACCAACAGCTCGAGGTGTCATCGCTCGCTCTCGCACGGCTTCCCCCCTTCCTCTCCATCTCCATCTTCCCCTCTCACCCCGAAACCCCGCGACGCTCGCCCCGCGCCGCTTCAACAGCTCCGTCGTCGAGGCTCCCGTCAGCTTGAGCTCCTCGCAACAACCATCATGGCCGCCAGCTCCCCCGCACCAGGCACCGCAGAGCGGGAGCAGTGGGGTTCTGGACAAGAGAAAGGTTCTGGCTGATGCGGTCGCACAGACGACGCCGAGGCAGGACTGGACGAGGGAGGAGATCTCGGCCATCTACTACCACCCGCTCCTCGAACTGGCCCATCAGGCGGTAGGTCAATGGCATCAATCCATGGGTGAATGCTGCTGCGGCCGCCCCCGCTGACCCTAGATGAATCGCCAGGGCACTCTTCACCGTCGATTCCACAGCCCCGGCGAGGTCCAGCTCTGCACCCTCATGAACATCAAGACTGGCGGCTGTACCGAGGACTGCTCGTATTGCGCACAATCTACGCGTTATCAAAAGGGCACCGGCCTTGAGGCCAAGCGTGTCGAGACCGTGGAATCAGTGTTGGCCGCCGCGGCCAAGGCTCGTGCCAAGGGCAGTTCGAGATTCTGTATGGGTGCAGCCTGGCGCGACATGCGTGGCCGTAAGAACAGCCTCAAGAACATCATCGAGATGATCAAGGGCGTCAGAGCCCTCGGCATGGAGGCCTGCGTCACCCTCGGCATGATCGACGACGAGCAGGCGAGGCAGCTCAAGGAGGCCGGGCTCACTGCCTATAACCACAACGTCGACACCAGCCGCGAGTTCTACCCGTCCATCATCTCGACGCGCACCTACGACGAGCGCCTCAAGACGCTCGACAATGTCCGCGAGGCCGGCATCAATGTCTGCTCCGGCGGCATCCTCGGCCTCGGCGAGTCATCCGAGGACCGCATCGGCCTCTTGCACACCGTGGCCACTCTGCCCTCGCACCCGGAGAGCTTTCCCGTCAACGCCCTCGTGCCCATCAAGGGGACCCCTCTAGGGGACCGGGAGCCCGTGGCCTTCACGAGCATGCTCAGGACCATCGCAACGGCGCGTTTGCTCATGCCTAGGTCCATCATCCGCATCGCAGCTGGCAGGAAATCGATGTCCGAGGAAAAACAAGCGCTGTGCTTCTCAGCTGGAGCCAACGCAATTTTCACCGGCGAGAAGATGCTAACCACGGACTGCAACGACTGGGACGAGGACGACGCCATGTTTGGGCGCTGGGGGCTATTCGCGATGAAGAGCTTCGACAAGGCACCAGTCTCGCCAGAGTAGTCGGACTGAAGAGCAATAGAAACCCACTCGTGTCTGCCATTTCTCACCATCCCCAGAGTATGCTTCGAAACATTGTACCCGCCATGCTCAAAGTCGTCCGTCATGCTTGTTGTAGCTATTATCTCGCCTCATTCGCCCTCACGACATGGACACAGTCCTTCACAGTGTGTTTCTTGTGGGATTCGGCTTCCGGCAGTCTCCGATACTTCTCGCTCATGACTCTCCCGATACCGAATCCCCGAAAACTCCTTCGGGCAAATTCCGAACTCCGTACTCCGTAGCATAGATACAGGTAAATCAACCCGACCATTCAGCCTTTGTGTTCGTACTGTACATTTCAAGAGAGTTTACTGGTAGTGGATTGGATTCATCTGTCCTTACCAGTATATCCACTTCAGAGTGCTCAATTTGTCAAAGTGCATGAAAGTGGCAAACAGGCCCAGCAAAGTCGAGCTGACCACGCCCTTTGGCGCTTTGGTGGATTCCAACGATCTGCAATACGACTTGTCTGCATACTACCGGTATAGTACGAATACCTGTACATATACTCGTACATCAATGTGTGGATGAACGTGAATTACCGTCAAGACGCGGGGTCGGGAAGGATTCATTCATCAACATGCTACCGCCGTGTGTGTGGTCTGGGGCTCTGGCTGAGCGAACCCCTGGAAGGAAATGTGTTTCCATTTTCCGTCGCCATGCCGAAGGATTGATCAATCGAAGACATTTCCGTTCCGCCGATTGGATCGTCCTGGCCGCAGGTCCGTCATTCCAAACCTGTATCAGACCCGTGTTGTTCTGCGCAACCATGTACAGGTAGCCGTAATCGAAGGAAATGACTGACAAGATCATTGATGCATCAATGCCGTCGGGGGTTCGGCCAGACGGCATGTGTACGGCCCGACGCTCGACTGACATTGAAAGCTCGTACGGAGTACTCCGTACTCCATACTCCGTACTCGCCTTCGCACTTCGTTCGGCTTGACTTGACCGATGACTGACTCAGTTGAAGCCGATTCTGTGCAACCCCCGTTCCCGTTCTGGTACTCGTGCCGGTGCGAGCCGTTTTGACCTGCCGAACCCCGGGCCTGGTCCCCATGCATGTCTTCGCATAACATGCACGGCACATCCCCTCTTCCGCGATCGATAGGGTCCGCCCGTGGACGTTGCTAGAACGGGGGACTACTCCGTACTCGTAGATGTACGGAGTACAGGAACACGGACAATGGATCGGCACGGCTGGGGCTCGTCAAGGGGTCGCTGAGGGCTTGGCTTATCCATCAACATTGTTGATTTCTCGATCGTGGAGGGCCGCGTGATCTCATTTGTTGATTTGGGCAGTGCTTCACATCGCGGGTACGCTCCTCGGACATTGTACGAGTACTCCGTATCCAGACTCGGGCTCGGCGCTCATCGAGAGGTACGGAGTAGTATCGAGAGCGTCAGCCGTTGTCCTGATACCCTGTTTGAGTTACGTATCACGCGCCTCTAGACTGGTTCAGGCGTGATTGTCTAGCTCGATTAGCCCAGCCTACGGATTAGGATCGCGGGTATATCAGCATGGTTACGGAGGTGGGTGTGCTGGTATGTATTTACGGAGTACGAGTACGACGAGTAATCCGTACTCGTACGGGGTAAGGAGTACGGAGTACCATCATCAGCCTCCTATACTCCGCATGCATTAGCCCGAGCCATCAGGTCTGTGAATATTCCGAGCATTTGCCTGTTGAGCAAACCCCCTCTCCAGCCTGGGCTCACACAACGTTCGGAAGGGTTCAGCTGCAGCTGCAGCTGCAGCAACAGCCATCGATACTGCCACGTGAGAAAAGCTCGCGGAATAGCTGAATGGAGTGTGTATTCGTACGAGTACGAGTACAATATGCAGTCTGTTCCGGCGAACGGACTGAAAAGGGACTTCTTGGAATATCCAGGACGACGAGTCTGGGATAGCGGCCCTGTGAGGTTGAGCTTTTCCTTGTAGATCTGTAAGCAATGTATCAGTTCAGTGATCTCCTTGGTTTCCCGGGGGCATGCCTCGACTCAGCTCTGCTCACAATCATCAGCATCACTCCATGTCATGCCCTTCTTGATCCCGGCCGGACAGAGCCAGCCCCTCAATCTGTCAAGTAGGGACCCTCTGTCGACGGCTCGGCAGACAACCCTGGCCCTGTCAGTCCCAGGTGAAGTCGGCGGTCGGCCATCTGATCCGACCGCCGCCATTCTATACTCCTATCTGTTGATGTCTCGCCATGGGGCACCGGCAAAACATGAGGCGTGACATCAGCGGAGACCGCTCACGAGCACCTACCGGTATATACCGATATCCCGAGCGGCATTCCGCGGCATCAGAGTCCCATCTATTGGTGACTCTGATTCCGTTTGCCTTTGGCTTGCGACCTGTGAACACGTTCAGCTCGGCGTTCTGCCCTCTTAGCTTTGCCCTTTCGAGATTCCCCCTCTCACCTGTATGAGTAGAGATGGTGCCTTTCTCCGTTGAGGCACAACATCCCCTCCCCCTTCCTTTCCCCTCTGTCCTCTTCTTCATAGCTTTCCAGTCGACGTTATATTGACTTTGGTCACATCCCCTTAGGCTCCTCCTCTCGAAGGCCCATGAGCCATCGTATCCGACCTCACCACCACTCGCCCCCTGTTCCGGGACCCTCTTTCGTTCGACCCAAGCGGCCTCACTAATACCTTGTATCATCGTAATCATCGTCATATGCGACCCTCAGTCCGCGCTAAGCACGCTATCCATGACTGTCAAGCGCTCGAGTGTGCACCAGACCGACTTGAGGCCCCGCTTACATCCGTTCGTTGACCTCTCGGACAAGATAGACCCGGCGCTTGACGATTAAGCTTGAGGTCTCCGCTCCCCCCCCCCCCTTTCTAGCTGTCGCTCTCCCGCCGTTATAGGAAGCCGCAAATCCTCAAATCCTTTATTGGCCGCTTCTCACGCACCCCCTTGCGTTTCCCAAACTTCTGAACTCGAGATTTTCGCTCGTTCTCATCAAGAAAGACAGAGGCCATCCGCTCGGTCGGGGCTGGGCTCGGTTCTGGTAGGGTTGAAAGAAACATTGGAAAGCCACCATGGACCTCCCCGGATTCGGGCTATTCCCCGGGACGCTTTGGGCTCTTATCGCACTCCTTTCCTCCTCGCTCATCGCTTCTTACCTCTATTCATATTTCGTCACCCATTCCCACCTGCGAGAGATCCCCGCCCCTTTCTTCGCCCGCTTCTCAAATCTATGGCTTCTCGCCGTCTGCCGTCAGGGCAGGCGATACCTCGCCGTCGATAACCTGCATAGGAGACACGGCAAGTTTGTGCGGCTCCAGCCTGACCACGTCAGCATCAACGACGACGAGGCCATCGGTGCCATCTACGGCCACGGGAACGGTTTCCTCAAGGCCGAGTTCTACGAGGTCTTCGTCTCCATCCACCGGGGGCTGTTCAGCACACGCAACCGCGCCGAGCACACCCGAAAGCGGAAGCTCGTGTCCCACACCTTCTCCGCGAGATCCATCAGCCAGTTCGAGCCCTACATGCTCGACAACCTGCGGCTCTTCGTCTCCCAGCTCGACCGCCTCGTGGACCAGAGTGACGAGCGAAATGCCGTGACGGGCCGCAAGGAGGCTCATCTCGATTGCCTCCCGTGGTTCAACTACCTTGCGTTCGATATTATAGGAGATCTCGCCTTCGGGGCCCCCTTTGGCATGCTCCAACGCGGCGAGGACCTCGCCGAGGTCAGACAGTCCCCCGACAGCCCGCCCATCCTCGCCTCGGCCATCAGCATCCTCAACCGCCGTGGAGAGGTCAGCGCCACGCTCGGATGCTTACCGCAGCTCAAGCCATGGGCCCACTTATTGCCGGACTCCTTCTTTAGTAACGGCGTAGCGGCCATCAAGGACCTCGCCGGCATTGCAATCGCCCGCGTCAAGGACCGTCTCGAGAACCCCCCCGTCATCGACCGCAAAGATCTTCTGGCCCGTTTGATGGAGGGCCGCGACGAAAAGGGAGAGCCTCTTGGGCGCGAGGAACTCACGGCTGAGGCTCAGACTCAGCTCATCGCTGGCAGCGACACGACCTCGAACTCCTCATGCGCCCTTGTGAACTTCGTCGCCCGCGACCCGCGCGTCTTTTCCAAGCTCCAGGCCGAGCTCGATGCCGCCATCCCCGAGGGTGTCGCTGTTCCCACATATGGCATGGTCCGCGATCTCCCCTACCTCGAGGCCGTCATCAACGAGACCTTGCGCCATCACTGCACCTCTGGGATCGGTCTGCCGCGATTGGTACCCCCCGAGTCGAACGGTGCCGTCATCTGCGGCAAGCTCTTTCCCCCCGGAACCGTTCTCAGCGTCCCGACGTACAGCATCCATCACTCCACGGAGATCTGGGGCCCCGACGCCAATGAGTTCCGTCCCGAGCGGTGGGAGGATCTGACGGCCAGGCAGAAGAACGCGTTCATCCCCTTCAGCCACGGGCCTAGAGCATGTGTCGGCCGAAATGTCGCAGAGATGGAGATGAAGCTCATTGTTGCCACTTGGGCACGGAGGTACGGCGTCAGCATCCGACAGGGTCCGATGGAGACGAGAGAGGGCTTCCTCAGGAAGCCCCTGGGTCTGGAGATTGCTCTGTGGAAGAGGTGAAGTGCGTTCATCGCAAGCTCAAATTTAATCAATTGAACGATTTGTCGTCTGGAAATTAATGGCGTCGTTGCTTCTGTTGCGTTGTTTCACGGCGGGCGTCGTTTAATCCATATTTCCCACGATATCTACTCCGTATTGTCAGTGAAGCCCGGGGTCCAAGCTCTAGGTAGTCAAGCATACCGCAACAGATGTTCAATGCGCGTTGACATTCCAGACAATGACATCATTGAAGTAATTCGGTTCAATTCTCTGACCACCCAAGGGATGGGGCCGGCCGGCATAATAGGGGACGAGGAGCATCGTGACGATCGCGGCGGCGGCGGCGGCGACGACGTCTTTGAGAAGATTAAGCTGAGCATCCAAAAGACCAAAAGACTAAAAGGAGAAGACGGAGGTGTAATCTCCTCGTAGTCTCTATGCTCACCCGCAATTCTGAGACCTGTTGGTATTGACACGATGTGAGTCCGATAATGATGAATCCCGAGCCCACGACTGAGGCGAGCGAGCGAGACCCTACCTTGGTTCTGCCTTGGGCTCTCGACGAGCGGCTGCGCTATAATTCAAGAAAGTATCGAGATACGGGTAGGTAGTCGGTGTACTCGTGCTTAATTTGATGTACGCTGTTCGGGAAGAGAGTGTCACGTATGTACGTAGTATATGGATTGATATCTCGCCAGAAAAGCGGGCGCGGGAGCTCACGGGGGGAGGTGCCTCGCAGTCACATGACACTCCAAGCCGCCATCGTCGGCCCCCTATCAGGGATCCATTTGATTCCGTGTCGCATTAAGGCTCCCCCCCATTGAACAGTCACACAAGAACTGGCTACTCCTAGTATTATCAATGATTCATTCAAGAAGTACATAAGGTGGCGAGGAGCGCCTTGAAAGAGAAGCTTTGGCAAAGCCCATGGGGGGCAAGAATCGGCAAGGCAGTGAGAAATCAAGTGTTGCGTCGTGCTACTGCCCGAACCTCAATGTCAATGTCAGATTGCGATCAAAGTGTCCGAGCTATGTGATTGATTGAAGCCAGTGCTTCGGCGACGTGGACGGACGATGCATCAGGTTTCTACCGGTGATATTGAACACTTTGGCGCGTCCTCATGAC
>NQYQ01000014.1:17676-35583 GCA_003055925.1 Escovopsis sp. Ae720 | reverse complement strand
CCCCCTTTTTTTTTTTTTTTCCCTCGTTCCTTGCTTCCTTCCTTCCTCCCTTCCCTCCGCTCTGTTCTCCTTCCTTTTCTCCCCTTGAGCCAAATCTGACGCTGGACTCAGTGCCTTCAAGGTTTTGATGTCTTCTGCCTTCAACTTTGACTTCAAGTTGGTCCTGGAGAAAATTTGGGATCAACAAATCCCACATTCTGGTAAGTGGTACAGTCCTCGACTCGAGGGTGGCAGATTTGCTCTACCTCTGCAAAGATCATCGTTGAGCTCTTCAGGAACGAGCTATCCACACCGTTCAAGAGACAAGAAAGCATAGTGACGCTGCTCACCGTGTTCACGCTCTACTAAAAGTAATAGTACGGAGTGAAGGAAGCAAACTATATCTGTACTTGTGGAAGGAACTGGCCTCTTTGATCAATGTAATTGATGAATAACAGAAGAACTAAGAATTGACTAGACGTGCACGTTGCCACAGAAAATTCACATGTGGAAGTCGGATGTCGTGAGAGCTAATACGACTGAGAGTGTTTGATCGGTCCCCGGGACACAATGGTCCTCAGGCGCCGCACAACCTCTGCCGTGAGCTCTTCACACGCCTCTCGAGCGACCAATCCGCCGGCCAAGGAATAAATAGCTTATCAGCGTTCTTTTTCGGGTTCTGATCTAGCGCCCAAAGATTCGTGGCCGCTCAGCGAAAGGCCGGCACGTGAAGGGTGGGGTCTCGTAGTAGGCAAAGCCTGCGATGATCGGAATGGCAGAGTGGCGACAGTAGGCAATGTTGTTGTGTCCACCGTAATCATATGCGCAGACGGTGATGTGGCCGGAGAGGAAGGTTCAACGAGCCGCGGCTTCAGTCCAGCGTTCACATGCCCCCAATCAGGGCAGGTGGTGGGATCCATTGGTAGGTGGGATTCTCTCCCCATGGCCATGGGGGCAGCTTTGATTGAGCCTACTACTCCTAGTAGTAGAAAGAAAGGCTCGTTCGGTGATTCCTCCCCTTATCTTCAACGCCTGAATGGAGCTGCCTCTCTGTGTGTGTTGCATGGAGAGATCCTTTAATGAATCGTGCAATTCAAGAATCAATTGCTTCACTCAACACGCTCTCTGACCTCAAACGATCGATGGTCAACACGGCCAGCTCCATGTCGGCTATTGCCGGGGCAACGAGTGATCAATTGTTTCAAAATAGTACAGGTACGGACTCAGTACTACATCAAATTGATATGCACATCAATATCAATATGTATGTACATTGTGATTTCAAAATCACAATGTACACATATACATATGTATATGTTGATCAGAAGGGCGAAGACTCCTACCCTAGAGGCGGGGGGGACCGAGGGCTGGCCAGCACCATCAATCTCCTGGATGGAATGATGCGCGCGCTCTCCCTTGAACTTGGCATCTGCAATCTGCGCTTCTCCGACTCTCAGCCAAGACCCGTTCTGATTCAGCCAGTCGATTGGCGTCTGCCGCAAAATTGCGATGAAAGTGTCTACCCGGCGTGTGCCTTGAAGCCCTGCAGTGCAGAAGCTGAGCCGGAGAAGGGTTGCTGTCTGGACCTCACCGATGCCCCGGAGGAGGAGTCGGGCAGCCCGGGTCCAGGTTCTTACCTCAACGAGCTAAAGAGATTTGGGGAAAAGGGCCCTCTTTGACTATGTCGGGAGCTCAATGTCGAGAGCTCTGTGATGTGAACTGGCCGCTGCGTCTTCCCTCCTTCTCCTCCCCCCCCCCCCCTCTCCTCCTCCGGGATCGCACGACGCATTCCACACTGACGACAGGCCCCCCCTGTGTCCAACGAATTCACAGGGTCCAGATCCGGAAACCATGGCGCAACCAGGAGTAGACGGAGATTCGGACGACTACGGCGAGAGTGGATTGGACTGGAGGAGAAAGGAGATTGAGGAGGCAATGGCATTGATGCTTCCGCTCGAGATAGGGAGCACAGAATATTGTTGTGTTGGTTTTTGTGATTGTTGGCCGGACTTGGACCGTTGCCATGGAGGCGATGGCCTTGACCATGCGACTTTGCTTTTTCACCCAATCGTGGCGTGTCTCGGCTGCTCGTCGAGCAGCAGCAGCTCATTTCGGCGGCCTTTTCTCCAAAATTGGGCGGACACTGGGTCCTGGGACAAAGGCGCGTGGACATTTCTCGTGACTCGTGCCGCCCTCTCCCTCGCAACATGCCAATCTCGGAGGGGAGGGTACAGGAGAAGGGAAAGAGGCCGAGGACGAGGAACAACAGGGCCGGGAGGTTGTGGAAAAGGGGTGAGGAATTGGCACACTCCTGCGGCTGAACGCCTCGCCTTTCCCCTTGACCCGAGTCGCGTTGTTGTTGGTTGGCGGCACGAAAAGCACGGAGCGCCAAACCCGTCGGGTCCTTGAATGCCAGTGCAATTGAAGAAAGGGGTCGCGATGACTTCATGCAAAGGGCAAAGGACGAGGTGCTCGGAGCCACCGTTACCTCACCCGGTTCTGGCGAAAGTGCCGGTGCTCAAGCTGAAACAGGAGACGACGGTCACACTGTGAACCGTTCTTGGATATATATTGATCTGTGAGACCCGTGGAGCATGAGGTGTTGATCTCTTGGCCCTTGCCTATCAAGATTCAAAAGACGCTCGCCTCCTTCGCTTCCCGTCACAACTCAATACTCAGAGCCTCATCCCGAAATATTTTGCCCGGAACCACAAGCATCAATTCTACCCAAACCCTCGACGTCCTTTCAACCCCACCAACACATCGTGAGTTTGAAGCCGCCATTTCCCTCTCGACATCAGCTGTGCAGCAAGAGCTCATTGGCTTCATAGACAGATCCGTCTTCTCGACTCCCTCAAAACTCTTCCTCGACAATGAAGCTCGGAGCAGCGCTGGTCATCACCGCTGCCCTGGCCGGCCAAGCCACCGCCGCGCGCTTCTGCTCCCCTCGCAATGGATGCAAGTACGGCCCTGGCAAGATCACCATCCTGCCAGATGACGAATACATCTGGGACGCGGATGGAGGACGCGGATACCTCGGCAACCCTGGCTGCGACTCGTCCAAGTTTGCGCTTCAGTTGCCCGTAGAAGACGACATCCGGGGCGGCAAGTTCCCATGGAGATGCCTTTACATCCCGAAGTAGACGACGTGCTTCTGAAATTTCATGTTATGACTGGACTGTTTTTCGTGGGAGCTCGGGAGTCCTTGTGCTTTGATGAGATCTAGCCGGTGCTGCTCTTTGCCATTTTGATCAATCTGTTTCCTCAACTCGTTGCAGCGGCGAGCCTGTGGGCGGGTTAGCAATTGTCTCTTCAAGACCCCCTATTCAGGCAACGGATTGATTTTTCTTTTTGGATATTTCGAGCATGCTGTTTGTTTGGCTCGTGTTCACTTTAACCCCTTGTATTTTACCTCCTTCTTGAAATTGAGGACGTGTCCGGAGTCACGTTGCTATTTCCCGCTATTCACGTCAAAGCATCGCGAGAGCGATTGCCGACTTCGTCGAGGTTTCATCCCCACCTCTTCAATATCGAATTATCGACTGTTGCTGCAACCGGTCTGTCTCGGACTCTTGCTGGCCAAATCCTCTGGGCATCCAACACGAGCATTGAGAGGCGTGGGGAGGGAGGAGACGGCTGCCGAGGATTTGCTGTCAGCCTGTGTTAGATATCTGGTGTTGAAATACGCAAATGACCAAGGAGGCGCAATCGGGTGAGGGCCTGCAGTACAGACATCTTGACTCATTGCGCATGTGCCCTTTTCGATGCCTAATGCCTCTTATTATTTAGTTCTAGGAGGCCGCCAACGCTGCCACCATCTCCTATCGCCTTTACTCTCCGAAGAGACAATGATCTGTCCTCAATCACCTTTATTTCACTTCTACTGTCGTCTCCCCTTCTACTGTGAACGTATAGGGGCGTGTTCATTAGATCGTTCATAGACATTGGCATATCCAGCAATCATGAATCGCGATGTCAATTCAGATGACTTCAATGGTGGCCCTCTATATTGATGTATGCCTTTTCGACGCTCTTCTGAACTTGAACTGGTCTCGAGTAGGCTTCTCGCACATTCTACAAGTCCGATTTCTCGCCTGCTTCATTGCTCTCTCGCGACAATCAAAAGACCAGCGTCAGTCCTTATACCCCAGAGGAATTTTTTTTGCAAACAGCACGGCTTGATGTCATTTCAACCTTCGGCAGCCGAGCTATCGCCAATCGCCATTGACAGCGGGAGTCGAGACGCCCTCCATAAAGTCGTCGCTCGGATCTGGCTCGAGCATCCAGCCACTTCGGGCCGAGACGCGCTCGATCCCCGATTTGAGCGCTTGCAGCAAGGGTCCCGGAGGAGGCCGTCCCCCTTGGGTCACGCGGCCTGGAGCCAGGACGACATCGAGACGACACACTGCACCCCCGAGGCGACGGACAGCAGAGGCCTTCTCTGTCCCCGCATGGAGCTCGATTATGCGGCTCTGAAGCGGGCATTGAAGGACATGGACGAGACGATCTGGACTTTGTATATCCAGACCCGATCCAGGCCACCGAGCTCGAGTGCGAGACGTACGTCTTCTCGGCGTCTTCTATTCTAGCGGCCGGCCGAAGCTCACCAGTAGATGCTGTCGGGGCCGCAGACCCCGAGAAGGAACCATCACGCTGCTGCGACAAGGAAGCGGCTCTGATTCCGATGGCCGGATGAGCCATTGCGTCACTGTAAACGGAGGATGCAAGTACGAGAATGCAGATCGAGGCTAGGAATGCAGCAGCAATGGCCGATTGGGTCGAGGATTTCCATCGAGCACTATCGGCGACTGCGCGGCCAGGGGTCAGCTCAGAAGTCTCATCTTCAAAAGCGACGGGTCGAGGTGGAGGACGACGAGCACGAGGGCCTCAATCGGGGAGAGATTATGTTCAAACGACTCAGCTGGAGTGTGCCTGAGATGATTGCTTCTGTGAGATGCTTGCAGTGTCAATGAATGATAGAAATAGAGCGGCTTGATCTTGCTCTGAATCCGTGTGATGGATGATGGATTGAAGTTGTTGATACCTCAATACATCAAATGTATTGATATTTGCGTAGGGAAAAGGAGGGGTTTGCAGACGGTGCATGGGAAGGTTCGATCTTGGCTCCTGAACGGATGGTAGGGTAGATTAGATCGTGCTTCCGGCAGGTACCATCAGCCTCTATTGCTCCAAACTCCATCGATTGATTTATTGATCGATCGATCAATCACTGATTCTTGATGCTCTGCTTCCTGTCCTCTTCTTTCCCATCTGGCGGGCCAGTTTCCCCTTTCCCCATATGAAAGTCTCTATCCCTGTTTGGGCACGGCAATTGAAAACGCCTCGCAGTTTCCATAGTCTCCGTACTCGTACATGTATCTTGGTTCCCAGCATCCGCCACTGCCGACCCCAGACCATCACCAACCTGGCATCGGCCTCATTCTCATCATACGGACACCCCGCGAGGATGGCAGACCCCAAGCTCTCGCCTCTCTACGACGCCATTGAGGCGAAGTTCTCGACCACCTCCCTCGACAACGACAAATGGTACATCCCCGCCATTGCCTGCTTCGTCTATCACGATCCCGAGAGTCTGAAGAACCTCTACCTCCACCTCATCCAACAGCCCGCCTACGCATCGTCCGTGGCCCGCCAGGCGCTTATCCGACGCATTCGCGAGGCACTCTTCAAGTCCATCATCATAGTTGGCGTGTGCAAGCCCATCGAGGCCATCCTGGCAATCGCCGACGTCGAGCGCGACGAGGACAAAGACTACACCTTCACCCGCCAGGAGTGGCAGGCCGATGACCAAAACATGGCAATGGCGCAGGCCTGGTTCGGCAAGGTCTACTCCCACAACGCGACGCCGACGCTCGACCGGTTTGCCGCGCACAGGGATTTTTCCTGGCTCAGCCAGACCATCACCTATGGCCTGTTCCTGTCAGACCGCAAGGTGCTCGATGATGTCGACACGCAGCTCGTCGTCCTGCCCAGCATCGCGAGCCAGAATCTGCCTACCGAGTCGCGCTGGCACATTCGCGGCACGCGCAGAATCGGCGTGTCCAAGCGGGACGTGCAGACGCTATGCGATATCACCAGGACAATTGCAGAGCATTACAATGTGGAATTGGACAGAGTGCCGGAGGTGGACGACGTCGAAATCGAGGTTTAGAGCTTTGAAACGATTGATTCAACTTAGGACGGAGGTCGATGTCCTCAGCGAGCTGAATTTCCCCTCTTCCCGGCTAGACGCTCTGTCTACCCCGCGTTGCCCGTGATGCATCTCGTACTCGTATGAATGACCCCTGATGCGCCATCTCTCCTGACAAGTGTCCAATGCTCTCGGTATCCGTCTTGTCTAGTACAGGTAAGATGGCGAACAGCAAGTCCAACAATCGCCCTAGTGGAGCAGTTAGGCTTAAAGTCGTAAGGTGATCAAACGCCGAAAGCCGAGTGGACTTACAATCTGGCGACCGGGCTGCAAATCAATGTCAGTCTCACTGGACGGGGTCCTGGAGTTGGTACCCTGAATGGCCTACCTGGGTAGATGGACACGGTAGAGGAAATGCCGAGCATGTATCTATGCACCCTGGCGGTAGTGGCGGACCATCCCGCACCACGAGCTTCTCACGGGCCGATGGCAAACCCAGCGTCAACCCCACGAGGCACCAGCCAACAATTGGAATCAAAAAGGTCGTCATGTTGATACAATTCCCAGGATAAAGATTCAAGATAATTCACGAGGTCTGAGGAGAACGAGGAGATCGACTAGGTAGGATGTAGAGTTGCCATGCCATAAACCGCGGCTCGAGCTTGAGGATTATATACATACGATAGAAGATGCCACCTGCCCCGGACCTTAGTCCAATCATCGTAGCTTCTTTTGAAATCTGTCTTGTTGTGTTTGTTCAGCCCATGATGGTTCTTCATAAATGCGCAGTGTAGGGAGCTGGGAGCCCTCTTGCTTGCGGCTGATGAGAATAGTCTCGAGCTACTCTTTCCATCTGGCTCTCCAGCACGGCGTTGAAAGGATTCAAATGCACCCCGCTTTCTCAATGGATCCTGTCACCCGTTCCCCTCGAAAGAGAACCAGCTCCTGCACCTCGAAAGCATTGCTTGATACGTTACTGGTGTCTTTTAGCTTCAGGAGCCCTGCTCTCTCGTGAGCCCTCGACTCGTGTACTCCTTCTCCGTCATAGTGCTGTCCTTGTCTTCGGCGTCCTGATTGCCGTATAGCCCGATGTGATACCACGGCAGTTCAAAGAGCCGGTCCATACTCTCCAACGACCTGCCGCCCGTCTCGGGAACAAAAAACCATACCCAAAGTCCGCCAAGTAGAGTTATAGCACCAAAACACCAAAAGGTCCCACTAGGGGTGATCCCGCCGTCCGAGACCCGAAGGAGCATGCTGGGCACGGCGCGAGAGTTGCCGTACTGATTCGCAAAGTGCAGCGTCATGGCCCACGATGTCGCGAGTGCGCGAACCCTGAGGGGATACAGCTCCGCCGTGAGGAGGTACTGCATCGAGTTCCAGCCAAGCGCCCACCCTACGCCGGAGACGTACAGCATCGCTATGGCCCCGCGACTGACTCCGCGCTTTGAGTCCGGGAGAGCGTAGGCATCATTTGTTCCCAGCTGGGGACTGGCCGTCAGGAAGGCGGCGACGTATACCATCGAGATTGTTTGAAGCGTGATGCCCGCGAGCAGGGAGCGCTTCCTCCCAATGTAGTCCACCAGGAAGAGGGCGCAGGCCATGGCACTGACGAACTTGACGACACCGAAAATTGCCGTTACCAGCAGGCTTTCGCTAGATCCTGTTATGCCCAGCAGTCGAAACAGGTCGACAGCGTAAATCGTGATCGACCCGGCCCCAGACCATTGCGACAGCAACTGCACTGCGCTTGAGAGGTAAACCTTGTACAAGTTGCTCCTGTTTAGCAGCAACTCTTTGACCTTACCCGCCCATCCCAAGCCGTGGCTCGCCTCAAGCTCCTGGTCAAGTGCCCTTTGTATGGAGGCGATCTCTCGCGTCACGTAGTCGCTGTCGATCGGCTGATTTCGCAGCCAAGCGAATATGCTAACGGCCTTCTCCGTCTGGCCCTGCTTCATCAGGAATCGTGGGGATTCGTTCTGAAAAAGCGTCATGATAAGAATAAGACCTGACATGATGATGTGCAGGCTCGTAGGCACGAGCCACTGGGCCTGATTCTCCGCGCTGATGTGTATTTGGCATCCATAATTGGCAAAATATGCCAAGACGATGCCGAGGTAGACCGCGCCGGTGAACATGCAAGTGCAAAGTCCTCGCACCGATGCTGGGGCTACTTCTGCGATGTAAATCGGTCTGAATGGTCCTGCCGTGTCAGCTGCTGCTTGATCTTGATACTACCTATCGTCTTACACCAGCCGAACCACCGGTGAAATCAACGAGATCTCGCAATAACGTCTGACGTGATCGAGAGAACAAAAAAGATGGCAGTGATAGTCGCCACGTACCCAACGACGGGCGTTTGCCCCACGCCTAGACCGGCGATGAATCGGCCAGCGTACATCGCGCCGAGGCTCCCATGGGAACCGCCGCCCATGAATATGGCGATGCCTGCAGCCCAGATCAAGCAAAGAAATCTTGTGGCTTGGATACGGCCGATCCAGTCACAAAGTATGAAAGCGCTGCGGACAGGTCATTATTCGGAGTGAAAATGCAGTTCATGCTCTCGACGGATATTGAACAAGGAAGCACTTGCATGAGTGCGCCGCCAACGGAGCCAATCTGGACCATGGCAGATACATTGGCCTTAATATCGGCCCTGTCGGACACAGAGAAGGAGTCATAGTGAATTCCTTTCTGAAACGACTTGGTGTTGAAGGCGCCGGCGATAAGGCCCTCGTCAATCCCTCGAGCCGCGCCCAAGAGGCCAAACGACACGACGGCAAACCATAAGCGCATGTTGAAAACGCCGTCTGGCTCGCCGAGATCTCTCAGACGGAAGACATTTACAGGTTTTTTCAACCCGCCGGCCATTGTGAGTGATGCTTCGTGCGGAGGTCAAACGAGGTTGGCGAGCAGAAACTCCGGGAAACCGAAGGGCCGGGCTGGGAGGATACCAAAGAAAAAGGGCACGTGAAGGCTTCAGGAGCACAAGACGGCGTGGTGGTGCAACAACACAAGCGGACGAACACGTAGGAGGCTCCAGCTGCTAGCAGTCGGAGAGGGCCGGAGAAGAGGGAAGCGGAGATAAAGAGGAAGCCAACATATCAATATTTATCCATGCGGTTTCGTCACCGTGACAAAATGCTTCGCTTCCTTCCAGCAATTCCAGCAGAGGCTCGCAATGAAAGATTCACCCATGTCGCAACAACCTCACAGGCCGTTGAACTTCATCGCGCTCCTCAGAGGTCGGCATGCCATGTGTGCGGAGAATATTTGACTTGAACGCGGGGAATCCCTGGGCCCAGCCTTTGAAGTGGTCGGTTAATTTATTTAACTTGTTTCAACCCCGCATTCATTGAGCATGGTCCGGGCAAATCGCATGATTCGGACATGTCGTACAGGCGGATGATTACGTTTGTTTTTGAGATAATGGCATCTGCTTGCTCGAACTGTTGACCGAGGCTCCCCTTTTCCACAAGCCATAATGCAACATGGTTGGAGCCGGCTAGGCTTCATGGGAATATCGAGGAATGAAGTAGTCTCAGATTTCCGGTCATGACTGGAAGGCGAAAGAGAAGTAAGGGACCGTGTAGAAGAGGAAGGACTAGGTCCAGTACCGGGCCCAAATGCCGAATTCTTCCTTTGTCCCCCGAAATTGGAAATCGACGCGTGTAATGTCCTCGAAACCCTCCTTGACTTTTGGCTCTTTGAAGCGGGAGACGAATCCATTGAAAGCTAGCTTGGGTAGCACCTGTCGTGATTCGGGATTCATTTCCTTGTTGAGAGATCGGACTGCATCGTTGTGCTCGCACACAACAATGGGTGTCGCAAACCACACGCATCGAATGGGTACTTTGGTCTTCCTGGCTAGTTCAACCCAAACGCTCCTAGTATCGGGATCTGCGTTTGTATTATCTAGCCCCAATCAGTGATTGTTCAATAAGACCTGTTCTATTAATGGTTTTGGGAAGCATACCGACAGCGACGGACTTTCCCTCAGCAAGCATTTGTTTTGCTGCCTGGAGGCACTTGTCTCGCGACTTGAGAAGATCTTGATTCACGCGATCGTAACCCAGTGTTTTTAGCGTCCTCCAATAGAAGGTGCTTTTCCCTGCTCCCGGCGGCCCGCAGAACAAAACGAGATCCTGGTCGTTCTTCTTTGAAAAGAGCGTCTGTCTATCTTCGTCTGCTGTACTTGTTTCATGATATGCGTAATTCGCAAGATCAAATTCCCGCGCGAACTCCCTCGGCTTTTCCCCGAGAAAATACTCTTCTGGTGTCAAGTATCGAACCCCGACGTTGTTCGCAAAGTTTCGATCCGAGCAGCTGAAATCTTTGGACATGGCGTTTGCTTTATCGCCCATTATAGCCGTCCGGCCACCGGCATCGCCGACGAAAAAGCTTTGCTTCAAATCGATCTCCTCTCGTGAAATGTCGTAGTCGTCGCATAGCTCCCCCCACATGCCTGATCTTGGTTTGCGATAGATATCTTTGCCCGTGGCCGCGTAGATGGTGGTGGGAAGATCAAGGTTCGCAAGGACTGCATTGCATTTTTGCTTGAATTCGCCGAGACGTCTTTGAGGTTGAGATCTTGGGGCCTTGGAGTTGGCATCAGGGTGCAGCGTGATCCCTCCCTGGTTTGAAAGAATCACGACCTGATAACCTTGTTCGTGGTATAGAGCTCGGAGTTTCGCAGGCACTGAGCTGTCCCACCATTTCCAGTCTGCGGCACTGCTTGCATGCTTTTTGCCCGAAGCCGTTGTGATAAGCGTCGAGTCAAGGTCGAATGCTGCTATCTTTCGTCGTTTTTGTGAATCGTTGTGTCTATCCTTCTCCGGCTGGTATCTCGCAACAAGGAGAGTTGCAGGAGTATCGTCGTTGGGGCTACGTTCGGTCCACGTGGTCGCATCTTTGGGCTTCTGCGAAGCAGGGGTGAAGAAGTTCGCGACAGCAGTCTCTGTCAAGTTGTTAGACTAAAGTCTGGTAATGGAACGAAATTGGCTCACTGGTGGTGGTGCTCTTCACGGTCTTTTTCAGCGGCGGCGGGGATACAGGAGCGTCATCGATTTTGCGCTTGGTGCTCAGGCCGGAAGACAGCATTGTATGATTGCAGGAACAAAGGCGGAAATGACCGTACCATTGAGAAAGAGAAGGGCGGATCGCCTGTGAGGGATTAGAAAATAGGGCGAGCATTCGCAAAATATCGCCCGGAGCCGAGGACGCGCGAGGAGTGGGAGGCATGCCGATCGCGAGGGGAAACCGTGAAGCTGAGGCAGATCCGGTGATGCAGTGACGCGAGGTCACGTGCGGTCTCTGCTCTCCGCTTCCAACATCACCTCGCCCGAGCGCGCGCCCGTTGAGCTCACTCTTAGCTTCGCTCTGGGACAATATTTTCGCCCTGGGACGATATTTCGAGCAACGAAAGCTGACTTCCGGATCTCGTTTGACTGGCGTGAGGACTGCCGCAGCCATGTACGAAGTCTTTCTCACGGCTCTGGTCGAGGACCGAGATATCAGCGCTGCTAAAGCCGTCCTCAGCGGCTACTGCTCGATGCAGCCGTGGCAATCGACGCATCGCGTTCTCTACTACCAGGGCCCCTCCCGACCCTCGGGAATCAACAACCAGAGCTCCCTCGAGAAGCCGATGCGCAAGGATAATGTCTGGCTATGGAAAGAGCTACATCAGAACTTTGCCCGACAATCCTTCATCCTCCAAGCCCGATATGAGATCCTGAGAGATACCGACCTCGGCACGACCACTGCGATACCTATGCACCTCGACTCGACGCCAGGAGTGTTGAGATGGACCGACTTCCCCGATCCGCCCCGCGGCCAGCCTTTTCTAACTCAGCGCAAGAAGGTAGAGATCTGGGAGCAAAGAAAGCTCCCTTCCATTTTGCGAGACAACAAGCACCAGTGAGTGTTTATGCTCCATCGTGATCGATCCAATCTTCGCAGATGATTTATCTTTACCTGCAGATTCAAAACAGAGACAGTTGAGGAGATTCTTCGCTTCTTTCGCGACGACGTCGAATTCTGTCTGACAAGACATTACGCTGTTGGCCCGCTCAGGGGCTTCTCCCCGCTCTCGCCCTCCGCAGCATCAGCTCTTGCCCCTGAGCCGCGGCAACTTCTTCCCGCGTGGGACTCGCTGGTTCGACTTGACTTGCAAGATCGCTGGATCCTCCAAGTCAAAGCACACGTCCTGCATGATAACAAGCCAGATGAGATTCGAAAGGCGCAGGATGAGCTTCTCAAGATTCGTGGCGAGCTTGACGGTGTGTTTGATTTCCGACCCATTGACCGCAAGGTTCACGACACAAGAGTCGCAATGCAGCAGCAAGGGGTGCAAGCCTTGCCGCAAAAGGTTCTCGTGGGGCATTCATAGCAAAGGTTGCAGTCCATGTCTTGACCTGCGGTCTCCCAGTCAAGCCTCAAGGTCTGGAGGCGATGCTCGCGAATTTATGGTACAAAAATCTTTTCAGCCCAATGCCTTGCATTATCGTCGTGAGGCTGACTCATTGCAGAACCAAATCTCTCGTGGGGGACGTCTTGCTGCAGGGTATCGATGTGACTCGGTATACTCGTTAAAGGGGCTTCTAGGATGAGCCATTTGGGGAATCGAGTGCATCGAGCATGCAGCCACCGCCGATCTCATGGCCTGGAAGATTTGACAGAGAAACGACATTTATGCTGATTACTACACGACTCTTGAATGACTCTCGACGCTTCTCGATACCCTGCGTCAGCGCCCATGGCTCACACAATGGTCACTGGGTTTGTGGACTCGCTTGGTTGATGTCCACTCGCGACATCCCTCTTGCGTTTTTTTCTCTGCCCGCGATCTCCTTCCCCATTCTGTCCCCAGCCGCTCGGGCCGAAGAGAGTAGTGGACCGCTTTCGTGCCCATTACAGCTAGGATGCCGACATCGCCGAGGCTGTTGAATATCAGCAGCAACGAATGGCTCAGTTCGCCATTAGCCGTGTACTGGAAACCTTTTGGCCCGCCATGGATTCCCATCGGGCTACAGCCAGCCTTCCAGTTGAAGTGGTATTGTGCACAGATGGTGAGAAAACTCCGCCTCATGCACCCCAACATTCGAATCTTCAATCTACTCGAGGCAAGCCAGCGGACCGGGGCGATGCCTTGCTGCAGATTCTCGGCTCGCTATCCAACAAGACTCTGCTCGGCATGCATGTACCCGGCGGATCACATTCCCAAGGTTGCATAGTCCCGTGAGGTAAGGGAAAGCGATGTCATGAGCGCCCACAGGTTTGGGACCCAGGCGCGAAAAGTGATCGGGATGGATCTTCGGAATGTCAAAATGCCCGCTGTGTGGCATGGTACGATTGTCGGAGCATATTGCAGAATTGCAGGCAAGAACGTCGAGCGATGTCTCATTCACCGAATCCTTCAGTCAGCAGACGAACAGCAGAGCACTCGGCCGCTGATGTATGTGGCGTCCCGTGCCCCGTGGCAGCCCCTCAGCCATCGACGCCCCAACACCTCCCCGCATTCCACACAGAAGCGGGCGATGCGATCTTTGTCTCCAAGCGCATGCACGCACTGACCTCGTATTATGCCTCAACGGCCAAATGCATATGACGGAAGCCGGTGACGCGCACCATATGGAGACTCGGGTAACGCCAGAAGACATGACATCCTGCGCGGTTATTTCGGGATGCTGAACACTCCAGCGAGTGCCCGTTTAAGAAGGATTCAGAGCGAAAGGGGGTGGGACAGACAGCGTGTGAGAAGGAATGAGACGTCCGAGTGGCTTCGCTTGAGTCTTGGCATCATGGCTCGGGCAGAGGATCGCCAGAGGAGGGAAAAGAGGGGAAATGCCGTTGCTCATGAACCACATACGTGCGCTCAGTGGGCTACAGACCGGAACCTTGTGATCTCTCCTCCAATCTCAAGGATCTACATAGGCATTCGATGTGTCGACTCTCCAAATTGCCATCCTAATTTCCGAGCACTCCCCGTGCGGCTGTTCTCAGGGTCTTCATAGATGGAAAGGATCATCAGAGCATTCCCGGCTACTCGGCCAAGCTCAAGCCGCCGGCATCTTGACCGTCGAGCCGCCTGATAATTGACCATGATCCCGTCAGATCGCATCTATTGGGGGGGAGCAGCTTGAAGTACAAATTATCATATCAACATAAAGGCTTAGCCAATGTAACCTGCCATCCCACTTCCTGGTGGCACACCACTGTCGCCAATCGTCAAAGCATACCCGAAGACTCATCATTGCCTGCTATTGCGCCTTCGTTAATCACGCGGGGTCGAATGCTGTAGCGTCATGATTGCACTAAGCAGGTCGTTTCCAATTTCTACTTGACATCCCCATGTGTTGACAGCTTCACACCACCCTCCATGCATTTAGCTTGTCTGACTGTACGTATGAGTGTTCCATGTCATGCATCTATCCATCGTACGACTCTCATCTAATTTGGGCGCCTACCCTTTATCCATGCCTCGTGAGATACATGGAAGAAGCAGGTCTCATGCGCGCGCAGGATGGTGTAGTAGCTGTGGGTTCGGCGCCTTCTCATCAACTTTCTTTTGCTCTTCTGCGGGCCAGTTGACCCAGTACTCGCAAAGAGATCGACACGCTCGCGGCCCATACATTCAGAAGCTTTACAAGGAGTTGTATAGATATAAGAAGTTAGTTAAGTAAAGCCATGAGAAGGTATCGGGCTTTGGAAGGCTTCACCTATAACGGGACACTCTAGGTTTCGAGAGGTCATGGGCAAGGTCGGTATACTATTTTGTTTCGATTGCTGCTTTCTTACTTGCACTATGCGTCCGTCACTCAAGACCTCCTTTAATTTGTCTGATTTTTCGATTGCCTACTAGTAGTAAGAGTTTCATGGCTCTATCCGTTAAGACGACCATCAACCTGCTGCGCCCTAATGCCTCTAACAAATCATTTACCTGACCATTATTCTTGATGTAACCTCCACCATATATGGCTCCCTTTAACAGTGTCTTTGCCACTCCACTCCCGAAAGCTGGGCTCCACCCCCTCGCCATCCAAGCCCCAACCATCCTCCTTCCCATCAGACAAGAAGAACAAAGGAGAATTTCGCCATCACGAGCCTTTTGCTGTAATAGGCGTTGAGAAGACCGGGGGTAGATCTTGTGGCATGTCATTCCCCTGCCAATTGCGATCATTGATGATCTTAAGATGTAAATGCGTGCGATTCTCAATTATATCCTGAATACCATTACTACTCATTCTTTTTCAGAGATGCAGAACCGATTCGTCTGCGGAAAGAACGCAAGAGTGCTTATATACATGTCTAGGTAGGTTAAAAAAAGATAAGGTCCCTTGATGCTGCTGAGATGTTGTTTGTATGCTGTATGCGATTAAAACGAGAGAAAAGCCGGGACAATGCTGTTGCGCTATGCGGAGATGTCTTGATATGCGGTGCGTGAAACCATTGAGCGGGAGGAGCAAGTCCTCTCCGAGATGCAGACCTCCCGTGTAGGAATAAAAAACGAGAGGCAAAAGTTGGGTATCTTGTAAAATTAAAAACTATGTCGTCAAGTCGTGAGTTGTGAGAACGAGGGCGCTGGCGCTGCCTGTCTATGTCGTAATGGAAGATTTCGAATCGTCCAGAAGGAAAATCATTATCGCTTTTCGTTTCGTGCTTCGTTGCTTTCCTTTCTAATTCTTCTTTATTTTTCGTTTGGCCGTTCCGGAGTCGTGATATAAGAAGTCAGGAAGTGTCATTATCGTCGTAACCTTTCGGTGAAATTTCTCCAAAATCGAGGAGTTTTGCTTTCTTCGCTTCGCGCTCGTACCATGTATGCATCGCGCTGCATTGGGCCCACAATGCCCTCATCGCCGCGACTGGGAAACTTGCCGTCGGCGTCAAGCGCCTCGAGTAGCTGGGGGACCGCAGCTGGAACGCAGTCTTCCAGGCGATGCCAATGGACCGCGGCTAAGGCGTCATCGTTGCTTGAAAAGTAGCCCCTGGCGCCCGAGTAGAGGGTGGCTTCGGCCCGGCCCCGCCCGCGGCCTCGGCTGCGACTCCTCGACATCATGATGTTTGTTGGCGCAACCGAATCGAGTTCTCGTAGAACATTGTCGTAAGTGGCCCTCCACTTTTGTTCCGTCTCCGCCCACTTGGCCTCGGTTAAGGCGTAGATTTTGCTCGTGTGCCCGTAATTCTCCCCCGTGCGGACCAGATGCTTCGTGTAGTTGACTCGCGCGGCGTCCCAGTCGTCGCGATACTTCATGACCGCCTCGGGGGTCATCGTGTCAAGCTCGTAGGGAATCGGCATGATGGTGAAGTTGGCATGCCCCAATCGGTCGGACCACGCGTCTTGCTCTTGGACAATGGACGGCGGAAGCGAGAAGGGGAGCTCAGCCAATGCGGGCATTTGCTGGAGCGAGTTCCGGGAAGGCTCGGTGCTGATCGATGCTCGCTGGAGTTGTGGCGAGGCTGGGGATGTTGAGGCGATGGAGGGAGACTGGAGGGGGGACCTTTGCGGTGGATTACGGAGCAGACCCGTCATCATGGGAGGCAGCAGAGGCGTGGTGGCCATCGAGCGATCGCACTCGGTGCTGGCGCGCTCGTCATGGAGAACTTCGACAGCGGCGCCTCTGGCATGCAAGCTCTCGACACTCTTGCTGGGAGACACCGAGGAATCGGATAGAATTACGGGGAACCTGCGGCCGGGCGAGGACACGGACGAGGAACGGCTAGAGACGCATTCGCTCGGCCCCTTAGCGAAACTCTCCCGACTCCGAGCGTTGGTCGGCGATGACATGACATGAGTGGCCTGGCGCGTGCCTCTCCACCGGGAGATGCTGGGCATCCGGACGTTGAATCGAGAGGTGATGGACACGAACGTGTCGCCCGTCGCACGCTTCTTCTTGCGCGCATCGGAAGCGGTATCGTTGTCGCTCAAGAAGCCGAGGTCGTAGTCGATGCCGAGCTCATTGACCAGCTCGCCGTTGAAGACCACTTCGGGACTCTCGTGGTGCTTGCAAGCTCGATCACCTGTTTGGTGGGGGCGGGGAAGAAGGCGGATGCATTAGTGCTGATTCGACCGACACGCGAGAGAACAGGAGCCAAAGGAGCGGGAGATGGAGATGGAGACTGGAGAGCAGGTGCCGCGTCAGAGACTTACACAAACAGCTGTAGAGGTCGAAGTGGTCGCTCAGGCTGTCCCGATCGTCGTCGCGCTCCAAGGGCTCCTCTTGCACGTCAGGCAGGTGTCGCAGGCTTGCCTTGGTGGGGGCGGGACAAGGAGAAGCCGGACCCTCCAGGGGCTGGGGAGGCAACTCTAGGGAAGAGGCCGAGCTGGAGCATCGCAGGTGGCTCCGGGCGGAGAAAGTTGGCGTGATGGGCGAGGTTATGTCGGAGCAGGATGAATTCGTTGTGTAATAGACATAGGTCAAGTCGCAGCCCTCGAGGCTGACCACGCGCTCATCGAGCATCTTGGGGTCCTGCGCCAGCCCGGGCAGGCTCGCGGGCGCAAGTCGTGTCTCGGCGTAGGTGATGCTGATGGAGAGTATGTTGAGGGCTTTGGCGAAAAGTCGTCTATGCTGTATCCGTATGCGCCCCGTTTTAGCCTCCAAGTTCTCGCCGATATGATCAATTCTGCTCGATGCTTTTCGCGTGGGCGTGGGCGTGCGGAATACTGTTCGATCGATTGGTGAAAGCCCGCATACACGGACTGTGCAAATGGGGCGATAGAGCACGGAGGAAAATAGAAGATATTGAATCTTTCAAAGCATGCCCAGGGGGGGGGGGGGGGG
>NQYQ01000014.1:4335-17651 GCA_003055925.1 Escovopsis sp. Ae720 | reverse complement strand
GGGAGAGGATAGAAGAAGGAGGCGAAGGGGAAGAGAGGAGAGGGGGAGGAGGAGGAAGGGAGAGGAGGAAGGGAAGAGAAAAAGAAAGGGAGAGGAGGGGGGGGGGGAGAAGGGGGGGGGGGGGGAGAAGGAGGAGGAGGAGGAGAAGGAGAAGGAGCAAGAGCAGCAGAAGAAGAAGAAGACTAGAAGCACAAGATGAAGAAGAAGAGGGGGGGGGAGGGGGGTTAGGAAAAAGGAAGCGGAGGAAAAGTCACCGACGACCTTTGCAAGCTTAGCAGGGAAAGAGACGATTTTTAGTATCAATTGAGTGATCGATGGAGGCTTCCCTGCTGGACAACCTGGAGGTGACGGTTTGTGGAGTTGCAGTGAAGGCCGGGCAGCGGCGCAGGTGAGGGACCGAGTGGCTCTTTCCCATGAAGCGGGTACCGAGTACGGAGTAGTCTAGAGTACCAGCTCCTCAATTTTAGGATCTAGAGGAGATGCAGTGCTGTGTTTGAAAAGAGGTTTAGCGCAATCTCGCAGGAAGCATTTCACTTCCTATTTTGTTCTTTTCTTTTTCTCCCTTATTTTCTTTTTATTTCTTCTATTTTTCACTATTTCTTCAAGATTGAATTTCTTCTTCTTTCTTCCCTGTCACTCCCCATAACAATTGCCTCCTACTAAGGTGGTAGTGGGGAAGATGGGGGGGGGGGTTGTACAGGTAAAGAGGAGGAGTGGAAGAGACTTGGTCAGGAATTAAAATCGAATAGTTATTGAGGTGACCTGAGGGGATGAAACTAGAAGCATAAGGGGGGGGGGGGGACAGGAGATCACAAGTCAAAGGAACTTGTCGCAAATCTCTGACCTTGTGTGGACGAGAATAACTTGAAATTGATATCGTGTCCAGCCACTGCAAAGGGAAAAAGCGGGGAGCCCCAGGATCAGCACGCACTGGGGACCGGCTCCGTACTCGTGCTCGTACGAGTGCCGCCTCTGGACCTCTGGACCTCCGACTGGACCCGTGGGACACCAAGCCTCCCTTCCCAGTGCCACCACCCCTCCCGACATCCATCATCCTCTTGCATTACTAGATCAATGATGCATCCATTGTTCATGTTGTGTTGCGAAGAACAGTACGGAGTACGGAGCACTCGTAGTAGGGAGCACCAGCACAGAGTCTGATCTTACCGGTAGTACACCAGATGGAGAGCCGGTTTTCTTTGTATTGTGGCCTCCTGTGCTCGACTGTGAGCAGCCCGTTCATCTGTCCAGGCCAGCAGGTACCGCAGAGGTAGATGCCTAACATCATTTGCGCACGATCCAGGCTTTCGGGGAATCCTCAAGTACAGCTCGGGTACTGTACCATCCTTGCACTTGCGTATTCGTAGTGTGCTGCGCGACCCCTGCTACGTAGAAGAGACAGCACGCAGATGATGGATGGAGGAGTGTGGTGGCCGTGGCCGTGGTCATTGGTGACCGTTTCGATTTTGTGCCGGCACTCGCTGCTGGCATCCCATATGTATCGGCGCCAAAAAAAAAAATACTTGGTGAGAAGGATCTCTCTGGGGAGAAAAAGCAACCGCAAGATGGTGTGCAGCATGCTCAACGTGTGTCAAGAGACCGCACTCGGGAGCCCAGGCCACAGGGTGCCTACGTACCCTTTTTCCCTTTCCAGGCTTCAAGGCGGGCTGCTCTGACCGGACAAATTGCAAAAAAACCCTTGGGCTCCGAGTTGCCTTGGACTCGTGGTCCTCGAAGTCTTCTCGACCGAGTCGAGTGTGAGCTTTGAGGAAGGGCACCGACTCGCCGAGCTGCGACGCTTGGCCGACGGAGGCGATGCCGCACGCAGGCTACCTGTACGAATACTCCCAGAGGTCTCCACTTGACGCCTGAGCTCAACCGGGACCGAGCCGAGCTTCAACTTGCGCCGGTGCACTGGCGGTCTGCACACCAGGGAGGGGGGGGGAGGGGATGGTGAGGTGGAGAGATGGGCGGGACGACGTTCCCGGGGGGAGGGGGAGGTCCCACTGGCCGGGGGCTGGATCGGGTCGAAGCCGTCCGTCGATTTTCGTCAGCCACGCCCCAGGAGCCAATCCCGTGGTGCGATCTTGATCAAAAGCCCGAGGAACGGCGCAATGGCGGCGGCGGCGGCGGCGGCAGGACTGGTCTCAACGTCAGTGGAAGAATCACGGAAGAAGGGATAGAAGCTTTACGGAGTACTCCGTAGTATGGACGGAGTAGAGTAATCAACACTTCACTAGCGTTCTGTTTCCTGACGTCTGAGTCTCTCCGGTCTTTGCCTCCCGACTACAGGTAGAACCCAAGCAGGTAACTTTGAGCTTTTGAATCGGTTGATTGGGGAGGGAGGGGGGGGGCCTTGAGTTGGCCCAATACCAGTAACGGCCGATAAGCAGCACAAAGACGAGAACTTTTTGAGGAATGAGTGCAACCCCACCTGCTTCGTTGCCACGAGTACCAATGGGTCTTGGTACTATAACTACTAAATACTAGGAGTACTCGTAGATATGTGGTGTGCGAATTTCGTCACCTTCGTCTACGTCTGCTGAAGAAACTATATATGCTGTATGTGGTGACTCGCACATCTGACAGGTCTCGGCCAAGGTGGGTTGATGGTCGAGGAATCAACGGGCTGATTAATGGCAGGATCGAGCAAGTATGATAGTTCTCGTGCTCACGTTTGCTCGTCTGTATGGGGGATCTTTTAGGTGGTCAGAATGGCGAGGATCTGGATCATTGATGTATTTTGGAGTCGGGCAGCACAGGCGCGACATCGAGAGGGTCTGAAGGACTTCACGCACTTCACATGCACGACCTGTCGAGTGGTTCAGAGGGGACCAGGTCTCGTCGCAAATGGAGGGAGATGAGCCGTCAAGGGGCCTGACATACTGAATGTGGAAGTGATATTGCAGTGATAGTGACCAGCATCAAAAATATAAATTGCACTCAGTAATGTCGCCGCAATGAGTGAGGCCAGTCCCTCGAGAGCGAGATAAGAGGAGCTAGGAATCACGAAGGAAAAAGTGAGCCTCCTTGATGTATGCGAAGAGGCATTGTTTGTCAAAGGGGAAGGCGCAAACTTGGGCACCGAATCTTTGCACAATGTTCTCAAGAGGCAGTCCCGTGTACTACTAGTAGTACTCCTACTGACTCCGCAACGAAGAAGCGGTGGTACCCATAGTACGAGTAGTAGCTCTCAAATGGGGACCATGGACTCGGCTTTCCGAGCTTGACGAGGCGAAAAGGAAAAAAAAGCACTAGAGGCACGAGGGCGATGCACCTACCTCAACCTCTCCTATGAGCTCGAGCTCGACCTACCGGTATGATGCCCGGGATCAACAGTGATTGCAACTCCCACGACATTTCCAGCCCCCTCCTTCCTGACCCCGGCTTGCGCTCGATCCGCCTGGGCTCTTGCCCGCTTGGGCTGGACTTTGCTGTCAGGACTCTGTGTGGACGGGCCGGTCTCACAGCTTAGATGGAGCTCGTTGATGTCGTTTGAGGTGTACTGCATACATGAGTGCCTGTGCGGAGCACTAGGGGGCCATCGCGTACAGATGACCTGCAGCCCGTGAGTTGGCAAGCTCCAAACTTGAGGCACAAGGCGTCTTGCGCAACACCGATCACCACGAGGTCTGACCTGCCCCTCTGACTGCCAATGGGAGGACTTGAGATTCCGCGTATGTACGAGTACATGCAAGTACTCCGTACGGTGCGAATACTGTGACTCGAAGAGGTGGAAGGACCACCACGGAAGCGAAGCACATCGCTCCTGCGTCTCCAGTGCGCAAGACCAGCCACTCAAGATGGCGAGACTGCAGGAGCGAGCCATCAGATTCTTGCTCGTACTACGGAGTACGGAGTACCACTAAGGTACATGTACTGGTAGATTCTCGGCACTCCGAACTCCGCACACACTCCTCCTCATCCTCCTCCTCCTACCCCTACTCCTACTCCTACTCGTATGTACAACCTCTACTACATATGCGAGCTCGTCTTCGGTCTACCGGTAAGAAGCTGTGCTGGTCTTCTCCCTGCTTCTGCTACTCGTGATGCGAATGCGGAAACTCATGTCACAACTCACTGGGCGGCGCACCGTACTCGAGCAGGTTCCTCACGCAAATGGAAAGACCCCGCACAAAGACGCGTCGACTGTCACACGTGACTCTTCTAGCGAAAAGAAAGCACCATCAGCATCGAATTATTGGCTTGGCTGTGGGCGAGAGAGTCCCGAGTAACGTTAGCGGTACCGAGTACTCATATCGGCTTGGTTCGAACGGGAAACGCTCCGGTGGGTTTGGTCGTGTTACAGAGGCCACGGCGGGAAACAATTTGCAATCCTCGTCCCGTCTCCGCAGTTGCTCTGCATCTCTCGCTCTGCCGCCGATGGATGAGTGGCTACCGGTACGAGTACTACGGAGTATCATGACTACCTCCTAATACGGAGTACGACTACTCCGTAACACCTTCAAGGTCAGTGCTCTGACGTGGTACTCGTACGAATGCTTTTCTAACTTGTCACAATCTCTTCGAGAAGGCAGTGTGCCATCTAACGAGGAACATTCTGATTCGAGGCCTTACTCATCGAGAACAGAGCCCCGCACCCTTCTATTGGCTAAACACGCTGCAGCTCCTCATAACTGGAACGAGTATTCCGTACGGAGTACGAGTACTCATGGCTTGTCCAACCATCAAGGACTGGCCGTCATAGAAAGAAAGAGCCAAAGCGAACGTAGTCACAGATTTGGAAAGGTCTGGAAGGAAAAGCTCCGAGAAGCGGGATCGTGGTCAGCGCCAAATCCCTGCGGGTCAATACCGCAAGCAGCCCTTTCCCAACCAGATCCTTCAGGGCATTTCTCTCATCTTCCCCGAGCGCCGTTCCGCCCGGCAAAGATATATCCTGCACATTATGATGCATCCGGTACGATACCTCTGATGTCTATGAGAAGACGGAGCACCATGTACGAGCGCATGCTGGACTCCGTGCCTCTGCCGTTCGGAGGCTGGTCTTGGCCGGGGTCAGAGCAAAAGTGGCTTCGGAAGAGGCCGGGAAATAGCGGTGGGGAAAGACGTGATCGGACTTTTGTGTCCATGTCATCAGAGCCTGTCCCGGCGTTCAGGTTCCGTCCTTTACCCGCCAACCCCCTCCAAGAGCCGCACGCGGACTGACCGGCTACTTGACCGGCTGAGGTCGAAGCTAGGGCGGCATTGCAGTTTGATGACAGGGTCACCCCAAGACTCACGACCTCGGCCGGCCCAGGTCGCCAAGCTCTTGCACAGGCAGCACAAACGATTGAACCAGGGGCAAGAAAAATTCACGTTGGGGGAAGGATTCCGAAGCCCGTGCGTATGCTGACTGCTTCTTCTTCACAACAGGGCCCGGAACGCTCGTGGCGTGTGCTCCGTACGCTCAAGTCTACTCGTACAAGGTCATATGGTAATTCGTGATCTTGCTTCTATAAAGGCGACCTACTCTGCGGAGCAGGTCAAATCCAAGCTCGTCAGTCTGCTAGACTGGCTGTCACTGGTCTTGAATGAAATGCTCGATGTCTTTCTGCAATTCAGCAGTAGAGGGAAAGGAAATTGATCAATTTCAACCCCGGATACATACAAGTCTCGATTCCAGGCAAATCTCGGCTCCAGAGCTTTTGATTAGATCATCAGAATGATCCGTATCAGGACTATACCACGGGCCGTAAACCGGGAAAGAATAGCGAATGCTTGCTATGCGCAGCTTGTGGTGAAGCAGAATTCAGAAAGACGATGGGCGCCAAATGTCGTCAGTTAAACAACTCCCCTCTCTGGATGTATATCCAGTAGACTCGTTGCGCGGGGGCTAGAGGAGAATTCGAATACATAAACGACAACCAAGGAAATCACCACTTCCAGACACGACATGGCATCTCTTGCTTCGTTCCGATAGCTTGATCCGGCCACTATTCATCTACCACCTTGATGCATATCTTGCCGATGAAAGAGCCGGATTCCAGATACTCGTATGCTCTCACAATGTCATCACTGGTAAAACTGAACTCCCTGTCGACCGGCAACCGCAGCCCCTTCTCAGCAACGAACCGAGTCACTTGCTCCAAGAGCTGTGTAGACCCGACCGTGATGCCGCGAACAAGAGCCGCCTTGGACAGGGCCAGGGCGGCGACGTCAGGCATTTCAGACTGCTTGGCCTGAGACAAGAAGCCAATGACGGAGATGTTGCCTCCCATCTTGACGGCGTTGAGGCTCTGCGCGATGGTTCCCGAACCGCCATTCTCGATGATGTAGTCGACGCCTTCGCCGTGGGTCATGCGCAGGACCTCTTCGGACCACTGCGGATGTTCCTTGTAGTTGATCGTGTGGTCGGCGCCGAACTTGGACTTGACAAGCTCGAGCTTCTCGTTGCTCGACGAAGTGACGATCGTGGTTGCGCCAGCTGCCTTGGCGAGAATCAGAGCGGTGATCGACACGCCCCCAGTGCCTGTTCGGCCCGCTGGTCAGTTCCAACTGCTGCACAAGATGAGGACGGAGGAAGAGGCACATACCCAGGCACAAGATTGTCTGTCCAGGGCGCATTGGGACGTTGCCATAGAGCGCATTCCAAGTCGTCACGCCCGTGCAGACAAGCGTCGACCATTCCGAGAAGCTCTGGGGCGAGTCCTTGGGGATCCGGACCGCGGACGCGGCAGGGATGGCGATGTACTCGCGGAGGACGCCATCAATGGGGCCCCCCTGACCATTTAGCCAGTTCTTCTGCTGCCCGTAGAGGTTGGAGATGTCGAACGTCGCAATGACATGGTCGCCGGCTTGAAGACTGTTGACTCCGTCACCGACCTTGGCCACGACCCCCGCTGCATCCGAGCACGGGACCACATCCTCCTTCACAGGGAAAGGGTACCGAGATGTCGCAATCGCATAGTCCCGGTAGTTCAGAGAAACGCTGTGTACTCTAATAAGGACCTCATGCTTAGCCGGCTCAGGGATGGCTTCCCTGAACTCTTTGAGCTTGTGTGCGGTGCTTCTTTCTCCGACGAGACGAATAACAGTTTGAGACATTGTAGCTTGAATGGTCGCTGAGTGAGAAGAGTTAAGGCCTTGGTTTATGAATTGAAGCTTTGATCTAAGACACCTTAGGTTCGTTGATATTACTTCTCTATTTATATCCGTAAGACCGTGAGCTTTTCTTGATGTCAACATTAGTAATGTATATATGGATTTATAATTCTTGAGGGATGACGAAGCAAAGAGGCGTTAATTTCGCCCTAGATCCTAAAGATCAAAGGCTCTGATTCCTCAACAGATGCGTACTTAAAAGTGGATTATGACCCTATTCTTAAAGCCTAGGGGGGGGGGGTTGGCATGGAAATTTGCGGGTAACTACTAGCGCCGCGCTAGTAATCTTAATCTTAAAGCCTTGCCTAAGCCTGCCTATACTAACGCTAGTATATACTCTTAAAGCTTTGCCCTCTCCCTTTAGTATATACTTTTAAAGCTTTGCCCCTCCCCCTAGTATATACTCTTAAAGCTTTGCCCTATTCCTAGTATATACTCTTAAAGCTTTACCCCCCCCTCTAATATATACTCTTAAAGCTTTGCTCTATTTCTAGTATATACTCTTAAAGCTTTGCCCCCTCTCTTAATATATACTTTTAAAGCTTTGCCCTATTTTTAGTATATACTCTTAAAGCTTTTCCTTATTATTATTATTACTCTATTACTTTATATTACTATTACTATTACTATTATTACTTTATATCTTAGCCTATACTATAAATATTTCCTTCTTTTTAAATTATATCTTTACTTATATATCTTTTTCCTTATTTTATTAACCTATCTATTACCTTTTCTCTTATCTTTTACCTAAAGCTATATATTAATATAATATTAATTACTTTCTATATAAAGTATATAGCTATATCTTCCTTTCTTTTATTACTTTACTTTATAAAAGCTTTTATTATATTACTTTATATTATACCTTTAATTATATATTCTCTCTCTCTTACCCTATAACCTTTATCCTTATTCTAATACTCTTAAGCTATACCTTAATATAATATTAAACTTTATTTAAATAAAGTATAAAGCTATATTCTCTTTCCTTATACTTTATTTATTACTTTAAAAGCTTTTATTATACTTTATATTATACCTTTACTTATATATCCTATTTAAATATATTATATATATATTTTTATATTTTTTCTATATATTAATTAATTTTCTTATATCTTATCTAACCCCTTTACCTTTTATAGCTCCTTTACCTTTACCTTTATTATTTTATTAATTCTTTTTTTTTTCCTTTTCCCTTTTCCTTTTTCTTTTTAATATTATTTACTTTAATTAAGTCTTTATTAAAGCTCTTTCTTTATATTAACCTATAATCCTTATATTAACCTCTTATCTTTTTAAGTTAGTTTACTATCCTTTCCTTTTTCCTTTTCCTTTTTATATACCTTTACCTAATCTTACTATTATTTATAGATTATATTAAATAATAGTAGTTAATTTTATCTTTTTTTATTAATAGCTTTTTCTTTATATAGTAAAGTATAATTAATTAAAAGAAAAGAAAAATAATAATATAATTAAGCTTTATTATAATAGCTTATATTAAGTAAACTACCTATATCTCTTTTAAGGCTAAGCCTATAATATATTATATTTTTAGCCTTATCCTTTTACTATAATAGACTCTTTTATTAGCTATTTATTTTCCCTTTTTCTTTCTTTTTTTTTTATATTTTTTCCTATTTCTTTTTATATTTAATTTACTATTTAATACTTTTATTTTTTTTTTCTTTACTATTTAATACTTTTATTTTTTTTTAGGTTTCTTTTTTTATTTAAAAATCTAACTATAGCCTATCTTTATATATATAGACCTATATATAATTACTATTACTATTACCTACTATATCTCCTATTAATATCCTAGTTAGGTCTTTTCTTTTTATTATATTATTTATATTTATATTTATTTAATAAAAAATTAATAATCTTAAGGCTAAGTATAATTAGCTTTAATTTAAAGTTTTATTATAAAAGAAAGAACTAGTCTAAGTTTAGTTCTAGCTTTACTAGCTTTAGGCTATATTGCCTAATATATAACCTAACTTTTTATATTTATTATTATTTATTATACTTTTTTATATATATCTTTTTTCTTTCCCTTTATAACTAACTAGTCTTTCTTTATAATATATACTATAGCTTAATCTAGCGCTATCTTAATACTTTATATTTATTCCTAGACTAATATAATAGTTTTTATTCTTAAGGCTAACTAGAAGTTATCTTTAAGTACTTATTACCTTATAAAATTAAAAATCTATTACCCTACCTTACCTACCCCTTTAGCCTTTTTAATATTCTCCCTATTATTAGCCTCTTATATTATTATATTTACTATTATTACTATTATCTTTAATATTATTATTATTTTCTTTAATACTAATACCTTAAATAAGTTAGATAAGTTAGATAAGTCTAATAATTAAATAGCTAGCCTAAGCTAGTCCCTTACCTAGCTATAGGTAAGCTAGCTTACCTAACTATCTATTTATTTATTTATCTATTTACCTTACTTATATCCTTATATTAATAATAATAATAATTATTAATTATAATAGTCTTTAATTATATTTAACTTTAACTATATCTAATATTAGCTATATCTAATATTAACTATATCTAATATTAACTATATTTAATATTAATTATAGCCCTCCTTTACCTTAATTTATATTTATAATAGTATATATTTACTATATAAGACTTAGCTTTTTTTATATATTTTATTTTATTTTTTTTTTTCTTTTTATATCTAATATATAAGTTAATAGCTACTTTTTCTTTCTCTTTTTATACTTTATTAACCTTTATTTTATAGCCTATCTAATTTAGCTATACTTTATCTTTTACTTACTTAGCCTTTATAGCCCTAGCTACTAAGATTTTACTTTTTTTTTTTTTTTTTTTTTTTTATATTTTTTTAATAGTTCTTCTATTTAATAGCCCTCTTTAAATAAAATTTTTAATACTTTTACCTTATAATCTCCTATTTTCTATATACTAATAATTATTTTATTTCTCTTTTACCTAAGTAAGTAACTTTATTTTTTATTTTATTTTTATATAATCTAATTATCTCTCTTTACCTACTTTTTCTCTATTCCTTACTAATTCCTTACCTATTCCTTACTAATTCCTTACTAATTCTTTGCCTACCTAGCCTACTATTTACTTACTTACCTTTTTACCCTCTTTTTACCTATTCCTTACTTACTCCTTACCTACTCCTTACCTATTCCTTACCTATTCCTTACCTACTCTTTACTTATTTTTTACCTACTCTTTTTTTATATAACCCTTTCCTTTTTTTTTACCTTAACCTTACTACCTTTTTATATCCTTATATATATTTAAAGATTATTATAGTTTATTACTTAAAACCTAACCTTATATTTATTATAAATACTTTAATTTTCCTTTTCTTTATTATTTATTAAAAACTTTTTTAATACCTTTTACTTAATTACTCTTTCCCTTTTTATTTTATAAAAACTATTATTCTTTTAATTAAAACTTTAATTATAATTTCTTTTTATTTATATTTTTTTCTTTATAATTTCCTTTCTTTTTTATACCTTTATTTATTTTCTTTTATTTACCTCTTTTATTTTACTTAATCTTCTTTTAAATATACCTTCTTTTACTAATATTATCTTTTTATTAGCTCTTTTTTTTTATTTTAATAATATTTTATATATCTTTTAAAATAATATTATTTTCCTTTAATCTCTCTCTCTTTTTTCTTTATATCCCCTTTATTCCTTTTTATAAGGTTTATTTTCTTACTCTCTTCCTTTTTTATAAATATCTCTTTTTAATAAAATCTCTTTTTAAATACTCTTAATCTTTTACTCTTTTTTCTTTAAATAATAGCCTTTATAAGCATTTATTTTCTTTATAAGCCTATTAATAAGCCTCTTTTACTAAATAACCCTCTACTAACTAGCTAATAGTTTAATATATTTATTTATAAAAGTAATATTTACTAATAGCCTTTTTCCCTTTAAATATATTTATTTTTTAAAAAGTTTAATATATTTATTTATAAAAGTAGTATTTACTAATAGCCCTTTTCTTTTTAAATATATTTATCTTTTAAAAGGTTTAATATATTTATTTATAAAAGTAATATTTATTAATAAGCCTTTTCTTTTTAAATATATTTATTTATAAAATAATTAAATATTAACCTATTATAAAAAAGGTATCTTTTAATAGAACTTTTTTATTTAAACCTAATTATTTATTAATAGCTTTAATACTTATTTAATCCTTTCTATCTCTCTTTATAAGGTTTATCTTTTTACTCTTTCTTTTTCTCTTAATATCTCTTTCTAATAAACTTTACCTTTAAATACTCTTAATACTTATCTCTTTCTTTTTCTTATAAATAGCCTTCTTAGACTAACCCTTTCTTTATTACTTTACTAAAGAGTATTTTATACTAAAAAGGACTTTCTATTAGCTAGCTAGTAATTTAATATATTTATTTATAAAGAAAATATTTACTAATAGCCCTTTTCCTTTTAAATATATTTATTTATATAAAGGCTATATACTTTTACCTTAAAAAAGGTATTTATTAATAGCTTTTTTTTATTTAAACCTATTTATTTATTAATAGCTTTAATATTTATCTAAACCTTTTTATCTTTTTTTATAAAGTTTATTTTCTTACTCTCTCTCTCTTTCTAAATATCTTTTCTTTTAATAAAATTTCTTTTTAAATACTATTAATATATAACTCTTTTTTTCTCTTACTAATAGCCTTCTTAAGCTAACCCTTTCTTAAATACTATATTAATAAATATCTTATATTAAAAAGAACTTTCCTTTACCTATTTATAAGTTAAATATATCTATTTATAAAGTAAAGATCTATTAATAGCCCTTTTCCTTTTAAACTTATTTATTTATAAAAAGGTTAAATATATTTATTTATTTATAAAGATTTACTAATAAACCTTATAGCCCTTAAACTTATCTTTTTAAGAAAAGGTTTAATATATTTATTTATAAACTAAAGATCTACTAATAGCCCTTTTTCTTTTAAACTTATTTATTTATAAAAAGGTTAGATATATTTATTTATTTATAAGGATCTGCTAATAAATATTATAGCCTTTAAACTTATCTTTTTAAAAAAGGGTTTAATATATCTATTAATAAAGGAGCTAATTACTAATAGCCCTCTTCTCTTTAAATTACTTTATTTATAAAAGGTTATAATATTATCTATATAAGGATAAGCTATATTTTTTTAAAGGATATATTTACTAATAAACCTCTTTTATTTAACCTTTTTAGGTAAAAGGATAGTAAGATATATCTTTATAAAAGAGGTAACTAATAATATATCTTTTCCTTTTAAACCCTTTTTTCCCTAAATACCTTATTAATTAGTAAGCTATTAATAAGTACTTTAATACCCTTTATATTTAAAAAACCTTTCCTTTTCTTTTTACCTTTACCTTTACTTATTTACTTATTTCTTTATTTTCTAACCCTTTTATTTATTACTCTTACCCTTATAACTCTATTTATCTTTATTCTCTTTTCCCTAATATAATTTATATATAATATAACTACTTACTTAATAACCTATAAATCTCTAACTTTCTTACTATAAGCTTATTATCTAATTACCTTAAAATAAGATTTTAACTTATTAGTAATAATATCTTTAAATATCCTAAAAAGAGTAAAATAGCTATAACCTATTTATAACCTAATAATAACCTTACTTAAATAAATATAAGATTATAATATATAGTTTTATATAATTAAATAAAAATACTTATTTATATTAAGTTTATTATATATTAAATATAATAAACCTTTAACCCTTTATTTATAAAAATCTTATACCTTTTACTTTTATAGCTTACCTCTTTTTTATTAATAAGATATTTAAAATATAAAAATTATTACCTAATATTATAAAGAATAATACCTTTAATCTTTTATTAAATTTTCTAAAAAAAGCTATCTTAAGATTATAATAAGGCCTTTTAAAATAACTATAAAGTAATTATAATTAAATATAAAGATAATTATAAAAAAGTTATAATATTAAAAAGATTATAATAAATTTATAGTAAAAATATAATAAGCTATAAGTAAATATTAAAATAAGAACTTAAAAAAGAAAAAGTAATTAAAAACTTAGCTAACCTTTTCTCTTTCTTTTTTCCTTTTTTTTTTTTTTTTTTTTTTTTTTTTTTTTTTTTTTTTTTTTTTTTTTTTTT
>NQYQ01000013.1:697348-788447 GCA_003055925.1 Escovopsis sp. Ae720 | reverse complement strand
TTACTTTATCTTAAAATTTATATTTTAATTATTTATAATAAGCTAAAGTAATAGACTTTAAACTATTAGATTATAAAGCCTTTCTTTTATTATAATTTCTTTAATTTATTTTTTTATAATAATTTAATAATAATTTAATATATTATTTATTTTTATTAATAAGCCTTATATATATATTAAAGTAATATATATTTTATAAATAGTTTTTATATAAATAAATATACTTTATAATTTATTTATTAATTTAATAAAGTATTTTAAATTAAATAATATCTTTATTTTATATTTTAATCTTTTTAAAAAGCTATTTATTAGATTAAACCTTTTAAAGTAATACTTAATAATAAAGTTATATAATATAAAAAATATATATTATTATACTTATTAATTACTTAATTTTATTTACTTTATAAAGCTTTATAGATTTTAATAATTTATAAAAGCTTTTATTAGTTTACTTATACCTTTAATATAATACCTTTAATATTTAAATACTTTTATTATTATTAATACTTTCTAATTTAAGGTTTTATAATTTAATTTAGCTTTATAAAATATTTATAATTAAAATATAATTAAATATTATTTTTATCTTTTATTAAATTAAAATAAAATAGTTATTAATATAAACTTTAATATATTTATTTTAATTAATATTAGTTTATTTAGCTTATAATATTAAAGTAAAGGTATATATTAAAAAATATTAATTAGATTATAAAATATATACTTTTTTTTATTTTTAAAAGTAATTAATTTTAATTTCTTTTTATTAATTATTCCTTTTAAAAGTTTATATAATAGTTTTATTATATTTATATATAAATTAGAAAATCTAAGAAATACTTAGATCTTCTAATAGATTATTAATTTCTTTTAATTATAAATTACTTTAATTTAACTTAGATTTATTTTTAATCTTTTATTAAAAATAATAAATTTTAAAAATATAACTCTATATTTAAAAACTAAGTATTTATTTAATTAAGTAAAAAGTTTAGCTTTTTTATAACTTTTATAAAACTTATTATATATAATTTATATATACTTTTTAATAATTAAAAAAAACTAATATATTATTTAAATAAGTAATATATATTATATTAAATAAGCTTTTTAATATAAAATAAATATAATTTTAAAAAAATATTAAAGTATTTATAAGTTTTATTAATAAAACTAGAAATTTATAATAACTATATTATATTTAAAAGGCTATTTTTTATTTATCTTTACCTTTAAGTTATATATAATAATATATATTTTTAATATTAATTTTTATAAACTATTAATATCTTTATATTTAATCTATTAATTTTAAATTTAATAGGAATAAATATTAATTATTAATAATTATTTTCTTTAACCTTTAATAATTAATAATAAATTATAAGCTTTTATTTTTTTTTAATATAAATTAAAATTAATATATTTATAAAACTTTTAAAAAGGGATATATATTTTTTTATAAAGTTTTTTTTAAAATATTACTATAAAGTAATTAACTTAGCTAAAAATAATACAGAAATTAGTTTATAAAAAGAAATTCTTTTTTAATTAATTTAATTAAGTAATCTATACTTTTAATATAAAGTAAAATTTAAAAGTTTTTTATAAAAAAGATATTATTAAACTTAGCTAATTTAAATAATTAACTTTATTTATTTATAATAATAATAATAGTATTATCTTTATTAAAAAGTAAAATTAAGTCTAAATTAATAATAATTATTAAAATAATTATAAATAATTTATACTTCTTTTTAAATTATAACTCTAGAATAATCTTTACTTTAATAAAATCTTATTAAAACTATTAGCTTTAATTATATAAATATAAATAAATTAATTTATTATTTATTATAATTATTAAAAATAAAATTAAATTTATATTTTAATTTTACTTAATTCTAATATATTTTCTTAAAATTATTTAAGTAATACCTTAAAAGTCTATTAATTTAAAGGGTACTTTTTATATTTTTAATATTTATAAATCTTAATTTAGAATATTATAAAAATATAATAGATTTTTATTAGTTATTTTAAAATTTTATTATTTTATAAAATTAATATTAATTATATTAATTATATTAATTTTTATATTATTATTAAAATTAGCTTTTATAATAATTTTATAAATATAAAGTAATATAATTAAAATAAAAAAATAAAAAGTAATTTTAAAAAATTAAGCTAAGCTAAGGGATTTTAGCCTAATATTTTAGATTTTTCTTTTATTTCCTTTATTTTCTTTTATAAATAATAATTCTTAAAATATATCTTACTTTAATATAAAAAATACTTAAAAACTTAATTATTATTTTTAATTAGATTATAATTATTTTATAACTTCTTTTTTTATTATTAGATTTCTTTTATTTTTAAAAAATTACTTTTAATTAGTTATTTTATAGTTTCTTTATAATTAAATTAAAAGTTAATTTATCTTTTTTTTTCTTAGTAATATTAAATATTTTCTAAAATCTATTAATTAAAGTAATTACTTTTTCTTTATTTAAAAAAAAATAAAATTAATAAGTAAATAGTTAGTTTTATAAATTAAGCTATAGCTTATTAAAAAAATATAAAGCTTTTCTTTTAGGTTTTTATTAAAAATTCCTTTTTAAAGAATTAAAATAAATATAAAAATCTTATAATAATTAATTTTCTTTTTCTTTTATTATATTTAATTAAATTATTACTAATAGTTCCTTAATTTTAAAGTCCTTAAATAATAATAAAGTTTATTTTTTAAATTAAAACTAATTATTCTTTAATATAATATAAAACTTATCTAAATCTTATTAAATTAGGTAATAATCTTATCTTACTTTATAATTAGAATCTATATAATTTAAAGTAAAAAAAAACTTTTTTAAATCTTTATAATATTATTTATTAGCTCTTTTAAAGGCTTATTATAAATTATTTAACTAATTATCTTACTTATAAAATAATCTATTTAAAGTAAATTCTATAAAATATTCTACTTTAACCTTATCTTAATTTAACTTATTATTTAACTTTATATTAATATATTTAGTACTTAAGTTAAGGATTTCTTTTTTTATTTTTATAATTTAAATTTATAATTATCATATATTTTTTATAATATTCTTAAATCTAATTATCTTTTATTATATTAATAATTAAGTATAAAGTAAGAGTTTTATTATAAAAATTTACTACCTTTAGTAATTATAAAAGATTATTATAATATTATAAAGAATTTATAACCTAATTATATAATAGGTATTTAAAACTTAAGTAATAAAAATAAAAGCCTTAAAAACTATAAAATACCTTAAAGAATAAGAATTATTAGGTAAGTTATATTATATTAAATTATACTTAATTTATAAATAACCTTATAATAAGTATTATAATAAAACTAAGGCTTAGATTATATACGTTTAAGTAATATAACCTAAGCTATAAATATACCTAGGCTAGATAACTTAGCCTTATGTGACCACGCACCTATCTGGCGTGCAGTGTCACACTTTTTAAGGCCTATTATTAGGTAACTAAGTGCTAGAAATAAGGCTTAGTAGTTTAACCTTTAACTAGTATTAAATAACCTATAAGAGAATAATAAACTATATATAAAGTAGATTCTTTGAAAATTTTAAAAAAAGACTAAATATTAATATTTTATTATATATACCTTTATTTTTAATTTATTTAATCTTTATTATAATACTTTTTAATAATACTTATTATAAGTTTTTTATAAATTACTTTTTTCTTTATATTATACTTTATTACCTTTTTTTTATTTTATTTTTAATAGTTCAATTTCTTTTTTTCTTTTTTTTTTAAAGTAAGGTAAATTATTAAAAGGTAATATAAATAATAAAAAGTTTATTTAAAGTAATTATAATCTTTTATAAAACTAATTTAAAAATACTTTAAATTTAAAATATAAAAGGTTTATAAAATAATTAAAATAATAACTTTTATATTTAAAAGTACTTTTAAGATTAAGTTTTAAAAATATAAACCTAAAATATAGCCTTAAATCTTAATAGCTTTATTAAAAAAAAGCTAAATATTTATATTTAGATTATTTTATAAAAAATATAACTTTAATAAAAAAGAAATACTTAATTATATTTTATTAAAAAAAAGTATTTATTTTAAATACTTCTTTAACCTTATAAATATAAAATAAACTATTAATTTATAAATAACTAAAAAGTAAATTAGCTTTAAAGCTTAACTCTTTTTTAATCTTTTAATATAAAAAAGAAATATATATTAATTTTTAATTCTTTTTTTTAATTTAAAGAATTTATTTTTATATTTAGCTTAAAACCTTTAAAAAAAACTATAAAGATTTTTTATATAATTATAACTTTTTTATTATAAATTTAATAAAAATAAAAAATATATATTTATAATTAACTTTAATAATAAAATTATAAAACTTACTTTTAAAGAATTTAAATTATAGCTTAAAGATTATATTAATATTAGCTTTATTAAATACTTTAATATAAATATTAAGCTTATTAGTACTTTATAAAGATATTATTAAAAGTTTATAAAATTTTTAAAGTATTATAAAAATATTAAAATAAAACTTTTAAAACTTTTATTATCTTTTTACTAAGTTTATAACTTTTCTTTTTAACTTTACTTTAAACTTTAAAATTATATACTTTATAATAAAGTTTTAATAAATTTAATAAAAATAAAAAAAGCTAAAATTATTATTAAAATTATTATTAATAAAAGAACTAATTTAAAATTATTAATAATATATAATTAAAATTATAAATAATTATTAATATTAATAATAAATAATAAATTATTAAAGAAATAATATTACTAATTTATTAAGCTTTTATAATTATTTATAAAACTTAATAATATATTTTAAATATTAAAACTTAAAGTATTATAAGTTAAAGTATAATATTTCTAATTATAAAAAATATTTAATATTATTATATATTATAAGGATTTATAATTAACTTTTATATTAATAAAATAAAAAGTTAGATTTTATAAATCTATTATAAGCTTATAATAATATAAATAAAAAACCTTTAAGTAAGTTTTATTAAAAGTAAAAATATATAAACCTTAAAGCTATTATAATAAAACTAATATATATTTAGTTTAATAATAAATAAATTACTTTAAAAGTATATTTTAATTTTAAAAGTAAATTAAATTTTATTAATAAAAAGATTATAAAATATATACTTTTATTTTTAGGTTTTTATATTAATATTATTATAAAGAACTATTTTTTTAAAGTTTTAAAAGTAATTATAAATTTATTTTAAATAATAAAAAAATAAAAAATTATAAAAAGATATTTATTAAATTATATAATTTTAAATATTAAATAAAATATAATTTTAAAAATATTTTAATTTAATAAAATAATTTTTTATATTTATTAAAAATATAATAAATAAAATTATTTATTATTAAAAAAAGTCTTTTATTAGTTTTTACTTTTTTAAAGCTAGTTTAGTTTATAAGGTTTTATAAAATATTAAGAATTATTACTTTTTTAAACTTATTTTATTAAAAAAGGTAAAAGAAACTTATTAAAAAAACCTTACTAATATTACTTCTAAAATATACTAAGTATTTAAAAGTTTTTAATAAAAAAAAGTAATTAAGTCTAAATAGCTAATAAAGTATATATATATATTTAATTTTATTAAAAGATTAATAATACTTTAAAAACTTATTTATATATTTATAAATATAAAATTATAAGTTTTATATAATTATTTTTAAAATATTATAAATAAAGAATAAATTTAAAAATTAATACGCCTTTAAAATATTTTAATATTATTTATTTTAAAAAAAGAAAAAGAGCTATAACTTTATATAAATTACTAATTATTAAATTAAATAATTTATAAAAATAAAATACTTTTATTTTTAATTTTAAGAGTTTCAAATTAATTATAGAAAATAATAGTTTTTACTAAGTAAAATCTAAAAGATATATATTATTAAATATATATTTAAAAAAAGAATAAATAAAAAATAATATTTTAATATAAATATAAATACTTTAAATATTATATAATACCTTTTAATTTAATAAATACCTTAATAATCTTTAGAAATATATTAATAATATATTATATAGATTAGTTAATTATATTTATATTATTTATTTAAATAATATTTTAATTTATAATAAAGATAATATTATTTATATATTTTATATTTATAAAGTTTTTAAAAAACTTTAAATTAAAGGTATTTTTATAAATTTATTAAAATATAAATTTAAAGTTAATAGTATATTTTATCTTAGCTTTATAATATTTTTAAAAGAAATTAAAATAAAAAAGGATAAAGTAAAGGCTATTATAAAATAGTTATTATTAAAAAGAATATATAATATAATATTATTTTTAAAATTTAAAAGATTTTATTAATAGTCCTTTTAAAATTATAATAAATTTATAGCCTTATTAATAAATATTTTAAAGAAAAGTAAATAAAGTATTATTTAACTATATTTTAATAAATTTATAATATTTAAAAACTTAAAATAAATATTTTTTAAGAAACCTATTTTAATATATTTTAACCTAATCTAATTTATATAAGTTTAAATAAATATATTATAATTTATTATAAAGGTTATTATTTAATAAAGAATATAAAAAGGTTATTAGTACTTTATAGCTTATATTTTAAAAAAGCTTATAAAGCCTAAGATTTAATAATTAATACTAAATATAAAAAAATTAATAATCTTTAAAGTATTTATAATATAATATTATTACTTTAAATATATTAAATAAAAGATTAAGGTTATTATAAATTATTTAATATATAATTATTTTATTAAAAAGGTAAAGTTAGCTTTTAAATTAATTATAATTATAAAAAGACTATTCTTTTTTAACTTTAAAATTAAGTATTAGTTAAGAAATATTAAACTAATAGATAATCTTTTAAAAAGACTAAATTAAAGAAATAAAAAAGAAATATAATTATAATATAAAAGTATATTTTTAAGGTTTTTAAAGTAAAAGTAATTTTATAATTAAGTAAAATAAGCTTATAAAATAGAAATTAAGCTAAAAGGTAATAAAGAAATTAAAGTAAAACCTTTAGTTTTATTATAAAATAAAAAGGTTATTATAAGCTTATATAATTTATAATTATAAAGTATTTTATTTATTAAATAAAGTATATTTATAATATAAATAATTTATTTTAAATAAAAGCTTTTAAAAGGTAAATCTAAGGATTTTAATAAATTAGACTTAAAGTTACCTAAACTTTAAAAAGACCTAGCTATAATATTAAATATAAACCTAATTTTTTTTTTAAAAAGCACTTTTATCTATATAAAGAAATATTTTTCTTAGTTTTAATAAAGTTATAAAAAAGGTAAAGGATAATATAAAAGGGATTTAAAGCTAAGTTAAAAGCTAAGACTAGCTTTTTTATTTTTAAAAAAAGATTTATATTTTTTTATAATAAAGCTTAAAATTCTAATATTATTTTATAATAACTTTATAAATAAATATTAAAGAGTTAGCTATATATTTATAAAGATTATAAGATTATATTATTAATATAACTTAAAAAAAGATATTAAAAAATATATTATTATATATATAAAGTATTAGCTTATAAAATTAAAATATTATTAACTTTATAATAAATTAATAATATTATTAATCTTAGTAAAGCTTTAAAAAGAAATTTTTATAGATTTTATTATTAATCTTTTTAAAATTAAGGGCTAATATTATATTTATAATTTAATTTTAATTATTATTAATTAATTTATTTAATATACTTTTTATATCTTAATTTATAAATAAATTACTAATAATAGCTTAATAAATCCTTTTTTAAATAATATACTTAAGTTTTTTAAGACTTTTATTAAAATTATAATAAATAAAGGTTTTATTTTTATAAGTTAATTTTAATAAAATTTTTATTATTTCCTTTTAATTAAATAATAATTTAATATTACTTTTTATTTATAAACTAATAGCTAAATAAAATATTAGAATTAATTAATTAAATATTACTTTTAAACCTTTTATATAAAAAACTAAGTTAGCTAAGTAAATAATCTTATAATAATATAATTTATATATAATAATACTATATATTTAGCTATTAGTAAATTATTAGTATACTTACTTTTAAAATTTTAATTTTAATTATTAAAAGAAAATATTAAAATAAGTTATATTATTTAAAAATACTAAGACTTAAATAAAAAAATAAAGGCTATCTATAAACTTATATTAACCTTTATAAAAGAATTTAAAAAAAGATAATAAAAATAATATAATAAAAAAAGAAAAAAAGCTAACCTTAAGATTAGTAATTAAGTCCTAATCTTAATAAAATACTTAAACCTTTAATAATTTTATAAAAAGCTTATATTAAAGTATATTAGATTATATTAAATTAAATATTAAATTAAATATTAAATAAATATTAATAGCTTAGTCTTTTAACTTTATTTTTTATTATTAGTTAAGATTTATAATATATTTAATATTATAAATCTTAAACTAATTTTATAATTATGAAAGTAAATTAATAAAGCTACTAGGTTACTCTTTTTTTATAAATAAGATATTTAAAATTAAATAAATATTAAAATATAGATATAAAGGCTAATAATATTAATACCTTATTAAATAAAAGGATTATTTAGATAATAATAACTTTTAATATATAAAAAGTAACTTTATAATAATCATTTTAATAAAAGATTATAAAGTAATGCTTTTTAAGAATAAATATATTAAAATATTAATAAAAAGCTAGAAAAGAAAAAAACCTTAAAAGAAAGAAAAAAAAGAAAAAAGTAAAAGTAAATTTATTAATTATAACCTATAATATAATAATAATTAACCTTTTTATAACTTTAATAGATTATAGTTTTATATAAAATAATAAAAAAAAACCTATAATAATATTTTTTTTTCTTTTTTTCTTTTCTTTTTTTTTATTATTTTTATTATATAAGTAAATTAAAAAAAACTTATAAAACCTTAATATATTTATTATAAAGTTTTAATATTTTAATATTTAATATTATTAAAAAGGTTTTATAAAGAGAATTCTAAAAGTATATTTTTTATAATAATTAAAAAAATAATAAAAGAGAAAAAAAAAGAGATCCTAAAAAAGATAGAAAAGGGTTCTTATACCTAAAACTATACCTCTTTATTAAATACTAAGGCTAATTAATATCCTTATAGTAAATATATAAAAAGTCTACCTTTTATTATTTATATCTATCTTATATTTTCTTTAGAAAAGTATAGGACTAAGGACTCTAGCCTAGAGCTAGGCCTAGGACTAGCTTTAGACTTCTCTAGTACCTTAGCCTAGCCCTACATTAGTTACCCTAAAGCCTTATAGCTATATTATACCCTTTTTAGAAGTTAAAGGGTATATATACCTTTCTATCTTTAACTAGGGTTAGGGTTATATAAGTAAAATATATAAATATAAATAACTTTTTCTAATATTATAATTTATAAGGGTATAAATATATTATAATAATCTTTAAATTTTACTCTTTTTAGCTATATAGGTTATATACCTATAGGGTAGCTAGTCATAGAGATATAAGGGAGTGTTTATATAATCCTAAAGGATTATATACTTATAATAACTATATTTATTATAAAAGTCATTTAATAATCTTAATTATACCTTTCTTTATTTTTAAAGATAATGCTTATTTTTAAAACTATTAGGGTTTTATTTTTAAATAAAAAATATTTAGTAATTAGGTCTTTTAAAGTATTATCTCCCTTTTATTTTACTTTTATTCTCTTTAAAGGTACTAAGAATAGTATATCCTAAGAGTTCTAGCTTTAAAGGTTTTAACTAAAGGTATTATTATTTAAATATTATAGTTATGTTATTATTATATAATAGTCTATTATAATTAATATTTTAAAGTATAAATTATAATATTGCTTTTTAATATATTTAAGTTTTTAAATAACTTTAAAAGCTAAATAAAGTAAAAAGAGTATTATTATTATATAATAGATTATAATATTAAAGACTTATATAATATATTACTTTATTATAGATTAAATATATATATATATATAAGTCTAGTTTATAGCTAAGCTCTAGTAATAAAGTAATTAGTATATTATAAGTAACTTCTTAAGTCACTTTCTTATATTAAGGTGCTTAGGGTGTTATAAGGTAATAGTTAAGGAAAATAATATTTTCCTTATATAAGCTATTTTAAAGTAGCTTTAATATAAAAATACTAAGTATATATTTTTTATTTTAAAGATTAAAAATATAAAAAAAGCTAATAGCCCTTATAACTAAGGCCTAGTTCTAAACTTTTAAATATATATAATTAAGCCTTATTTTAAGGCTATATATTCATAATAATACTTTTAGTATTATAAAATAGGGTATATTACTAAGTATGATATACTATAGGAGCTATATAGCTAGTATAGTGCTAGTGTCTATCTAAAGGAAGAGATATTCTACCCTATAGTTATAGAGACTAGATTTAAGCAGAGCAGTAGCGGGAAAATGCCCTATATTGTATACATTGCTAGGGGTAAAATCGTTTTATTATAGAGTATAATCGTTTTATAAAGGGCCAATCCCTTTCTTTTAGCGCATAACCCTTTTATAACTTTTATAGTTATAATATATAAAATTATTATAAAATATAAAATTATTATAAAGTATAAAACTATTATAGCTATAGTCTTTAGCTAATTAAAGGCTATAATATAAATACTATAATAACTTTAACCTCTTATATATATACTTAATTAGTAAGAACCCTTATAAAAAGATAGATAATCTATAGTAAATACTATAGCAGTTAAGTCTATAAATTAATTAAAACTCTATTTATAAGGTCCCTATCTAAATTATCCCTATATATATAAACTATACAAACCTATTTAAGCAGGAGCAGGTATATGATTATTTTAATCTTAAAACAATTTCAGCTCCCTATATTTTCACATTACTAAGTATAAGTATATAATCCTTTAGGATAGGTAACAATTCCCTTATATCTTAATAACTAGCTACCCTATAGGTATATAACCTATATAGCTAAAAAGAGTAAAATTTAAAGATTATTATAATATATTTATACCCTTATAAATTATAATATTAAAAATAGTTATTTATATTTATATATTTTACCTATATAACCCTAACCCTAGTTAAGGGTATACAAGTATATATATACCCTTTAACTTCTAAAAAGGGTATAGTATAGCTATAGGGCTCTAGGGTCATTAGTATAGGGCTAGGCTAAGGTACTAGAGAAGTCTAGAGCTAGTCCTAGGCCTAGCTCCGGGCCTGGCTCTAGGCTAGGGTCCTTAGTCCTATACCTTCCTAAAGAAAATATAAGAGCTATAGATATAACTAATAAAAGGTAGACTTTTTATATATTTATTATAAAGATATTACTTAGCCTTAATATCTAATAAAGAGATATAATTTTAGGTATAAGAACCCCTTTTTATCTCTTTTAGGATCTCTTTTCTTTTTAACTTTTTTATTATCTTTTTAATTATAATAAAAGATATATTATTAGAATTCTTTTTATATAACCTTTTTATTAATATTATTTACTTAGTAATATTTTTTTTATTTAATTTTTTTTATTTTCTTTATAGCTATTTATTATAAGACTATATTACTCCTTAATATCTCCTTTTATAATAACCTAATTATAATCAAAGTTATATTAATATATAGCCCTTATCTTTAGCTTTCTAATAATACTACTGTTATCTATATATAACCTTAGTTACTAAAGATATCACTAGTTAAAGTCTTAGAGCTTTATAACTCTTATACTAAGCCTATATACTGCCTTTATTATAGATTATACCTAGCTTAGTCCTAGGCCTACCTTATAATAGTAAGGATATAGGCTAGGGTATAAGAGTAGTACCTTGATTATTTATATAAGTTTATAATAGTAGATATAGGGATAATAATAATACTAGCTTTTTAATTTATAGCTAGCCTATAGCTAAAGTAATTATAAGTAGTAAAATATAGGCCTAAATAGCCTAAAAAGGAGTTAATTAACTAAAGAGGTAGGGAATATATATAATCTTAGCTATAAATAGCCTATAATATTATACCTAATAGCCTAATCTTAACCCTCTTTTAAAATTAATAAAAGATTATATAATACTATAATAATATTAAGTAAAATAATATATTACTTAAGCTATATAATAAGTAGCTAATTATAGCTAAAAAGGATTATAATTTATTTTATAACTTTTAATAATATAAAAAAAATATAAGGCTAAGCTAAGGCCTTGTTAATAAAAACTAATAAATAAAAGAAAGGATTATAAGCCTATCCCTTAGAATTAGAATAAATAAGTAAGCTTAATAAAGAGCTATTTAAATAAATAAGGAAAGCTAGGTTTAATATAGGTATTAATATAATCCTAGGTTTATAAAAGAGTTATTAAACAGTTATAGCACTAAGAGGCATTAAATATTATATATAAGGTCTTATTATATATAGATTAAAGCTATTATAAAGGCTTAGGGAGGCTAACCGCTATTATCTAATAGTTAGTGCCTAAGGCCGCTTAGTTACCCTTTAAAACTAGGTTATTCTTATTCTAACCCTAGATCCTATAATCTCGGCCTTAGCCTTAAGGTATAACCTATTACCCTGAATTCGGTAGCGAGGATGCCTCTTATAATAGAAGTAATATATAAGGTATAATAGTTTTTACCTTAAAAGGTTCTACTATAAAAAATATATAGTAAAGGTATTAGGGCCCTTAGCAGGTTTACTAGTGTAATATAATATAATATAATTATTAAATTATATAAGCTTATAATTATTAAATAGTTATAACATTAATAAATATTAAAAATAATATATAATATTTTATTATATATTAATTAAAGCTATTATAAGAGCTTAAAAAGGCTAATTACTATTATCTAATAATTAGTACCTAAGGCTACTTAATTACCTTTTAAATCTAAGTTATTCTTATTCTAACCCTAGATTCTATAATCTTAGCCTTAGCCTTAAGATATAATCTATTACCTTAAATTTAGTAGCGAGGGTGCCTAATATGCAATGCCCCCTAGGGGAGATTTCTTAGAGATTTTTACTAAAGAAAATCCTAATAATTTCCCTTAGAACTATTATATTATAATCTTACTTAGATCTTTATTATATATATAAATAAAGCATTACTTAAGTAAATAGAAAAAGAGATAACCTTTTTACTCTAAAATACTATAACTATACCTTTATAATCTATTATATATATTATTGCCACTTTAGCACCTTGCGCACCGCGGTGCGCATTAGTGCCTCTTCTAATAAAATATTATAATAAAACTAAGGCTAAGATTATATAAGTTTTAGTAATATAATTAAAGCTATAGATATACTTAGGCTAGATAACTTAGCCTTATATAAGTATTTCTCTATTTAGTATATATAATTATACTCCTATACCTATATAATTATCTATCTATTTATTTAGAATCTTACTAAACTTAAGCTTATATTCATTTTCTTATTTATTTTCTTCTTTTAATATCTTTATTTAATAATAACCCTTTTTATAAGCTTTTTTAGTTATTATTTAATACTTAATACTTTACTTTCTTCTTTTTATTTATTAAGTATTATAATATATACCTTATTACTAAATAATAAGCTAAATATTACTTTTAATTAGGCTTAGTAAGTAACTATTAAAGCTTAAATCTTATATAGGTACTTATAATATTCAGGCCTTAAGTATAAGAACACAAAATTAGTTCTATATCTAAGTAACTCTCTAATAAAATAAGAAGACATTTAGATTTCTTATTATATCTATTGCGCTAGCTGTCTTCTAAATTCGCGGCCTAGAGCAGGATCTGGTCGAGCCTCGAATTTGCACTGTATGTCTGATCCTCTATTAACTGTACGTAGAAATAATAGGATCTAGATAATCCACGTGCATCTTGGAGTCGAGCAATTTTCCTCATTTCTTCCTCCGTACGTTCAACCGCCCAGCCGTCGAGACATTCCTGACTCGAGCAGCTCGAGAGGCCATTCCTGCATACTAGCATCATGGTTCCGCATGCCCGCACCCCTTTTGGCTGTCATCAAATCGTGCTTCTCCAGTTCTTATTCCTAGCGCTCCCGGTTGAGCTGCGACCATCTCCCGGACCAAAAGCCTTTCGGCAAAGCTCGATCGCGACCCGCTCGCCATTCACGCGGGACGGCTGATGTGCCGATCGCGGCTTCAATGGCATTGCGCTTAGCAGTAGTATTGGGGGGGGATATTCAGCCGCGTGGCTCGGAGGCCGCGCGCGCTGTGAGACAAGACTCCAGGTCTCGAAGACTCGCATTGGCAATCCCCGTGGCGGCCGCACGCATCCGGGCACATTCCACAAAGCGTCTTGGCTTTGATCTCAGACAAGAGGGCCCTGGCCTTTCCTCGCATCACCACCGCCTTTTGCTTCTGTTTCCGTCCCCCGGCGCCTTGACCTGTGTTCACTGCACAGGTGCCCGTGCGTGTGTGCGAATGTCTTAGATTCGCACTTCAGAAGCATCGCCGGCTGAGTTCAATTGGGCCGTGGACCAACTGCAGAGCATCTCGGGGTTTGAGTCTCCTTATCCTCCCCTCATTCCCCGCCCCCCTCCCCCCCTTTTCCCCTCTTTTTTCCTGCATTCATCACGAGGCGCTGAGCCTTGACAGAGTGTGGCATCCATGGGCCATCTCGGAGCGGCGATCAGCTGCCTGAATCGTTCCTTGCTGATGCAGATCATCTTATGCAAGAATGCCGGCTCTGCGCGAGATGGCATGCGGGGTGATCGAGGATGCCACGCAGCACGAGATGCCTCCACAAGCCGGTGCTCCAAGATCGAATAGCCGGTGACGATGGGACGATGGGACGATGGCGCGCTTCAGTCAGCGTATGCGGATGCTCGTTTCCGGGCCCCTGTGGTGTCTGTTCCTTTGCGGCTGGAGGACGGTTCAACGGGCGCCGAGACAACGAGCTGCAATTGGGGGCCGCTTGTTCCAATCATCGATCCAATATGTCTTTGCGGTTGCTGTCTCTGCTGCACGACCCTGAGCCCGGCGCAACGCCCCGTGCCAGCTCATCCGGCGAGGCTGCCCGAACCTCGAACAAAACGCAGCTGGGCTCTCGGGGCCACGAAATGGACGCATGCAACGGCATGGGAAGATCAGCGAGCAAGGAGCGAGGAGGAGAATGAAAGCAAGGAGCAGGACCCCCCCCCCCCCCGGCGGGCGGGGGGCACACGGAGGGTGCATGATGCAAGGAGCAAGCACCAAGCAGCAATATCCAGATGAAGGCACCATCAGAACTCCGCCCCGTTGAAAGCTGTGCATACAGCCAAATGCATGCTCATGCCTTGGCCGGTCACATGGGGCGTACATCAACACACACGACTCGTGTCTCATCGCTTCGATGCCTCGACCTTGCGGGGAAACTCACATGTCCTCGCAGAGTCCGCGAGGGTCCCCTGGCGCAGCGGCAGAAGGCGACTCACAATCTAGGTAAAGGACCCCGAGGCCTTGTTTGACGATCATGCAGGCGCGCCTGATCCACCTTGGCGATTTGTCGACGCGGATCTGCCCACAGACGGCCACTCAGCTCGGCGCGCACGCAGCAGCTATACTTGTGTTTCCCAACGAGCTCATGGAAATTGGGCTGGAATAAGAATGCCCTCATCCGCCCATCTCCCGGACCGCCCTCCACCATCCCACCCGCCCATCCGTTCTCGAGGCAATTTCCACCGTGTTTCTTAGCACGTCGCTGATCGAGATATCATTGTGCGAGGCCGTCATTGGCCTTTGCCGAACTGCCTCGATCGAGTCTCCAACTCAGGGGCAACGTTTCTCTTATCAAACTGTCCGTGCCATCGACATGAACAACCTGCTTTCACGGGCCCTCGCGTTGGCGGCCGTGGCTCTGCCGGCAGTCTCGGCCAGCGGTCCCCTGGCGTACCGTCAACCGCCCCTGAAGCAGAGTCTCAGCAATGCCAAGAACGAGGCGTACTGGAAGTCGCAGGCCCAGGCGGAGGGACGCCGTCTCTGCTTCTTGCTTCCCGACGCCGAGGGCGGGGACGACGCGCCGGCCCTAATGCAGGCGCTCAACCAGGACTGCCGCTCTAAGGGGATGGTGGTGCTTCCCGGGGCGCTGTACCACATCAACACCAACATGACGACGCTGGGGCTCGACGACGTGGAGATCCACCAGTTCGGGCGGCTGCTGTGGAGCGAGGACCTTGACTACTGGCTGTCGGTGTCAATGCCGGTCGGCTTCCAGAACCAGAGCACGGTGTGGTACTTTGGCGGGGACAGGGTGAACTGGAACGGCTATAAGATGGGGACGATGGACGGCAACGGGCAGCTCTGGTACGACTGGGCGCGGTCGCAGGGCAACCTGGCGCACCGGCCGATGAACATCAATTTCCGGTCGCTGACCAACTCGGCGGTGCGGGGGCTGCGGTTCGTGCAGAGCCAGATGTGGACGATGGCGGTGTCCAACTCGCAGCACGTGGATTTTGAGGACATCTACGTCAACAGCACGTCGACGAGCGAGTGGAGCACGCTCAACACGGACGGGTGCGACACGATCAACTCGGACAGCATCACGTTCCGGCGGTGGCACGTCATCAACGGGGACGACGCCATCGCGCTCAAGGGCAACTCGAGCCACATCTCCATCTACGACAGCGTGTTCGAGGACGGGCAGGGCGTGGCGATCGGGTCGCTGGCGCAGTACGACGGGCAGCACGAATACGTGAGCGACTTTTACGCGCGCAACATCACGCTGCGCAACTGCGCGCACGTGTCGTACATCAAGACATGGGCGGGCATCTCGACCGGGTACCCGCCCAACGGGGGCGGGGGCGGGTACGGGACGGCGCGTAACCTGACGATGGAGGACGTGGTGGTCGAGGGGGGCCGGCAGGAGCCGTTCTACCTGTGGCAGTGCGAGAACTACTCGGGCCTGGCCGGGCAGAACTGCGACACAAGCACCTTCAAGGTCGAGGACGTGGCGTGGCGGCGGGTAAGCGGGTGGGCGACGACGTCGGTGGTGCACGTCGTGCACTTTCAGTGCAGCGCGGGGGCGGGCGGGTGCGACAACATGGAGGTGACCGACTTCAACGTGACGACGGTCGGGACGGGCGCGCCCCTGGTGAAATGGTATTGCCGCAACGTCAACAACCCGATCGGCTTCACATGCAACGATTCGTAATGGCGGGTAGGGGAAGGGGCAAAGCGCGCGGAGAAGTTCGAGGGTTTACTGTGGCGTGTACGAGTAACCCGTATGATGTTGGCGAGAGCCTCCATCACGTTAGGGCAAGCACGGGTTAGGGGACCTGTCGTGAGGCATTGATATTCCAATATGAACATTGATCAATAATGTTTTCAAATAACATGTTTCGATCCATGAGCACTGCCGCATCCTGTTTCCTGTATCATGAATCATGAACAATACATTGATCGGCCGGAACCGGCGGAATCTCGCTCCTCTCACGGAGCCAGCTAACGCGCGCATCATGACATTTATGTGCGGAGTACTCCGTACTCCGTACCTTTGGATGCATTGTACGGAGTACAAGCACTCGCATACATACGGAGTAGATGGGCCTGGTATGACCGCAACCCTGCGGGGCCGCGAGCGGCTCCATCGTGGTCCGCTGGCTAGGTATCCATGGATGTTCCCTCCCGAGCGTGGAGTCTAAAGCGCTGCTAGAGGCGAGCTCGGCACGGCCTCTTCCGTAGGGTCTGATTCTTAACCGGAGCAAATGGATTTAATATAAAGCAAATAACAAAGTAACATTATAATATAACAGCAGATTTCTATGCAATCCCTCTTTTAGTATAGCATTTATACTAAAAAGAAAAGGTATAGAAAAACTCTTATATTTAAAGTACTATCTTTATAAGGGATCCCTATACCTTCCTATAGCTATAAAAATAACCCTTAAATTACTAAAAAAGGGAAAAATACTAAGGAATTTGCTTTATAAGATACTTTACTTTAATATAGAATTTACTTAACTAAAATAGTAATACTAATTAAATATATTATAAATGCCTAATATTATAAATATTATTATAAATACTATTATAAATTATATATAAGGCCTATAATGCCTTTAAATATAATTATTTTTAGTATTTTATATATACTAGTACTTATAATAGTTATAGCTAAAATACTAAAAATCAGGAAAATCGTATATATCGCAGGCCTTATTTACAAGCCTTAGGCCATAAGCTTTATAATACTATGCGCTATAAGTGCTATATGCGGCGCTAGATAAGCCTCTACCACAAGGAGGTACATCATAACCAGTACAAAGCTAAATCTACAGCTAGAGCCGAGCCCCGCAAGTACCAATTTGCACCGCACCGGTTATATCGCGTCATACCGCTTTGATTTGCTCCGGTCAAGAATCAGAGCCATAGTGCTCCGTACGCCGTGCTCGTGAGAGTAGAGTCCGGAGTACGGAGCACTGTATCTATACTCGTATACAATGGGAGTGAACTTGATCTATGTACGGAGTACGGAGTATTGAATTGATGCCCTTTCTGATGGTGCTTGGTCGGATCACGGCTGAATGCGACGCCGGTGAGGCGTCGAGGTTTGCTCATGAAGGTGTGGAGTACGGAGTACGAGTAGGAACCCTCGTGGAAGAGGTCTCTACGGAGTACTCCGTACTGTACCGAGTAGTACTCTGTACTACGAGTACTAGATGGAAGTCGGAAACGCTCGCAGCCAGGCTCAATTAATTGATTGATTGATGGATCCATGTCTTGAGTCGCAGACGTTTCCAGTCTCTGGCCCAGAGGTAGTGCGGAGTATCGGTACCTGGCTTTTCTGCGACCCCACGGAAAATTCCTCAAGCCGATCACCACCTGTTCCAAGATGTACTCGTAGATGGACATTGATTCATTTGAATTGAAAGATTGATTACTACGAGTACCAGTAGTCTGATGGAACCAGCATGGATCGATGAGCCCGTTCTGAGGCTGAGCTGTCACGGCGGCTTCGAGAAATCCGTGGTAGGTCTGCGTCCGTGCAGATGCGAATTGATTCATCAATTCCTATGGAATGAGTTGATGGAAATAATCCACTCTTGAAGCCAGGTTGATACAGGGGCGGCCGGCGGGCAGAATTCGCCGAAGGATCAATGATTGAATTACGGTATTAAATGGATCGTGTAACTTTTCCAATCCGTCCTAATACATGTCCTGGCCTGTCTACTAAAAGCTTGGTAAGAGTGCGTTAATTAGAAGAGAAGACTAGGTCCACTTTAGGCTCTTACTAGCTATTAAAATATAAGGCTATACTAGCTATATATAAAAGGTTAGATAATACTTTATTTATTATAGCTACTTAATAAACTTACTCTTTTTATAAAAGTAGTATTAACCTTAATACTTAGTCCTTACTTTTATAATATTCTTTTTATATTTTAATTATTATTATATTTATTTTAATAAAGTAATTCCTTTTTTTTATATATATTTATTATATTCTTTTATTAGTTTTTATTATTATTATTTATTTAATTTATTAAATTTTAATAATTATATTAAAGTAAATAAAGCTATTTATTATACTTTATAAAAGGCTTTAGATTATTTATATATACTTTCTTTAATATATTACTTTTATTAAAAGGCTTTACTAAATATATTATATTAAAAAGCTAATTTAAAACTATTAAAATATTACTTTATAACTAATTAAACTTTTTTAAAATCTTCTTTTATTTATTAAGCTTTTTTTATATTAATATACTAATTTATAATATTTTAGTTAGCTATAGATTATTATTTATTTAATTTAAAATTTATATAGCTAAGGCACTTTATTATTTTTTATAAATATTAATTATTTTTAAATTATTATTTACTTAGCTATTAATTTAAATAATATTTTTAGCTAAAAGTTTATTTATTTTAATTTTTTTATTTAGTTTTTTATTTATATTTATTATTTCTCTTTTATTTACTTTTAAAATAACCTTATTATATTTAAAAAATAATAACTAACTAAATATTATTATTACTAATAATAAACCTAAAAAGCTTATAAATCTTAAATTAAATATATTAATAATATAAAATAGTACTAAGTTTTATATATTAAGATTTAAATAGTTTTTTTTTATAGTTTATTTAGTTAATTAATTCTTAATAAGCCTAATATAGCGTTTTACTAACCTAATAAATAAAAGATAAGAAACTAAACTATAAATTAAATTTATATTATACTTTTTTATTATAATTATAAATATAATATTTTTAAAATAGGATTTATTATTATAATAAATTTTATTTAGCTATTTAAAAATTATCTTTAAATATTTATTTTATATTTTATATATTTTCTTTTTTATTACCTTTAGAACTATCTTAGTATATACTTATTAGGTTATATAATTAACTATAATTAGAATATAATTATTACTTATTAATAACTTAAGGCTAATAAAATTAGTAAAGTTTATAATTATTATCTTTTATAAATAAAAAATTCTAATTACCTTTAGTTATATTTTAGAAATATATAAGGCTATTTATTAATAGATAAGATATAATTAATAATAGACTTTAATATTATTTAATTAGGTAAGCTAATATATAATTCCTTTTAAAGCTATTATTATTATAAAGGCTATAAAATAATTATAAATATTATAAATATATTATAAAATCTTAAGAATATACTTTAGTAAAATATATTTAGCTAGTAAGTAATCTACTTTTATAAAATAAAGATTATCTCTAATAATCTTATATTAAAGGGCTTACTTTTTAACTAACTTTTACTAGGCCTTAGAAAGGCTATTATAATCTTATAGTAAATAATAAAGTAATTTATTATATTATTATAATTTTAAATATTAATAAAGGGTTTATTTAAAATAATATAATATAAGCTTAGAACTAGGTTTACTTTTTAATAAGATAATATTAAAAAGGTTATTATAATTATTCTTTAGTAAGATAATATTAAAAAGGTTAGTAAAGCTTAGGGTATTAAGGCTAATCTAATAGTTAAAGGGTTATAATTTATCTCTTAATATATCTAATATCTTAAAAAGGCTATTTATAATTTTTATAACCTTAGAAGTCTTAGGCTAATAAATATATTTAATATTAAATTTTTATAAAATATTAATTTATTTTATAACTTTATTATGAATATTATCTATATTAGCTATAAAGTTTATAATACCTTTATAATTAGTATAAACTTTAATAAGAAAAGGTAAGTAAAAGATTAGCTATTAATACTTCTTTAAAGTATAAATAATTATAAGTATTTTCTTTTTTAATATTAAATATTAGTGCTTTTTATTAAATAAATAAAAAGATATTTATATATTTACTTTAACTTTTTTTTAATTTATATTATAAATAAAGGTTTTTAAAAGTAAATTATTAATTTATATAAAGGCTATATTAATATTAAAATCTAAGGTATTAGTAATAAGGTAGAATTAGATATTAAAGTAGGCTTTAAAAGTTATATTATTTTAAACTACTATATAAAGTTTAATTAAAGCCTTATATTATACTTTACTTTAAATAAAATAGTCCTTTAATATAAATATCTTTTAAATAGATTTCTTTTTAATAAAAATAGTTTTATTAATTTTTTTAAAAAATATATCTTTTAATATTATAATTAAATTTACTTTATTAAAAATAAACTTTTAAAAAAAAAAGGTTAAATAAATTAAGAACTAAATATTTTATTAAGTAAATAAAGAGTTCTTTAAAAAATAGTTTATAATATATTAGAACTTATTATAATACTTTTAGCTTAATTAAATATAGCCCTTTTTAATAAAAAATCCTATTAACTTAATTATATTTATGAAAAGTTTTATTTTCTTTCTAATAAAGCTAATCCTAGCCTATTTAACCTAAAAAAAATACTATATTCTAAGAAAGTTTAGGTAATCTTAGAAGTTCTTTAAGGCTAAATTATAGTTATTTATATATAAGAATAAGAATATTTTAAAGTCCTTATAATAATCTAAGGATATTAAGAAATAGTCTTTATTTAAAAAATATAAATAACTAAATATTATATTTTTAAGCTTTATATAAGTAAATAGTGCTTTATATAAGCCTTAGGCTATATTAATATATTCTTATAAACTATTAAGGCCTATAAAGGCTATTTTATAATAGTTAAGAAAGTAAATTAAAACTCTTTAAAACTTATTTAAAGTATCTAATTATAAAAATACTTTTAGTTAATTATATTAAATTAAGTTAAGATTAGCTTTTAAGTTATAATAAAAGTAGCTATACCTTTTAATAGCTATATTTATAAGGTAATAATTATAAATAATTTAGAATATTAATAGGGTAGGCCTTAGTTTCCTATTAGGTCCTAACTTTAGTAGATTAGGTAGCTTTTTATTAATAGTATACTTTATAGGTATTAGTACTTATAAGATAAATAATATATTTATAATAAAAGGTTTTATCTTAGGTTTTATTAGCTTAGGAATATAAAGTAAATATACTAATTATTTAAATATAAAGTAATAAATTACTTTAGCTTTTTTTATTAAGGGGCTAATAACCTTTTAAAACTCCCTTTTCTTTTATTTATACCTTATCTAGCTAATATTTAAAGCTTTTACCTTATTAATTAAAAGGATCTAATAAATAATTAAATTAATTATCTTTAATTTAGCTAAAGTATTAATAAAATAGTTATAATAAATATATATTAGATAAATTACTAACTCTTTTTTCTATAGTATTACTATTATTAAACTAATCTTAACTAATAATAAATTAAATTATATTATAACCTTATTTATTAGATCCTTAGAAAGCTCTTAGGAGAGGTTTAGTTTATAATTAGGTAAAAGTTTTATAATAAATTTAAACCTTATAAATAAATTAAAGACTTTACCTAGTATAAAGAAAGCTAGATTAAGGTTAAAGTTATAATTATAATATTTATAAAAAATTTTAAAAATATTAATCTTATTAAAACTATCTTTAGTATTATTATTATTATTATTTTCTATTTTATTATTATTATTATTATTATTATNATCTCCTTTTATCTTATTCCTTTCTTAACTTTTATCCTTTTTCTAATTAATAAAATTAATACTCTTTATAAAAAAATCCCTTAACTAATATTCTTATAATAATTTAATATTAATACTTTCCTTTATTAAAAGCTATAGGTAATAATCTATCTAATTCTAAATAATAAAAGGAAAAGTAGGTAATATAGTTATAAAAATAGAAATAAAAATAAAAACTAAAATATTAGTAAATATAAAAGAAATAATAGCTAAAATAGTAATAGATATAAAAGAAATAGTAAATATAAAAAAAATAGAAGAAGTAATAGAAAAAATATCCTTAATATATAATAATACTAACCTTATAATATTCTTTTCTTAGCTATTATCTATAATTTACTTATATTAGCTAAGGTATTTACTTATAAAAACTAGTTTTTTATCTTAAGGCCTTTATAGCCCTTAAGTAAATATATAATCTTTACTAACTTACTAAAGGTTTTCTTAATATCCTTTAAAATCTTTTTATTACCCTTAACTAATATAATCTCTTTATTATTATTAGAATCTTTAAAAGGCTTAAGGTAAATATTAGAAAAAAAAAGGTATAAAGTAAAAAAGATAAGTATAGTATATAAGGTCCTATTAGTTTTAATTACCTTTAGCTTCTTAGTATAATAATCTTCTTTAGCCTATATCTAATATAGCTAGGTATATCTAAGTAGTATATTCTAATCCTTATAATAGCCTATAATATAGGCCTTAATAGTAGTAAAAATACTAGCTATTATAACCTAAATATATATATAATAGTTTACTTTATAAATCTTATTATTAGCTATATAAATAAACCTTTAATATACTAAGGCTATTATTAGAATATTATTATTTTAAATAAAATACTTATTAATTAGATTAATAAATAACCTATTATTAATTATAATTAATAAATAATAATAGCCTTTAATATAGCCTTTAATAAATCCTAATATAAAAAGAATAGATTTCTTAGCTTTAGTAATATTAAAATAAATAATACTATTATTTAGAAATATTTAAGCTAATAAGACTAAATAATTACCTAATAACTTATAAAGGTTATTAATTATAAAGTTATAAAAAAAGGCTATTATTTAAGAAATATTCTTTTAATCTTTAATAGATTTTATTTTATATTAATATTATAAAAGATAAGATAATTATACTTAAATTATAAGTAATACTTATAATAGCTATAAAACTAATAAGATAATAGGTATATTTTTAAAGTATTTACTTAAATTAAATAAAAGAATAATATACTTTTTTATAATATAAATCTTTTTTAGTTTATAGCGCTACTTTAAAGAAGTTATAAAGGTTAACTTAGGCTTAGAGGTTAACTTAAAGGTTTTTATATTTAGTAAGTTAATATAAGGCTTTAGGGCTAATAATATATATAAAAATTAGTTTAATATAATAGTATTTAAAAATCCGCGGTAGGGGGGAGATACTTTGCCTTCGCGGGGGCTATAGTAGTGGTAGGCATAGGAGCTAGGGCTAGGAGCAGGAATAAGGATAACGGTAGTAGGGGTATATTAGGGGCATGGGGTAAGATAGTAATAATAGTAATAGTAATAAGGAAGGAAGAGAGAGGAGGGAAGGAAGGAAGGTATAGGTAGGCAGTAATAAGGGAATATATAAGGAAAAGGGGTTATATAAAGGGGATAAGAGTGATTATAAAGTAAGGTAAATCTAAGAAAGGCCTAGGTAAAAGAGGGCATAGGGTAAGGTAGTTTATAATAGACTTTATAAAAAGGAATAAAAAGATAAAGAATAACTAGAGTAATAAGCCTTAAATAGTAGCCTAGTCTATAGGCAGACTAGGTATAGTATAAGGATTTTAGTATATTACCTAAGTTAATTAATTATAATTAGAAGGGGACTATACCCTAAGTAGTATACTAATATACTAGTATATATAGATATATTAAGCGCATTATATATAGGCATAGCTGCGTAGAAGCCGCAGCGCGCCTAGCAGGGCCTTAGCTAATAGGCTTAGGTAACCCCTAGAATTAGAATAAGTCTAGCAAGCCTTATAGAAAAGACTAAACTAATAAAAGAAAAGAAGGGAAATATAATGTAAGTAGAGCGAGGGCGGTTTTTAGCCTATAGCGGGTTTTCTCCCTTAAAGTTAGAGTTAAGGCACTAGGTTATCTTTATAATAGCTAAAGTACTATAATAAATAAATAAATAAATAAGTATTTAAAAATAGAGTTTAAATATAAGGTAGGTTTTATAATAAGGATTTAATATTCTTAGGTAACTTTACCTTATTATTAGTTATTTTAGTTAAGATTTATTTATTAATAAGCTTATTTTAAATATTCTTATAAGGCTTATACTTAGTTATCTTTTTAGGCTAATATAAATTAAAAGGTAGGTTAAAAGTAACTAGCTTATAACTTTTATATATTATACCTTTAACTATAATAAAATTAAAGGGATTATTAAACTAAATAGATTTCCCCTTAAGTTAAGTATTATTAGACTAATATTTTACTTATAAAAGGTTATATTTAATTAATAATATACTAATATTATTTATAGACTTTATAAGACTATTTTTATCTTAGATATATATATTTTTTAGGCGCTAGTTTAATAATAAGGTTAGTTAAAATCTAAAAAAAGGTTAAGTAAAAATAAAATCTATTTAAATAATTACCTTAGCTAATTCTATTAAAGGTCTACCTTTATTAAGTTCCTATTATTATATATATCTTATTTTAATTCTATTTTAATTCTAATCCTTTTAATATTAGTTAAATTTAATTAAATTATAATTCTTAACTAAGTAGTTTTAGCTTATATAGCCCTACTTACTATACTAAAAGTATATTTATAAGTTAAAGTTATAATTATAACTTTAACCTTAAGTAAGATTATAAGAATTAGCTTTAAATATACTATCTATATTAGCCCTATTATTTTAGCTATAGATTAGGGTTTAGGTTATCTAATAGGCAGATTATTATTATTATTAAAGGAGTTATTATTATAGGAAATTAGCCTTTTAAATACTAAGGGCCTAAGCTTAGTTAAAGTAATAAAATATTTTAATTAAAAGGTATATATTTATATCCTTAGGCTTTATATCTTTATTAACTCTTTCCTTATCTTAATAAATAGTTTTAAAGGTATACTTATAATAAGCCTAAAAAGCCTTAGTAATATTATTAAGGGTTATATTTACTATAAACTTTAAATACTATTTATTTATATTATAAAAATAATCTAATACTTACTTTTATAAGTAAAAGTTTTTATTATAACTATTAACTAAAGTAATAATAAACTAGGTTAATAAGATTTAATAAAAGTTAATAAATATTTAATAATAAAGTTTTTTTAAATACTTATAAAAATAATTAAAAGCCTTTCCTTTTTTCTAAGTAAAGGTATAAATCTAAGATAATAAGTTATTAAATATAAATAAGTTAATTTTAATAAACTCTTTATAAAAGACTATTTAAATAGACTTTTAGGTTAATTTAGTATTTTTAAGGAGTTTTATATATTAGGTTTAAGCTTTTTTTTATAATTTTAAGTAAAAAATCTAATAAAGGATAATAAGCTCCTTAGCTTTTAAAATATAAAAGATAGTAATATTAATAGAAATTATTTTAATATAATTCTTAGGGTCCTTATCCTTTAATAGCCTAAAAAAGAATATTTAGCTAAAAGAAAGGGTAAATATTTTAACTAATAAATAATATATTAAAAATATATCTTAAAATAATTAAATTAGCTAAATTAAAATATTTAAATTTATTATTAAATTATCTTTAAAGTTAATAAAATCTTTTAGCTATATTTTAATAAATAATAGAGTATATTTAAATAGGCTATTTAGGCTACCTAAGGTATTAGGGCTAACCTTTATTATAAGACTAAAGGAATATAAATACCTTTTTAGGCTTAGTAATAGTATTAATAAAGAAAACTCTTAGTATATTATTTAATTAGAGTATATTTACTAATTTTTAGATATAGGTTATCTCTTTTATTATTAGTAGAAAATAAATAAAGAGAAATTAAAGATAAAAGTTAGGATATATATAAGGGTATAGGTTTAAGTAAATTTATATTTACTAATTAAAGTATAAAACTATAGCCTTAATTTAAATATAGCTAAAAGAAAAAATAAAATAAAGGACTATAGCCTTAATTAACTATAGCTAATAAACTAATTAACTATAGCTAAATAATAAGAACTATAGCCCTAATTAACTATAGCTAATAAACTAGTTAACTATAGCTAAATAATAAGGACTATAGCCCTAATTAACTATAGCTAATAAATAAAAGTTATAGCTTTAAATAAAACCTAGTATATATAATATATTATTAGACTATAGCCCTTAGAAGTTATAAAAGTTAAATTTAAAGTTAGTAAAGAGTTCTAAAAGCTTTCTTTTTTTTAAATAATACTTATTTTAGCTATCTAATAAAAAGATAACTAATACCCCTATTTTAGCATTATTTAAAAGCTTAGTAAGAGTGCGTTAATTAGAAAAGAAGACTAGGTCTACTTTAGGCTCTTGCTAGCTACTAAAATATAAGGCTATGCCGGCTACGCATAGAAGGTCGGATAATACTTTATCCGCTATGGCCACCTAACACTACGGAGTAGTACGAGTAGTACTACTAGTAGTTCCTCCGTAGTACGGACCTGTAGAGTACTAAGTAGAGGTAGTGCCCCTGTAGTACTCCGTACTATAGTGTCGCATCCATCAATTTGATCAATGGACGGGACTCGTACCCCGTATGTAGGTACTGTGCTCTCGTCCTGGGGGTGTATTCGAGCCCCCAGTCACCCACGACCTCGTGCGAGTACTCGTATGTACGAGCATGAGTGAGGGGACAGACCCGTGGATCGAAATGCTGTGTCTGCAAAAAAGACGACGACGACGACGACGACGACGGAGCTTGATCAGGAATGAATATGACCCTGTGGCAACGTCAATAAGCTCCGATCAGGTCTGCGGGCAAATTACAGGTAGTAGAGACGAAGTTGCTGCCGACATGGAGCTCTGTACGCGACGGATAGGGTAGTACCAGTATGTACATATACGGAGTCCACAGGTACGTCAACACCTCATTCGGAGTAGTAGTACGGGTGGTATTTAGTAATTTTTGCGTGAGCCTGAACGGGCATCCCGTGCCGGGTTTGCTGATGGGATCAAATCCATTGGATCCATCAATGATCCATCAAATGAGCCCTTCCCAGTCGATCAGGGAATACGAGCTCCTAGTGCGTCGTCCGCCGCATTCCATTGGTGAGGGATAATCACCAGCATCTGATGTACGAGTACAGGTACTCCGTACTCGTACGAGAGGTACCGAAAGTATGGAATACTGACCGGTAGTACTCCGTAGTACTACCTCTAGTAGAAGTCCGAAGTACGGAGTAGCACGGAGTACTACGAGTATTAGATCCTGCAGTGGTGAAGGATTCTCAAATTTCAATTACATCAATTGATCAATGTATTGATGTCAATCGTACCTTGAGAAATGAAAACACACAGAACTTGAGTGGGCAGCTTAATATGATGTACTCGTACGATTAGATCCATTAGATCAAATGAATCTTTCTTCGGCCTCGAGCTTGGTCGCACTTCAGGCACCGAGACGTCCAAAGGGCAAAAGTCAACGACTCATCTTGTTCTGAACACACCGCATCCATCAGCAGTCGTCATACCCATGCCGCGGAGGATTTGTCGGAGTATCGGATTGATGCATTTGATCCAACGCGGGTGCCTCCAGGAACCGGGACCGGTCGGGCTCGCTTCAGGCACGAAGCGGCGCGTGGCATCATGGATCAAATGGATCCAACCATCCAATGCTTCCATCCAACCATGGCTCAAGTTAGTACTCGTGGGCACGGAGCAACGGCTACTCTCAGTCGTTCCCCTGGATCGCGCGCCGTCCGTCCAGGGCAAGACATCAACTATCAATCCATGGATCAATCCATCAACCCATACCCACCTTCTCGGAACCTCCAACTTCCATGAAACCACCACCCACAGGACGGCCGACGCCACGGATCAAGAAACGGCGCCGCGCGAACCGCCCGCAAGCGCACTAACACCAGGCCGGAACCGTCTGCGGCAGCGAGTATCCGCCCTTTGGGCTGCTCGCGGGCAGCCATCACAGGTCGTAGTGCCTCGTACGGGGTACTCGTACGGAGTACTACTACCTAGTACTACTATTGATATGTACGGAGAACTCCGTACAGGTAGTAGCAACGCCATGGATGGAGGCTCTACGGAGTACTCCGTACTACCGGTAGGTACTCATAGCAGGAAAAGATTGGACACATGATGGGCTCAATACGGGCTCGTACACTGCATGTGCTTCGGACGACCAGGTTCCGCGGACTTGCGGAGCATATGCGCACTGGGCAGCACCCAGAGGTAGACTCTACCCCGATCCCTCCCGCATGTCCCCGCCAATTTCCGTCCAACCTTGAAGGTGCCGTTCTTGATGTCCTCATTTCCCGGACCACTTACACGTACTCGTACGGGTACTACTAGTAGTACTACTCGTACTCCGTACTCGTTCGAATATCAATTCCCTCCCATACCTCTCCGTATTCTTAATCCGCATATGCACTCCCGGTTTTCCGTACTTACCAAAATAGGCTATTCTTACCTTTCCCCGACTTAGATCCTCCTGCTCCGTACTCCGTAGCTTCTTGCTTCCTCTTCTCTTCTCCTCTCTTCTCTTCTCTCTTCTTTCCTCTCCTCCTTTCGCTCTCCTTTTTCTCCCCCATTTGTCTTCTCTTCCTCTTCTTTTCTCCCCTTCTCGGCTTCCTCCTCTTCCGCCGACTCGCAGATCTCGTAGGATCCCGGCTCTCTTAGCTCCGGTCGTGTCGTTCTATCCAGGCTCTCTTCTCTTCCTGTGGCCCCGCCCCCTGGAGCTTGTCCCTCGTTACACTGGATTTTCTTTGGCTTTAATCTGCTTGCTGGTATTGCTTTCTTTCCCATCAATTCTTGCTTTGAGCCTCTCTTAGTCCTTGTCTCCTCCGCCTCCCGCATTCTACCACACTACTACGGAGTACTACTACAGCTATCGTCTACATCTTTTGATATCAATACATCCTCGAGAGCCGAATCTATTATTCTTCTTCTGCTCCAGTCCTTCTTCACCTCTTCTTTGAACCAGGACGGGTCCAAGCGTGAGACAGACCCGCTTGATCGTCATCGGAGATCCGCCGTCCGCCTCGACATCGTCACCGTCTCGACGCCTAATACTGACAGCTTCCATTGGAAATTACCAAGCACCGGCTCATCCCGCCGAGAGAGATTCCTTCGTGCTCCTCCTCCCCCTCTTCTCATACCTATGCTTTGCTTCTTGCGAAGCACTCATCGACCATAATGGCGCATCCTCTGCGCCAAGATCCCTTCAACAACATGGAGGCCTTTTCCGCATCACAACAGCAAGGCTTCGACGACTCAGGGTACCCCAACCAGACCCAATATCCCGCACATGACGGCCATAACACCTACAACCAGGACCTGGGCGGCTACATGCACGGGAGGCATGCCGATCACACCGTCACCCCGGGCGCCGACAACTTCGGCAACTCGGCCGCCGGCGGAGTGGCCGGCCTTGCCTACGGCGTCGCCGACAGGAATGCCCCCGTGGGCCACTATGACGGCGCCTACTCCGAACGCCTACCGCCGCCGCCCTCCCAGGCTCACATGCCCGACGTCCCCCGGTCTCTGCAGCCGGGCAGGACCGGGAGCCACTCGCCTCAGGATCCCTTCCAGGGGGCCAGCGTCGCGAGCAGCCCGTCTCCCGACGCGTCCTACTCCAATCTCGATGTCCAGTCGTCGGGCGATCATCGCCACTTCTACACAAACCCCGTGAACAGCGGGTCCAACTTCGGCGTGATGAACCCCAACGATATTGTCGACGACGGCGACGACGGCCTCGATTACGCCAGGCACGTTCAGCGTAACCCCGTCGCAGCCAACTCGCCACGCCCCGCAAGAGCCGGTGCCGGTGCCGCAGCTTTCGCCGGGGCCGGGGCCGGGGCCGGGGCCGGGGCCGCCGCAGCCGCATCCGCAGGTGGTGCTCTAGGCCAAGGAGGTAAGCCACCGGACCGCTATCAAATGGAGTCTTGTTCTCAGGACAGCTCCTATCAAACCATTTCGCTGCTGAAAATGAATACTCAGATTGATCTCACTAACACGGACCCGTCATAGTCTCAGGTGACAAGGGGGGGCACCAACTGGCAGAGTACGATCTCCATCCGAGTGGTCAGTCCGGCCGTGGGGGAGCGGCCGCGGCGCTTGCCAAGGAGGAGTCCAGCAAGAGGAGGAAGAGATGGATCATCATCCTCGTCATCTTTGTGGTGATTGCAGGCGGCATCGTCGGCGGCGTCGTGGGAGGTCTCGTCAACAACAGCAAGCATGGGGGCAAGGAGGTGTCGGCTGGGAGCCGGGGCGGTGCCGGCGCCGGCAAGGGGGGGGGGAATGGCGGCGGCGCCAACGGGGGCGCCAACAGCGGCGATCTCAACATCAACAGCCCTGAGATTCAGAGCCTGCTCGGAAACAAGAACCTCTTCAAGGTGTTCCCCGGCATGGACTACACGCCCCAAAACACCCAGTATCCGGACTGCCTGGTCGACCCGCCCTCACAAGACGACGTCACCAAGGACATCGCCGTTCTCAGCCAACTGACCAACACGGTCCGACTCTACGGTACCGACTGCAACCAGACGGAAATGGTGCTCTACGCCATCAACCAGCTGAAGATGGCGGACACCATGAGAGTCTGGCTCGGCGTCTGGCAGGACAACAACGCCACGACGAACAAGCGACAGCTGGACCAGATGTGGACGATTCTCGACACCTATGGACAGGACCCCTTTGAGGGCCTTATCGTCGCCAACGAAGCCATCTTCCGTCAGCAGTTCACCATCGCCTCGCTGGGCACCTTGCTGAGCGACGTCCGAACCAAGATGAAGTCGATGAACATGAACCTCCCCGTGGCGACGTCAGATCTGGGCGACAACTGGAACGCCGCCCTCGGTTCCGAGAGCGACCTCATCATGGCCAACATTCACCCCTTCTTCAGCGGCACGCCCGCCGATGAAGCCGCGGCGTGGACATGGAGCTTCTGGGACGAACACGATGGGCTCTACTTCAAGAGCAACAAGGCCCGGAACATCATCGCCGAGACGGGTTGGCCCTCCGGAGGCGGCACGGACTGCGGCGGCCCGACGACCTGCACAGCCGGCTCCGTGGCCGGCATTAGCGAGATGAACCGGTTCATGGACGACTGGGTCTGCCAGGCCCTCGCCAACGGCACAAATTATTTCTGGTTCGAGGCCTTTGACGAGCCCTGGAAGGTTAGCTTCAACACGCCGGGCATGGAGTGGGAGGACAAATGGGGCCTGATGGACGTCGACCGCAACCTCAAGAAGGGCGTCAAGATCCCCGACTGCGGCGGGAAGACGGTCGACTGAGGCGGGAGATGGAGACGGCGATGCAGACTTGAGATGGGAGACAGGGACTTGGTCCGATGGGGGAAAAAGCCGCCATGGAGATGCAAATGACTCGAACTGAGATGAAATGAGACGGAAATCTGAATGACCTTTTTCTTTTTCTTTTTTTTTGCCCCTTCCTTCTCCGCGTCGTGTGCCTCCTTCAAGCTTCCTCGCCACGTCTATCCCTCCTCTTCTCCTCATTCTCTCTTCCCCAGCATCCATTTTTTTTTCTCGTATCGTTCATTTTGTTTCTGTACATAATTAATGCCGCTGGATGGTCCGCTTGAAGTGTGGTTCTGATGCTGTTCTACGGGCTGTCTCGAATGGTTTGAATGTTGTTGCGAGGGGCGTTTCTTAAAAAGGGTCGTTTACGGCAGCTGATGGGTCTACCACTGACCGTGCTCTCTTTACTTTGATCTATTTATATCTACACTTGGCATATGTTTCTTGATACATTGGCTGTCATTTGATATTCTTCCACTTTGTTCCCTTTCTCTCTTTCTCTCTTTTTCTTTAAATTTATTTCGAATTTTCTTCTCTTCCATAAGATTGATGTCCCTTTCTTTCATTTGAGGGAATTTCTTGATATATTCATATATCTAGATATATAGATATTTACCGCAGAGACTGAAGAAAAGGGGGTTAGACATCGGTCGTTACAATCAAACCGCGCCCGACAGGCGGTGTTTCCAGAGGAGAGAAGGTGATTCCACGAGGCGCAGGTAGTCCGGACCTTGCGATGCTCAATGGTCTGCGGTTTATGGAACTGGAGATTGATTCATTGAATCTGATGACTGATGTCAACGGACTGCAGCCCGCGGTCGATGGACTATGAAACTGGGGGCCTAAAATAGATTGATGTGCTTGAGAATGCCGTGGTGGTCGCATCCTGAGGGAAGGCAAACTTGCTATACGTCTCCTCCATCTCCTGCAGGTGGACAAGATCTTCACTTGGCCCGGGCGACAGGTCGACCCTGATAGTGTCAGCATGGATCTACACTGGCTGATCCCTCGATTTCAAGCGCCACGGCAGACTCACTGATCCCAGACGTCCCAGCCGGTGCCGACGAAGACGGCGGGCGCGGCAGCCCCGAGGGCCTTGGCGTAGATGGGCCGATAGAGGTGCACGCCGTAGAGGAGGGCGTGCGGGTCCACGGCGTCGCAGGCCGCGGGGGACTCGAGGACCGAGTGGCCGAGGGACTCGAGGAAGATGCGGTCGTGGTTGGTGAAAGCTGGTTCCTGGAAGAGGCATGGGATTTTTGTGTTCAAGGATTCCTCTGTCCTGTCTTAGCCGGGCACTTCAAAACAAGCAAAGAAAAGAGAAGAAAAAAAGAAAAGCAAAACAACATCAAACAAGACAAAACAAAGTATTAGTCGATAGGATTCCTTTAGCCTACCGAGCTGTTCGACAATGTCAAGAAACGAGATGAGCTGCATGTACGTCTTCCTCTTAGCCTCCCAGCTCCCATCGACGGGGTCGAAGGACCCGATGCCGAGGCAGATGGCGCGGGAGACGCGGCGCACGGAGGGGCCCTTGGCGGCGAGGATGGCGCGCAGGGCGGCGGCGCAGGGGGACTCGGCCCAGTGCGCGCGGAGGGTGTGAAACTCGGCGGCGATGTCCTTGACGGAGCGGAGGTCCGAGTCTGCGGCGGGGGCGGGGGCGTGGTTCTGGTCCGGGGGCGTCCTCGGTGATCTGGGTTTTGGTCTAAAGTTTGACTTGGACTTCGATCTGGATTTGGAGGTGACTGTTGTCCAGGAGGCCTGGTCGTCGCGGGGCGGAGGGGATGACGGTATGAGCGGGTCTTTGGGATTGCTTGCCATGGTGGAGGTGAAGGTGATGGTGAAGGTATTCCGAGATCCACAAATTCTGTCGGATGCGGGTATTCTTGTCTGGGGCCGTGAGTACCTGTAGATAGGTATTGCGGAAGGTTATTATAGAGGCACTGATCAATCAATGTATTTGAGATTGGCCGACGGCAGCGCAGACCTGGTGATCAAAGCGAGGCTAGTGAAAACGTCAATGAGCCTGTGATCTCAGAGAGAAGTCGAGGTTAATGAAGCTTCGTTCTGAGGGCAAATGAGAGCGATTGGTGGATTGATCCATCCAATGTTCTACGAGTATGGGCAGGATCATCGTCAGGTAAGGCCTTATGTAGAACAATAGGAAGCCGATAGATATAAATCGAAGAAGGCGTGGTTGGTTTAGTGGTAAAATCCATCGTTGCCATCGATGGGCCCCGGGTTCGATTCCCGGACCACGCAATTTGGATTCTTTATTTTTTTCTCCACCTCGTCTCTCTTCATCAATTGTCCTTCTCTTCCCCTCAATTGGTGACGTTGGTCGTTGTTGATTGTGTGGAAGCTTCAATTCCAATGTCGCGCGGCTTGCAACGCGCATCCATCGCCTTTTATCTCGGCCTTCAGCCAAGCAATTTTCGGTGCGACGTGACCCTGACCGATTTGCCCTCGTGTTCCTGCATGATCGCCAAACCAAAGCCGCAGCCAACGCGCCGGACTTTTGATTCGCGCGCTCGTTTCAACCCGTTTCGAAAAGGGATCCAGCGTCTATCAATTGATCAATCAATCAATGGATGTCATTGCTGCTTTAGCGCCTTTCCAACATCATCAGGGTCCCTCTCAACCTCACCCTCGACCTCGACCTCAACATCAACATCAACGCAACAATATCAACATCAACATCATCAACCGCGACGCTGCCGCTTCCATTCAATACCGCAGGCAAAAAAAATTGCTCAAATTTCTCTCCATTGATCAGGTCTTCGCCCTTTGATCTGACGAAAAATGCAATTGCGATAGCTGAGAAAGGGAGAGGCCACCAGACTTCTTCGACCTTCATTTTTCCCCACCTCAACCTCTAAAGCTCCAACCCTTGCTCGTTCTTGGGATTGCGCCTTTGAATCTCTCGATTGACGTATTTCTTGTGTTCTGTTGTTTTCGACTCGGACATTTCAAGCTGAACACTGCGCGACCATGGACGAAGAAGATCGCTCGTTCGCCAGCTCGAACGAATCCGACCACGATAACGAGCCGGATGAGGCCATGGACGATGCCGACAACGGCGACAACGATAACGACGGGGATCCAGACAATGCCGACGGCGACGGCGACGGCGACGTAGACGACGATAATAACGACGACGATGACGATGACGAGTACGGCGAAAACGACGTCGGCGCCGGGCCGAACCAGACGGCCGCGGGCAAGGCTTCTGAGAAGCAGGCCTCCCAGACCGACGCGCCGCAGGAGGGCTCGTCATCCGCCCGATGGAAGCCCATTCTCGCGCCCGAGTACCTCGATGCCCGGCTCTACGACATCGTCCCGACCATGGCCGCGCCCATGTCAACGAGCATCAACGCGATGGCCATAACGCCCGACCTGCGGTACTGGCTGACCGGCGGCTCCGACGGATACATCCGCAAGTACGACGGGCCCAACACCATCAACGGCCGCCTGGCCCTGACCGTTGCCCAGAGACACCCTTTCGTGGACAGCGTCACCAAGGCCGGCATCCTCATGTCCTACTGGGAGAACGAAGAGCCTCCCCCGCCCGGCCGCGGGGCTGCCGACCAGGAGCAGACCCTCTCCCCCGTCTACTCCCTCGCCGTCCACTCCGGCGCGCTCTGGCTCCTTTCCGGCCTTGAGTCCGGCGCCATCAACCTGCAGACCGTGCGGCACGACGAGGGCAAGCGCATCTGCAGCCTCCAGAAGCACACCAACGCTGTCAGCGTCCTCACCCTCTCCCCGGACGAGAAGAGCGTGCTCAGCGGCGCGTGGGACAAGAACATCTTCGACTGGGACCTCAACACGGGAGACGTCATCCGCAGCTTCGGCGGCAGCGGGGGCCAGATCTCCGCCATCGAGCTGAGGCCCGCCGGCGGCATGCCAGTCCCCGCTCACGCCAACGACCCGCCGCCGTCCAGGACCATCTCGACCAACAACGGGGCCCCTATGGCCAACGGCGGCGGCGGCTTTGCGGGGTTCGTCAAGGAAGGGCCAGGCGTCGGCGGCACCGGCGGCTACGACGGGATGGCATCGCTTGCCGCAAAGGACGGCCAGGCCTCGCCGGCTCACGAGAGCCTCTTCGGCGACAGCGACGCCGGCAGCCTGTTCGGCGAGACGGCAGGCGACCAGCCCTTCGGCAACGACGACGACGAGTACGGCGCCGGCATGGAGATGATGGCCGATCACCGGGATGGCGCCATCGATCACTCCGCCGACATGTCTATGGCCGACATCGACGGCATGGACATGAGCAGCAAGGACGCGGCATCGGGGCCACACCCCGGTGGAGACTCCATGGACGTCGATGGCTCCGCCGCCGCCCCCTTTCCCGCGAGGGACCAGGACCAGGTTGGCCAGGGATCCACGGCGGCATCGATTCCCGACCACGGTCCGTCTCAGCCAACGCAGTCCATGCTGGACTCGCAACCCGTCCCGTCCGCGCACGAGCAACAACAAGCGTGGGGCTTCCAACCAGAAGCAGACCTCCCCGGGGGCTCGTCCAATCAGCAGGACCAGCAGCAGCAGCAGCAGCAGCAGCAGCAGCAGCAGGACCGACAGCAGCAAGACAGCGACCACGCGGCGAACCCGATCCAGTCCCCCATCGTCTTCAACTCTCTCCCACCCCCATCGCAGCATGACCCCATGGCGACCTCGGCCAGCACGTTCCTCTCCTCCGCTATCGATGGCACCATCCGCATCTGGGACCGCCGCGCGCCGAACCCTGTCGCCACCATCAACAACCGCATCGGCGTCCCGCCCTGGTGCATGAGCGCCTGCTGGAGCCCGGACGGCAACCGCATCTACGCGGGCCGCCGCAACGGCACCGTTGAGGAGTTCGACATCGCCAGGGCCCGGCGCTCCTGGGAGCCCGAACGCGTCCTCAAGTTCCCCGCCGGCAGTGGCGCCGTCAGCGCCGTCCGGCCCATGGTCAACGGCCGCCACCTCGTCTGGTGAGTCCCCAACCCACCCCTTTGCTGTGACCCCTCTGATGTCCCCTTCACCCCCCCCTTTTCCCGAGGTGGGCTAAGCCTCCTGCAGCGCCTCTCACGATATCCTCCGGCTCTACGACCTCCAGGACGCCAGCGCCTTCAAACACTCCACCGTGCCCTTCCTCATCATCCCAGGCCCGCCGCGCGCCGGCGTCATCTCCAGCCTGTACATAGACCCGACGAGCCGCTTCATGCTCAGCGCCGCCGGCACGCGCGGCTGGGAGGGGACATGCACAGAGGTCCTCATTGGGTACGAGATCCACGTCGTGTCGGACTAGCGGGAGAGCTTTGATCATCTACCTTTCTTCTTCTCCGAGACCCCTCGCGCGCATGTTTTACAGACTACCATGATCTGATGAGGGGCTTTCTTTTTTTTAATACGCAGCTTTGGAGTAGCACCATTTCTGCATATTTTATGAAAAAGGATGTTGTTTCACTGTCTTGAGTTGAAGGCAGAGGGGCGTTTTGTATGGCGACATGGAAGGAGCGGCTAGACTTGAGGTTAAACCAATGTAAGGAGCTATGAGCCAGGAGCTTGGGAGTTGGAGCTTGGAGCTAGGGGAACACAGTCAGGGGCAAAGGTGCCCTGGTTGAAGAGGCCACGCCAACTTGCGAAGAGTCAACTTCATGGATAGATGCCCGAAACGCAAGTGACTTACAAAGGGAGGAGAAGATCCCCTGTCTCACTAAAAACATGGAAAGAATCTACATATATCAATGCTTCATCATCCGGTCCAGTGTTTTACAAAATCTGGCGCCAAGTCATGAAGGAGATAATAGTCATCACACTGACTCCTTCTCAAGACTCTTATTCTTCAACGATGAAGCTGACTTCTTGGCCCTTTCTATCCCTTCAAAACCAATCACACCAAATCCAACCAGGAAAGCCCCTCAAAAGGCTCGGTCTGTCCCGCTCAAAATGGCCGGTACATAAACAATATTCAGAAAGGACGGCAAGGAGGAAGAAAAAGCGCAGGATGCGAATATCAAATGTCAAGAAATGGTCAACATGGGCTCCTTTTTTTCCTCCAACATCCTCCGAAATCACGACCCATTTGGCTCCATGCTTTGCCGACCCCAAGTCTCTGGACAATTCATCCACCCAAACAAATTTGCACATGCGCTGAAAACCTCCCGGTCCGCGATTGATGGCCAAAAAGAAGAAGAAGAAGAAAACAATCAGAAAAGGATATGAAACTCAAGAGGCCACCGGAAGATGGAAAAGTCGATGACCAACGACGTGGGCGAAGATGCTCCCTGCGAGACTAGTATCCGATGGATGCGGCGAATTTTAACATTCGAAGTTTGAAACGCGTTTGCCCCACGACAAGGGGTATGGATTATCATTATGTACTGAATGGACGGCAATTTTGTCGATAACGGTTGAAGAAACGTTTGTCAATGGTGCTCGCTGGTACTTGGAGGAATGCGGTGATTCATGAAAGCGAAGGCAAAAAAAGAAGAAGGTGGCGGAGGCGAGAAGTCTGAGCGAGTGTGGAACCTGAGCCGGGAATTTGCATGAACGAGACAAAAATTTGGCTCACAAAGGAGCACTGGGGTCGTTGAAATACTGTGGTATCCCCCATTGAGATGAAGGCAAATCGTTCGACAAAGGGAGCTGCTGTTGGTGGTGTTGGTGTTGCTGCTGCTGCTGTTGTGAATTTGAAGCAGTCATCAAGTTGCTGCTTGAAGCCCCCTCCCAATCCTCGAACACAACAGCAGCAGGCGAGTATTCAAAATCCATCATTGAGTTTGAGATTATGGAGCCATTGGCCTCGGTCGAGATGGGAGGCAGGTCCTGCTTGTCCAAGTGCGGCTGGGATGGGACGAGAGGCGATTGAGTCATGGATTCTGGAGATGGCTGTTGCATTGAAGCAAAACTCGGTGATGGGACAAACATCTGACTCTGGTAAGGCGAAGAGCTGAAAGAGCTCGGTGCATTGGATACCGGAGATGCGAGCATGCCCTGTTGCGAGGCTTGCGAGGGTACCGGCTGAACTGATGGAAATGGAAGCCCACGGTCCGGTTGTTGTAGGAGGGACGCCGGGGGTGCCATGCCGCTAGGTAGGAATTGCTGCGACGTCACGGTAAGAGGAGCCGATGGGGGTGGTAATGACTGCGAAGACGACGGTGGCGTTGCGAGCACAATGTCGGCCAGATCAAAGGCCATATTGACGATCCACTGGACGTCGCGCTCCTCGCCCGAGAAGAACTCGAGGCGATCCTGGAGTTGACCAGGACACTCCTTCTCAAGGAATCCCTGCGCACGACCAGTCTTGTTCGGATGCCAGCTGAACTGAGGCCGACGAGCGCCGCCATCGCCGTATTTGGCTGCCACCAGGGCTTCCCACGCCGGGTGGATCAGGGGTTGATGGAGTAGTCCGTAGATGACCCTGGAGTGCATCCAGTCGGCTTTGGTCAGGCCGGACTCGAAGTGACGAGCCACATGCTCAACGTGGCGTTCTCTCGCCGGATGTAGTGCCGAGCAGAAGCCGCAGGCCCAGTACTTGCGCTTGCGGAGCTGCCTCACCACCTTCTCGGCGTGAGGACACGTCTTGCAGCCGTGGCACTGCTTGTGGTGCTGGTTGAAGGAATTGGATCCCCAAAAGCTCCGGTTGCAGCCCGGCTCGGGACAAGGATACTTCCTCCAGCGCTCGTGAAATTCGTCTTCGTGGCGCTTCCAATCGTACTTTCTCTTAAAGCTCGTCTCGCAAGACGTGCACCAATAGATGTTCTGCTTGCTGGCGACGGATGATTGGGGATTGGCCATGAGAGGCCCCGCGGACGAAGATGTCATCGGAGGAGCCATGGGCAACGGCGCCATGGCCCGGGATGATGCTGCGGAAGCCCATGAAACGGATGATCGGGCTGAGTTGACGGACCATATGGAGCCATGACCCGACGACGCAGAGCTGATGGACGATATGGACATTCTCGGACGATGATTCAGCAAGCCGTTGTAGGAAGTGTCTTGAGCAGGATGGGCCCGCGGGAGCGAAGGCGCGGGGGCTTGTACCGAGGACGCGGACCAAGATACTGGCTCCCCTAAGGACTCTGATTTGATGACGATGGCGGGTGCTGTCGCCGACGCGGGAGGGACCTCCATTGTAGGGGGAAGCATTGACGAGGAATTCGAGGGAACGATTGGCGAGGTAGCAGCCGATGAAAGACCCGAAGCCGAGGCAGCCGGAGACACGTGGGCCATGTTCGATACCGCGCCTGGTGTGACCTGATTCGGCGGCGGCGGAAGTGATTGCTGCATTGGCGAAGAGAGCAGGGCTCCATGGTCGTGAGATGGCGACTGAAGATGGCTGTGGGCGTGAGTTGGGGTCTGAGTGAGCGAGGGCGAGGGCAACGGCGAGGGGGCGACTGAAGACGTGGGCGACACGGCCGGGGCAGCGAACGAATGAGGGAGAGCCTGCTGTTGGCACGGGAGAGAAAGCTGGTGGGATAAGTCGTTCTCAACCCACTGATGGAGGAAGTCCTTAGAGAGGCCATTGTCGATGAGAAGTTGAAGGTTCTTCCTGGCCTCTGCCAAGACATCCTGCGGCGTGGAGTCGAGGAGCTGCTGCTGTTGCTGCAGCTCAGGTTGCGATTGTTGCGATTCCTGTTGTTGTTGTTGCTGCTGCTGCTGCTGCAACTGCAACCCCAGCTCCATTTGCGGAGGTGGCATTTGAAACAGGGACGGATGCGAATGGTGATGTTGAAGCTGGGGATGGGTGTGATTCTGGTGATCTTGCGATGAATGCTGCGGCTGCGATCGAAGCGATTGGTGAGGCTGCGGGATTTGATCGAGCTGATGAAGCTCATGGTTTAGCTGATCTTGGTTCATTCTGCGGCATTACCTCACATCGGGCAACAAGAGAAGAGGGAACGAGAGTGGTGCGATCTCTGGCAATGAGCGGGTGTTTGTTGGGTTGGTGGACGCGCACGAGGCACGCACGAGACGAAAGCCGAAGGGGCGAGAAAAGGAAATCCAGCCAGAGGCGAGAGGCGACCGAGGAGGACTTGGACCCTTGAACGAGGCTAATAACGAGTGACGGGCCGAGCGGCAGCAGCAGCAGTGGTCGCTTTGTGGTGGCAAGGAGAGGATTGATCAGAAGCTAGAGTCGAGAGTCGGATACAGCGGCAGCCGAGACGAAGACATGAGGCGGCGTGATGCAGAGTCGAGAAAGGGATACTGAGTAAATTGAGATAATAGACTTGATGGAATTGATGTATGATGGAAAAGAGAGCGACAGGCAGCGACAGCGACAACAGCAGCGAGGGCGGCGGCGGCAGAGACAGAAGCGATGGCGGGTTGGGCTCTCTGAGTGAGAATGATCAGTGGATGGATCAATCAATCAATCAATCAAGATTGATCGAAATGGATCTGGCTGGAGGTTGGCGAGGACCGTGGCAGCGAGTCCACGAATGAGTATAGTAGGTGGAGGAGGGTGGGTGGCCTATGCAAGGTACGGACTGGGACCCTGCCGGCCAGAGAACATGGTCAATGCAAAAGACGGATTGATGAATGCTGAAGGGTAGCCCGGCGAATGGAATAGAAGGAATGGAGAAGGAGAGGATTGGCGGTTCCGTGCGTTGGGTTTGCGAGCGAATGGATCAATGAATGGAATCGGATTGCAGCGCTAAGAGGACGAGGCGAGAAGGAGAATTGGAAGAATTGATGTGTGTTCCGTGGATCAGATCAACTTGATTTGATTAAGAATGAGGAGCTGACGAGCTGACGAGCTGGAGGTGCTGCTGAAAGATGGCATAGAGAAGACGAAGCTGAGGGAAGAAGGGAGAAAGGGGTTAGCAATTCGAGATCTGAAGAAAATACTGCTAGATGTGTACGGAGTAGATTAATTTGAAATCTACTGTACCAACCTAGGTTACTAGTACTACTTAGTAGTACCTGTATCTGTGCTTCTACCTAGTAGTACTAAGTAGTTACTACTACAGGTACTAACCTACTACTGATTTAATAGTAGGGGGTATGAGTACATACCTAGATTGGCTGGTAGTACTACTCTGTACTCTAGGTAAGTTCCTGTACTCATAACCTAAGAAATTTTCACCTACTAGTAGTAGTACTAGTAGTAAGTATTGATTTATTTAGAATAGGAATATTTCACTCTATACCTAGAGTAGTAGGTACTTTGCGGTAGGTGCTAGTAGTAGTAGTAGAGATTTTGAAGATGTGGAAGAAGAGTAAAGTGTAAGGAAAAGAAAGAACTTAAAAGACAGAAGAAGAGGAAAAGGAAAAGGAAAGCTAAGTAGGTAATAAGGCCACGATAGTAGGTACCTATGTAGTACTACCTCTACCTAGAGTTCCTATTGATGAGAAGGAACATTTGAAGAAGACCATTAGGGGGCATGATACGCAATAATGGAAAGAGCCCAGCACAGCGCGATCCGAGGTCCAGCTACCTACATGTAGTTAGAAAGAGACATCTCAGACGGCTCAAGGTCATGCTTACCTCTGCTATAGTACTCTTAAATAAGTCCTGACCTCTACTCGTACTCTGTACAGAGCACAGATAAAGATGGATGAGCGCCTCAATGCCACTTAAGGAGTAGGAATTAACCTATGATTCCTCTACTCCGTACTCCATATGGTATTCCGTACCTACCTTTCCTCCTCCCGTGCCCCTTACCTTAGTACTAGTACTAGTACTACCTCTTGTAGGTAATACCTACTACAGAGTGTCACTGCTAGGTAGTACTAGGTATTTTGCCATACAGTACGAACAACTGCAGTGAGCTCACCGCGTTACGATCAGTGCTCTGTACCAATGCGGAGGACAGTTTACTTGATATATTGATTAATGTACATTACAGGCCACTCTAAGCGATGTGTACTATTGAAATGGATCATGCTACTATGTAGATTGGGCAAATTGGCCAAATACTAGGAGTACCGAAGCCACTTGAAGTTATGCTTATTGGCCAACCTCGTTGCGACCTCCTTGTGCTCGCAATGTGCTGCACGCGGCATCTCGAGTGCGGCATCTCGAGTGCGGCTTTGTACGAGTACTCGAGTCCTACTCGTGCGAGTACTACGGAGCACATGTATTGATACTACTACCTGTAGTAGTACACTCTAGCTGCCTACTACTATCTACTACCTACGTACTAGTACTACGCTAATACTCCGTATGACCAGAGGCACAGTACTACATAAGGGGGGCCAGACCGTGAAAGTGTTCAGCGGGACAGCGCGCCGCGCCGCGCCTCGCGAGCAACATAAAGCAAGCCCATCCTTGTAAAAAAAAAATCCTCATGTCGCGTTGAGAGGCAGCCCTGACCATCAAGCTTTTGTCCCGCTTCGTGCCCGATAGGATTAGCACAGTACGTGTTGCAGTCGACGCTTAGTACGAGTAGTAGATGTCAGAGTCGACCTGGATTTCTCATCTTTAGTACTCTGTACTGCTTAGGACAGCATACATGTAGTTGACCACTTATGCAGTCTCTTGGAAGAGTGTGCCCAGCCCTATCCCGTAACTTTCTACGGAGTAAAGTACGGAGACTACGGAGAGACGGTGTTATCAAATTCCTTGGGTCTCCCCTGACCGCCTCGCCGAGACTCGGGCAGACGAAAAAGAATTCGCCGTGCGAGTTCTGGAAAGGAGCTCAGGTTGCCTGCCACCTGCCCTTCTTCGATTTCTCTGCTGTACAGTGGGACTTCCATTCGTGTTTCAGTCTGACAATACGTGCAGTATAGTAACGAAGGCAACCATCACACATCACGATCAAGGTGATCAATGAGTACGGAGTTCTGTCATCATCATCATCATCAGCAGCAGCAGCAGCATCGGGATGCGAGCGGGATCTGCAGAGAGAGCCACGAGTCGTCGCCTATCTGAACATGTCTCCCAGTGGGAGACTCGGTCGCCGCGTCTTGTCCACCAGAATGTACCTGAGAAGGTCGAGAGTACATCAATTAGTAGTACCGGTATGATGGAGGGGAGCTGCAGCCAAGCACTGTAAAAGCACTGTCCGGAGGACGTGCCTGTGAAACATGAAGGTGAGAATTGAGATCCAAGGCCCATCCCATCCATCAATCCACAAGCCAAGGGCCTCTCTGACGCTGTCTTACGGAGTCTTCCAGCCTCGAGATGGCAAATGCAAAAACCTCGAGATGAGACACCGAGATACGGACAAAGCACAGGCTCCAGAGCACAGCGCATACACCACATGCGCCATCTCGCACCTCCATCTGTGCCCCGTATTCGACTCGGCATGCGCATGGATGGATTGATGGAATGGGTCCGGATCCATTTCCCCCAAGACCCCAACGCCAGGGGCCGCCAATCCTCGCCGACAAGCGAACGCGCTCATGCAGGTACGAGAGGTGGTTCCTGTTTGACAAGGCCCAAAGCGGCATGGTATCGGCCATCTCACCTCCCAGAGCCCCGAGCTCCAATTCCAGGTCCCATCTCGTCCGGATCCAAATTGACCCGTGCTCCCCCGACATTGGACGTGCCTCGTGCTTCGCGCTCGACGGATCCCCCGCGACAAGCCCTTCTGGAATACGGGGCCTGGATCATCAACATCCGCGGCCATCGAAGCGTGGAGCAACAGACGTCTGCAAAGAGTCCTCGTGGCATGGCCCTCTCAGTACAGGTACAAGTACGGAGTACGAGGCACGGAGTGCATCATGTACTCGTACCGGTACGAGCACCCGCTCGTACCATCCCACTGCTCGCGCCGTCAGCAAGTGCGGGCGGACCAGCTCGGGAGTGGCAAAGTATGGATCTCGCGAGATGACCAAACGAAACTTGATGCTCCGTCCCACAGCTTACTCAACTCCGTACGGCGGACGACGAGGACGAGGACAAGGCCGGTCGTGGTGAGCAGCGCTGACACCGAGGAATCGCGATACTGCCCATGCTAACTACTTTCCGGACTACTCCGGGCTCCGGACGAGTGCAGGCACACCAGTGACTGTGCACCTCGCGGCGAGATCGAGGACCCGAGCCTCGACCAACCCCCAATAATCAACGCAACCGGGTCCCCGTCCCCATCGGTGACTTCCTCGGATGACGAGCTCGCGGCGCCGTTGGATCCCATGGCAAGGGGCCCAGAAGCATCACGCATTTCCCCGTGATTGCATGGCAGGCATCAGCCCTTGAAGCAAATCACGTGTCATTCCGAGTACCCCGTTCTCCACCGAGAGCCTCTGCAGCCATCCCAACCCGAATCCTGAATGCTCTTCGCTCTCTGCGGAAAAATTCGAATGACGAGGGACTCGAGGGAGCGCCATCGCAGAGTATTGGGGCATTGCGCCTGGACCTGTGCGGCATCGACGCCTCCGTCAGACGCACGAGCCAGTCCTTGCCGATTACAGCACGGAGTACGGAGTACTCTCAGAGCCGTCACCAGACGACGACGCAACGCTCAGCATCGCTCACGGCGTCCTTGGCAGGGTGTTCGCCCAGGATTCCATACGAGTACTGAGTACTCGTTCAGTGCTCCGGCCCTCGGGGCAAACATATATCAGACGCTCCACATCCTCCCCAGCCACAATGCCGCACCTATCTTGCTCCCACCCCCTGGTCCCCCTCCTCCCTGCTCCCTGCTCCCTGCTCCCTCCGGCATGGCACCTCCGCGGCATGTCATCGCACGAGGCACAGTGGCGGGGACCCGAGCCGGCCTCTTGGAAAAGCAACGCCGCTCATGCGGATATCTCTCATCAACATGCCGTACTCCGTACTCGTATGAGTACATACATCGACGGGTATGCGCCAGTGATCGGTGCTTCGAGTGCTCTCTCCTGCACGATGTGGGTCGCGCTCCGCCTTTCAGCTGTGTCTCTGGCGCTCGGTGCAGGAATCCAATTTCGACTCGCTGCCATCAGCATCAGCATCAGCACGTCGCCCCTCTTCCGTGTCCCATCTACCGGCGCCGTGGGCGTCCATCACCAGATGAGCGCGGAGCCCGCACCGGTCTGCCGTACGAGGTGGCCGGTCGATGACCAAGCACGACGGAAAACAAGAGACAACGAGTGACAAACTCTGTAGATCGATGCATTTCCCTCTGCCTCTTCACACCTGTACGAGTTCTCCGTAAACATGACCGCTTGCCGAGAGCCAGGCGTCATACGGGCTTGGGATCCCCCCTTGTTCACGGGTAGGTAGGTACTAATCCCGTACATACCAAGTATGTAGCTCGTCATCGTCACCCCTCACAAACAGCTTGAAAGAGCAGGCCTCGCCTCTCTGTGGGATTCGGACAATGCACAATCTCAGTCCCCTCGCGCGCCCCTGAATGCTGCGAGCCCGGCAAGCAAAAGGTCTGCTCCAGTGCCTCGGGTATGTGTTCCGTGCTATCGCATCACAGATTGCTTCGCATGGATGCCCTGCAGATTGGGATGGCAGTAAGAAGCATGAATTGGAAATTAGAAAATGATACTCTTTTTGATGACCCTGACCCGATTTGTGACAGATGACCCGTCGATGATGTGAACAACAAGCGAAAGAAAAAAAAGGAGGGGTAAGAAAGAAAAAGGGGGGAGGAGAAAAGGAGCACGCAACCCAAACCGCATACTCCTTGCTTTGTCCAACGCGCAAAACCTCATGCCAGTCCACGCCATCCCAGGCGAAAGCTCATGACTCATCCGTCTGCTCTTAGCGTTTGAAACAGCATGATACAAAAAGAGGAGAAGAAGAAGAAATTCTGGAGAGGAGAGAGGAGGGAGAAGAGAGAAGAGAAATCAGGGAAGTGGTCTACCAAAGAGAAAAGAGAGGCTCAACCGCTTGTGCTGAAAAAGTAATTCTCCCACAGATACTCATAATCCTCAAAGATGCCCGCCAAGAACCCGGGCATCCTCCTCGTCACGCCCTTGACCGCGCTCTTGGTCACGTTCTGGTAGAATGCGCCCCTCATGAGCCACCACACCATGGCCCACCCGCGGCGGTTCCACTCGTCGCGCTCGAGTGCCGTGGTCCTCAGCCCGCGGTCGCGGAAATGGCGCGCGGCGTACTCGACGGCGAGCCCGAGCAGCCACGGCGTCCAGGACTTCTTGTTGTTGGAGCGGTAGAGCGCCACGGCGTAGATGAGGGGCGCGAGGATGTGCAGGATCTCGGAGAGCTGGGAGCTGCCTTGCAGCGTATTGAGCAGCGTGTTGGCGGGCTTGATGTCGTCGGCCGTGAGGACACGGCCAAGCAGGTAGGAGCTGATGTCGCCGGCGTGGGGCAGGGACGGCATGCTCATGCCCGTCCGCGGCATCGCCCACTCGCGCTGGTGCAGCGCCTGCGCCCTGCGCTGCTGCCTCTGCGCCGACGTCTCGGAAGGGGCGGGGCGCTCGTGGTATGATGATGATGTCTCGTCGAATAGCCCGCTCTCGCTTCGCAGCTCGAATGGTTCGTCGTCCTCGTCCTCGTCGGCGCCGCCGTGCTCCTCGGGCAGCGAGCCCCGCTCGGGAAGGATGGGTGTGACGAGCGGCCGCGACCGTGTGACACGCAGCAGCAGCAGCCGGCAAAACGCCTTGATGGCCTCGAGCACCACCACGACCTTCCACCTCGTCTTCTCGCCGCCGCGCCGCTTGGCGCCCATCTCGCACAGGAGCTCCGTGTATAGCACCATCTGTAGCACCGTGGCTATTTTTCGATAGAACGTGCTCTTCTGGGTCCAGAAGCGGGTGTATCGCGAGTGCGCCGAGCAGCTCTGGGGCATCGACAGCCGCGTCTCGGCGGCCTTGGACAGGATGCCATCGTGGTAGAGCGAAAGCAGCTGAACTCCAGAATGGATCGACTCGGAAGCTATCTCGGCATCACGGAAACGACCTGGAAAAGACAAGAGGGAGAAAAAGCGTTGCAATGTCAGTGACTCCGTCGCGATATTTGTGGGCCGAGAGGATGATGGTCCACACGTTGGGGCAGAAGAGGGATCGCAGGAAAAGGGGGATGGTGGGAAGGAGAAGAAAAAAAACTGACCAGGGATGATATACGTGAGACTCCTCAGCGCACTCTCAATCTGGGAGACCTGGCCCGCGTTTTTCGTGATGAAGTCGTCATACATGCCCAGCCATTTGGGCGGCGCCGTAAGAATCTGGCCGGCCGTCGTGGAGGTGGCGTTGGCGGTGGTGATTGAGGAGCGACAGGAAGGCCTGCTGGCGGATCTGGAGTGGCGTGCGGTCGCCGGCTGAGGCATCGCGTCGTCGTCGTGCGGCGTTGGTCTTTCCCCGTGCTTCAGGTGCTCGGATCTCGGGCTCCTCGCTCGGGGAGGGGGAGAAGAGATGACCGATTCCTGGATGCGCGCCCCTCTTTCATCGGGCGTGCGGGAACTAAAGAAAAGAACGAAAGGAACGTCGGCGGGCTTCGGCGGGTCTCGTGGGCGCGAAAGAGGCAGACGTGCTACGCTTCACTGCTGGTGGTACGTTGGATTGATGAGATCGGATCAGAATGAATGCAGAGTGAGTGTTTCCCAGTCGAGCGCCGAGGCTGATGGAATGAGTGGAGCTGGGTCGCTGCTTCCCTCGACGCGGAGATAATAAGTGGGGACCTGCCTTCGTACGCTAGACCCGAAGAGGAATAACCGCACGCCTCCATCCTCGGCTTGGGCCAATCCCTGATTGTGTCCAGCCTCAAAATGCGTACGGAGAACTCCGTACAGGGTAAGCTCCACCAATGTATGAACGTGCATACGGAGTATATTGATCAATATTGATGTACATAGCACAGTGCACACATTGCACGATTGATCAAAGTTGTCAACAACTCGACGTTCATTGAATACAGAACGTACCTCTCTATATCAAGCCTGTAGCCATCACACATCAATACTACATATTCGTGGTTCATCAGTTTCAATGATCTCAGCTGCAGTCTCACCCAAATCTTCAAGATCTAAAACATTACCAATCGCATTTCAAAAGTATCGTCCAGCTCTCCGTACGTCCAAGAGAAGATTTTAAGAGTAGTCAATGCTCCATACTCCGTAGAACATGACCCAAAAGCCTCTGGCCAGCGCCTCTCCATGTTTCATTAATCACCCTGCAATCACCCCCCAAAGCGATGCCGTGAGCTATTGCACGACGAACCCTGCCTGTTCCAGCTCGCTGCCTGTCAAAAGCAAGGGTCTACCTTGCATTGGGAACGGCCAGAAGAGCGGGCTCTCGATGTTATCCTCGCGAACCTTGTTGCTGGAGTCTCTGATCGTGTCCATCACCTCCGAGTCCTGGGGCGGGCCCCAGCCGCATATGAGGTCTTCGGCTTGGACATTGGGCGCAAAGAAGTTCAGACTGCTCGAGTACGGTCTCACAAGCGCCTCGTAATCTTTGGGTGGCGTCTTGTCTAGGTCAATGTCGACCTCAATCTTCCACTTCTTGGCCAGATAGCGCATGATGTTGAGGGCCTGCTCGGCGAAGCGATGGCAGGGCGCCATCTCTGCCAAGTCGGCAATCCCCTGGTTCAGGGATTGGGATACGCTCGGGTCAATACTGGCTGCTGTCTTGATCTTCTCCTCGCTAGAGCTCGTGGCCTCGGCCTTGATCGAGGTGGCGGCGAGAGCAAGGTGCATGATTGCTGACGTTAACACAAAATAAGGGACGAAGGAGGGCGTTCTTTGGAGGGTATAGAGCTGTGAGTATGACGTGGAGAGACGCTGGATGGCGTCGGCTGCTTGGGAACACACGTCGCGGGGAGAGACTTTAGAGCCGATGATCCGCAGTTTGATCAGAGGCCGAAATAAAAGCAGTATGGCAAAGTGATAGTACATGCTACCACAACAGTCAGCCGCGGCTGTGCAAGAGGGGATGATAAATGGAACCTTGGTGGAAGACGGAGACTTACTGCGTGAACAAAACGGCGGGCGTAAAATTATGACCGAGTCTGAGTACTTCAGGTATGCAATCATACCAGTTGAGGTATTGCGTGTAGATGTTCAATAACTCGCGAGCAGTGAGAGGGCGCCCGGGCGAGTGTAGCACATACAACGACTGGTGGACCAGCTCGCTCAACTCGCAGAAGCACTTATAGACAGACCGGACATTCGACGGCTGTTCGCTGGAACGTTGAAGACCCGCCCCTGAGATAACATTAGCATTGACCTTTCCTTACAAGGAAAAAGAAATCCGTGTGTGTGTCTTCAGCTCACCATCGTCTGTGTAGGGGACCCAGAGTGATGCCTCGATATCGGTCATGATTGCTGGCTTTGGGGGGAGTTGGGGGAAATAAGAGCACTGCGGGAGTGAACCAGTGGCCAGGGACCACGCGCTGAGCGGTAACGTTAGCCGAAACAAAGACTGTCCTGCTTCGAATGTGTCGAGTACAGAGACGGCGACTTGGACTCACTGGTCAAGGGCGAAAGCGCCCCAGAATGTTGCGGACTGGACGGCGAGCTCATCCTCGTCTTGAACACCATCTATTCGATGCAGGCCCATCTCAACAGCGAGCCGTATGCTCTGCCCAGCTAAATACCAGCTCTCGGAGTCCCTACCGCAGCTGGCTTCTCTTATCGCCATGATTCCGAGGGCCTGGATGGTCGTGAGGGAGTGATGATCGACTTCCTTGTAGAAGAGCCGCTGACACTCCTTGAAGAAGTGATCACCCGACGAAGACTGCTCGTTGGGGGTGGCTCTAGTCATGGGATGGCTGGAGAAGCGACAGCCCAGAGAGAGCAGAGCGTTGACCAAGATTGAAGAGCAGTATCGACGCCGTCCCTCCTGAAAATCCCGAAGAAAGTGCTCCTTGCTGAGGGATGCAAAGGTGGGATACTCCCAACAGAAGTACAGAGCCAGCAAGTGCTGGACTAGGTTCAAGTCGGACGTGATCTTGGTCCATGTAGTAGGATACAGAGCCTTCGTTTTTGGCTCGTCGAACGGCGACAACACCTGCTCATGACCGTGAAATTGGGCGTTGTCCGTCTCATTTCGGAACATGCTTTCGGCACCAGAGCCTCCAGAACCGCGGGAGGCGACACGAGTCATGGGAGGGTGGCTCATGTCGGCGGTCCAGTTCATGGCGTCGGGGTGGGTGCTGCTCCTGTTGGAGCTGGCCTGGCTCTGGGCAGACAAAGTCCAGGGGCTGGCCTCCGCCTTGATGCTCGGTAGTTGGGAGATCGCAGCGGGGAGGCTGCTTGCGATCGCAACATTGGGAGCCGAGGAGCCAGACGGGCTGGATATCAAACTCAAGGCGGGATCCACCCCCTGGCTGACGGAACCGATTGGAGTGTTCAGCTGCGTGAATGCCGGCACGCTGGTTGGGGGGGCGGCATCGGGCTCTGTGATTATCAACGAAGGGGCATTCTTGAGCCATTCGGAGATGCTCTCGATGGAGTGCCCGCTGCGAAGCCGAGCCAGGACTTCCTCCCACAGCCTCGGTCGCATCAAAGCCGCAAAGACCGCATCGCTGGCTTGTTGCCGCTGGCGGAGGCTCTCGATCTCATGGCGCAGGTGATCTTTCGACTGGCGAACGGGGGCTTGATAAACGCATTTCACGTTCTTCTGGCCCTGGCATCGGCTGCAAGGCTTCTTTCCGTCGCACTGGGAAATCCATTGAAAGGAGACAAGAAGAAACCGCTTGTCAGCAAAAGGTATAGACAACCATGGAAGGAAATTGCAGAGATGGAAAGGAGATGCTAACGGAAGGGCATGGAGCGTACCTTTGCTCGCTTCTTGCGACACTCGGTGCAGGCATTCGGCGTCACGACACCGGCCCCGCGTCTGCGTTTCGAGAGTGGAGGATTGTTGGTTGAGGGAGTTTCGGAATGAGATAGCTGAACCCGAGTCGATGTCACCTGGGACTGAGGGGTGTCACCAGGGCCAGCCTGGCCGGGTCCCAACGGGCCGATGCTGTTTCGACTCTCATCCGTGGACGCCATGTTTAAGAACAGAAGCACCTGCCTGACTTTCCGAGAAAGGGGAAACAGGCAATAGTCTGGGATCGTAGGATGTTTGAGAAGCGTTCTGGTCGCTGAAAAGTCGCGATGGACCAGACATGCTGCGGCCTTCAAGGTGTAGAGAGTTGCAAGCAGCAGAGGCGAGCCGGTCGTCGCACCCCTCCAGCAAGCAATTGAGCCGGCAGTTGGGGATGGGGCGAAGGTGATTGAGGGAGAACAAAAACCAGATTGAGAGATGGAAATGAGATCTATTCGAATGGAAAATGTATAATCTTCCACTTCTCTTAGTAGATTCAAGAAAGAGAGAATCAGGAACGAGATGATATGTGATGATGCCTCGATTGAATTGAAGGCGTCGCCGTGGTGTTGATGCGTCGACGTCGCCACCGACACCGACACCGTCGCAGCTGGAAGGAGCGCTCTACTCCGTAGTCCGGTCTAAAGTCGCGACTTCCCTCATACGCTCTTCCTCGAAGGTTGTCCTTAAATCGAATCCCTGGCATTGAAGCTCCTTGGACTCCGATGCAGTACTCGTACTGGAACTCAATGAGTGGTGGGCCCGTGTTTCTGATACAATCTGGCGAATGGTCCAGAATCTCAGAGCTTGTATGAGTGAACAGGCTGCGCCGAGATCGAGGCCTCCCCGAGTCCATGCCCGTCTATGATCCTTCATCAATTGAAATGCGTGCACGAGGGAATTGATGTTCAAGATGCACCACGGACTGAGGCAAAACGCCTACCCTATACTAAGTATTCATTGTTATATGTTCCTCCCACGAATTACATAAGCCGTCGGCAGTTGGATCCTTGAGGTTCAAACTTCAATTCTGCCTGCAGGATCGACTCGCCTCCTACGGAGTAACGGTAGTGCCGTCGAGTCCACTCGTAGCCAGGACCCGCCCGCTACTTCGGCATTGCCCATCTGCAGATGCAGCGTCAAAGTCCACACCAGGCTAGCGCTACTTTCTAGAAGGACGCTGAAGTCTAAATGAGGTCAGAAGCTGCAGGGTATGAGGCAATCCCTCGATCCACGTGCCGTGAGCCCCTGACATTGCCCCTGCAATAGGGGGGAGATGCGACGGATGTAGGGCCATCGAGATGGAACTACTGCTACCCCATACTCATGTAGATATTTTGACGATCAATGTAATGCTACTCGTACTAGTACGAGTACGAACCTGATCCATATGGTACCCACACTTCAAGGCTGGGAGTAATCCGCGAGGCCGGTCAGAGACAAGGCTCGGCAGTTGGGTAGGAATAGGAGCGCTTTTGTTCTTTGTCACATGTAATGACAAGTCGCTGCAAGGAGTGGATTACACTATGTACATGGCATTCAAGGGGCCGGCCTCAGCCTCCCTCACGTTCTCTGCCCTCAATCCGGTGTCCATTGCGTCCTGATCCATTCCTTTGTCTGCCTAATGGTATCGAACGCCTAAGCCAATAGCAATGATCTCGTTTTTTTTCCGTCGCAAGATTTTGCCCCAGATGAATGTACTTTTGCTCTCCCATTGTGCCTTCATTCAAACGTATGGTATAGGAAAACATCGTTATCCGCGGCGGGGGTTACTCGAATCGACTTGAGTCTTGATACATCTTGCTCGGACTCCGCTGAAACTTGATCGGTGAGCCTGGTCGGCTGATCTTCACGGGACTTCGATGCCGAGACGGCGTGAAGTAGCCCGGCGTCATCGTCATATCCATGTCCACGCCAGTGTCCTCGATCATTCTGAACCGCGACGTTCTCGGGGTCTGAAAGCGTGACCGGACGCTCATCGGTGTCGCGTCAGGCGCTATCGCTGACATGTGCGAGACAGCCGGTGGGTATGACTGCGGCGGCGGCATGGGAGGCGGCGGCGGCGGCACCGCCTTGTGTGAAGTGTTGCCAAAGCGGCCCAAAAAATTGGTGAAGATGACGATGAGAACAATGGCGAAAAAGAACCCCTGTGTGAAACACGTTAGTCAACATCCGTGACGCGGTCGTGGTGAAATGGCAGTCTCATCAAGCACGGAGATCCCTTACCCAGGCCTTCATGTTCATGGCATCTGTGAATTCGTTGATGATCTCGGCCAGCTGCTTCGCGGTCACCTTGACCTGCATGATGGCCTCGGCGTCCTGTGACATGCAATCGTACCATCCGTCACACATGACCCGCAGGGCCGGCCGATCCCTCTTGGAGCACTCATTCGCCGTGTAGTGGTTCTGGCATTCCGAGATGCGACTCATAATCTCCAAGCGCGCCTTCTCGTTGGCGTTGCGGATATCCGATCGCACGGCCTGAATGACGCTGTATCCGCAGAAGCCCACAAAGAGGATGAAGCAGGTATTGAGCCCGAGCTGGAGCCACTGGTATATGCTGTCAGGGGCTGACGGGTATCGCTCGACGGTATGCAACATGCTCCCGAACCATCCCTCGCGCTGTTGCTGCTGCTGCTGACCATGATGCTGCTGCTGTGGGTGTTGCTGCTGCTGCTGCTGATCATGGCGCATGCGCACGTACTCAGAGATGCTCTCCTCGGAATCCGATTCCATGTCGTCCCAGCATTCGCGATACAGCTGCCGGCTCACGCTGCTGACGTCTCTGTCGAGGTTGTGCCGCTTGCGCTTCCTCATCGACTGGAGCTCCTTGCGCGGCGATTCCCGCAGTGACCGGATGTCGCCCTTCCCCGATGCGATCTTCCTCGGCGACCTGCTGTAGCGCGTCATCTTGTCGATCTTGGACGGAGACATCGGGGTGCCCACGACGGTCAGCGTGCGGTCCGCGTCGGGGCTATCGTTCGGGAACTCAGTCGCTTCCGTCGGCGCGGGGCTCTCCTCGACCTCGGAGAGCGTCGTGTCGCCTGCGTTTCTCGGGGTCGTGAAGGCGGGGTTTCGGAAGGGAGGGGCGACGGCGCACGCGCTGATCTGAGGCGTGAACTGGGAGGTGCTCGGCGGCGGCTTTGACGGCGTGCCGAAGGGCGTGTAGCTTGTGCTTTGTGTCGCGAGCTTCGATGGCGAGCTAAACACTGCGCGACACAGAATCAATGTCAGTCGCGCTAACAATTCTTTTTTTCTTCGCGATAGGATAGGTGTCAACCAACGATTATCTTTCCTCCTCGCCGCCGCCTGGGCAAACGGGCTGGTGAGATCGACGGGTCCCCCTTTATCTTGATACTCCCACTCCATGTGAGACTCGAACGTTCTTCGCTCCATGATGGCCAGGCGCTGCGCTGCTTCGACAAGGAAAAGGAAAACAAAAAATCAACCAAAAAAATCTGTTGGCCGCTTATCGCCCCTCGGCCGTGTTGTCAACAATGGCGAAGGCGAATGCGACCGGCGACGAGAGTGGGTCAGGCAAGCCGTCTGGAATTCATGGCCTGGCCCTGGTCATTGAAAGGTGGATGTTCCATGGATCTCGACGGATTAGTTGATGTGTCTTGTCTGCATTGTGTCTTGCGCGGCAACCGGAAGCTCCAAGTAAACAAATGCGACATGCGAGCCTGAGGCTGAAACAAACGATGAGTCATCAACGTAGAAATCTTGAGCTTATGTAATCAACGCGGTCCGTCGTCTCTTCGGAAGATGGAAGAAGCCCTCGACGACGACGACGGCCTGGTGGCTTCATCATCCATCTTCTCCCGACGCGTTCTCTTTGCAGCTCATCCATCTGCCTCAAGATTTCATTTGCTTCGCCATCTCAATTTGACCTCGGACCCGGCGGTAATCGGCAGAAAATAGCAGCAGCATCAGCAGCCATCCAAACACCATGTCTGACCTCGACTCCCCGACTGGCTCTTCAGCCAGGGAGAAAGAGCCCCGAGACGGAGCAGACTCTGACCGGGACTCGGACCTGCTGTCCGAGATCGACGAGAACCAATTCGAGGATTACGACCCCGAGACCGCCAACATCGAAGACCGCCCCGTCGACATCGACGAGGACATTGCTCGCACGCTCAAGGCGACCAAGAGGAAGCGCGCCGATGGGGAGACGACCAAGAAGCCCAGGGAGGCCCGCCGCGAGAAGCGCCGAGACCGCGGCAGCGGCAGCGGCGGTGTTGGCGGCGGCGACGACGACGTCTCTATGCACGACGGCGGCTCCGGTGGCGAGGCCGACAAGAAGCAGCGGCGGCCGAGGCGGGCGGCCGACACGGAACGGCGCGCGAAGAAGGTGGCTGTGGCGGCGCCCGAGAACGAGGAGAACCTGACCCCTGAGGAGCGCAAGAAGCGCGAGATCGACCGGGCCCTCGACGCCGCTATTAAGAAGGGAGGCACATCCACCAAGCGGCGGCGCAAGGACGAGATTGTAGGTTGACCCACACACACACACACACACACACACACACCCCTGTCCTTCGATCCATCAAGCTCACATATGCCCCTTCACGCAGGACCTCGAGGACGAGATCGACGAGCAGCTCGCCGCCCTCAAAGTCAAGATGGAGCACGCCTGCCAGGCCGACAACGAGGCCCGCGAGGCCAACCAGCCCGCGCTCCACAAGCTGAAGCTCCTCCCGGACGTCGTCGGCCTGCTCAACCGCAACACCGTGCAGCACGCCGTCCTCGACCCGGACACCAATTTCCTCCAGCACGTCAAGTTCTTCCTAGAGCCCCTCAACGACGGCTCCCTGCCCGCCTTCAACATCCAGCGCGATATCTTCACCGCGCTGACGCGCCTCAACGTCGAGAAGGAGGCCCTCCTCAGCAGCGGCATCGGCAAGGTCGTCCTATTCTACACCCGTAGCAAGAAGCCCGAGCCGAGCATCAAGCGCATGGCAGAGAGGCTCCTCGGAGAATGGAGCAGGCCGATCCTCAAGCGCACAGACGACTACAAGAAGCGCCACGTCGAGACCCGCGACTACGACTATGAGTGCGTCCTCACGTGCCAAATCACCTGCTTTCCCCCCTTTTCATCTCTGATCTTCCCCACTGACACCTTTACTATAGGGCCGCCAAGCTCGCCCAGCGCAGAAAGACGGGCTCCCAGTTCAGCCTCACTCAGAGACCCGCCCAGTCCCTCCAGGACGCCGAGCGCGAGCGCCTGCTCGCCCCCGTCGCGTCCAACAACCGCGCCCGCATGGTCAGCCTGCCGGCGAGCTACACCATCGCGCCCAAGAGCACGTTCGAGGGCGCAGGGCGGTCTCACGATCACAGGCCCCTGGGCGCGGGCGGCATGGAGGCCTTCCGCAAAATGACCCAGAAGAGCAAGAAGAGGGCTTGAGGGGACTTGATTCATCAGGGGGGTAGAGGTGGGATACGCAGGGGAGGTTGGGCATGCGGGGGTACTTGCTTAATACTGGTTCATATGATTTGCACGGAGTCGGGATTTGTAACGGCGTTCAAGGTTCCTTTTCTTGACTTTTCATTCAGGGGGTTGAATGAATTAACGTTGCCCATGATTTGCGTCTGCCAAAGCAATTAAGTTGTTCCTTGTTGGTGTCACATCTGGCTAAAAGAGTTTGCATGCACTGATATCTGCAAATGATATTTTTTTGTTTTTGTGCTGGCCTTGACTCGCAAGATCCAAGAGGCTATCTACTGGTAGCTGACAAATTTCTGGCCCGACAACGCCAAAGCAAACCATCGGCAGGCAAATGATGTACATGTAACAGGGTATCGCAGAAGAAGAGAAAGGAGGGGGCCAAAGGGGGGCAGGGTCTGGTCGCAATGGAAGCAGGTCTCGAGCCTGCTCAGCCAACCCTGAGCTTCCGCCTCTCCTTCTTCGCCTTCAGGCTGTTGTTCCACGCATCCTCAAACAGCGTCTGCTTCGGCCGCATATCCCATTCCTTGATGTTCAGCCGCCGCACGACCTGGAACGCGCCCGTCCCCACCGTCATGGTCTGGCCCATGATGATGCACTCAGAGACGCCCTCGATGCGGTCCGTCTTCATGTTCGCGGCGGCGTCGAAGAGATGGTCTGGGGTCTTCTCGAAGGAGGCAAGCTGGAGCACGCTCTCTCGCATCTTGGACAGGCCGAAGCGCGTGATGCCCAGGACCTCGCCCTTGAAGGTCATGACATCGGCGAGCAGCTGGATGTGGCGCGGGTCGATGTTCATGCCGGCCATGACGGCGGAGATCTCGTCCACGATGGTGGTCCTGGCGGCCTCGATGCCGAGCACATCGCGGCATTCCATGACCGAGTTGGAACGCGCCTTGGTGCCGATCACGCCCTCCGTCGTCATGCACGGCCGCAGGCCGTAGCCCTCCACGAGCACGGTGTGCTCGCTCTGCTCGGACGTCTGGATGATGGCTCGCGTGGCCTCGGGGTAGCCCGAGATGGGCACCTTAGGGAGCATGCGGCGAAGGTGGTTGACCCTAAGCAAGAAGTCCGGCGCATCGTCCGTCATGGTCGCGGAGAGGCCGCTGCGCAGCCTCTTCTTGGCGGCGTCGGGATCGGTCCAGCTGTTGAGGACGTAGATCTTGATGTAGTTGGGCCCGATCGAGATGTCCGACGGGGGGATCTTCAACTTCTTGAACCGGACGATCGCTTCCGCAATGTCGCCGATACCGATGCCCAGGTGCATATCCTGGAGGGCGTCCATGTCGATGTACAGCACGATGGTGCCGCGGTCGCTGATCCACTCGTCCTCGATGGCCTTGAGCACGTCGAGCACGTACGTTTTCTCGATCCGGCCCTTGACGATCCGGGCAGCCTCTATCTGCTTGTCGTTGAGGAGCGGACATGTGATGACGGGCGTGCTGATGTTCTTGGATGCGTTGATGATTTCCTTGATACGGGGCACACCTTGTGTGATACTCATACCGGCGACACCAGCAAAGTGGAAAGTCTTGAGCGTCATCTGCGTGCCGGGCTCACCGATGGACTGCGCACCGACGGCGCCGACGGCGTGGCCGGGCTCGACGTGCGCCTTTTGGTATCTTTCTAGACACTCTTTGATGAATCTCAACAACGTCGTTCGGGACACCTTCGCCACCCGCTCTGTGCGTGCGACTCGGGCGTCGAATCCATCCGGAGAGTCGACCGCCATTGCACTCGCGTCCGAGTCTGGGTCCAAGCCCGCCAACTTGCGGGCCTTAGCGAGTTTGTCCGCGCGGCCAGCAACGAAAGCATGAATTGTCTCGAGGAAATTTCGTGCGCTCTCGTGCTCGTCAATTGCTTCGTTGCTCTGGTCCGCGTAGTCGAGAAGTTGGTTGTCGACCAAGCGCCGCCTCTTGTAGCGCTCCTTCTCCTTGTCGAGCACCGACTTGCAGAGCTCAAGAATCTCGTTCGGGAGCATCGTCCTCTCTTCATTGTCCCATGTGACGCTCTCGGCATGCGTCCACGTGCGATCAAATTGCACAGGCACCGCAGAACCTTCCATGTCGAGAGGGTCCAACTTGTCAGCTCCGAACTGGAACTGGACGATGTTGCCAGAGGACGTCCGAACGGTGTCGTCGTATTGCGTAGATAAGTCTTCCAGTGACTTCATCAGTCGTCTAGACATGTACCCGGTTTCGGCAGTCTTGACGGCGGTATCAATCAGACCTTCTCGTCCAGAGATGGCGTGGAACAGGAACTCGGTGGGGAACAGGCCGGAGTAGAAGCTGTTCCGCACAAAACCCTTTGATGCGGGCTGGCGTGCATTCTTGTGGAAGTGAGGCAAACTGCGGTCCTGGAAACCATCCGGGACACGCTGGCCTCCGATAATCTGCTGCCCGACGCAAGCCACCATCTGTGCGACGTTGATGTGAAGACCCTTGGAACCGGAATTGGCCATGATTAAGGGGGCATTGTTGCGACTCAGCGTGTCCACGCAGTGTTGACCAGCCTGCTGTCGGACCTTGGAAAGGATACCGGATATGGAGATCTCGAGAGTCTGTTCCATGTCGCAACCGGGAGCCTTTTCTAGCTTGCCCTGCTTGAACGTCTCGATGAGGTTGTCGCACTTGTTGTAGGCGTCTTGGACAAGCTGATCTCGGGATTTCACCAACTCAGTGATCGGGAAGACGTCTCCAACGCCGAGCGAAAAGCCCTGGTTTCCGAGCGCCCTCGCGCAAAGCTTCGTCAGCCGATTCATGGCGACGACCGCCTGGTCCGGGCCAAAATCTCGCAGGATGGTGTAGAAGACGGAATTCTTCTTTCCGGAACCGACGATGGACTTGTCCATGCGACCGCACATGATCTCCGAGTTCCTGATCACGAGCCAACCGTCGTTTGGGTCCATGTCGGGGCACGCTGAGGATTTTGCCGAGTATTCTCTGCACTTGGCGTCGAGGTTGACCAGGACGGGCGACTGCTTGTTCGGACGCATGAGAACGTTGAAGATCTGCTTGCCCGTCCACAGCGCCTCGGGCTTGATGATGGTCGGAGGGGGGAGGTCAATGTGTGTCTGCCCATCCACCATGTGCGTACAGATGAACGAGAATGCCTTTCGGTTGTAAAATCGATCCTTGCTACTCAGGAGATAGGAGGCCGTGATGAAATCCTGAGTGGCAGCAATGATGGGCTCTCCGTTCTTGGGGGTGGCGAGGTTGTGCTTGACGCCCATGAGGGTGATGGCCTCGGCACGGGCTTCCTCGGACTGGGGGACGTGGAGGTTCATCTCGTCACCGTCAAAATCAGCGTTGTAGGGCGTGCAGACACACTCGTTGAGGCGGAACGTCCTCCACGGTCGGACCTTGACGAGATGGCTCATGATACTGAGCTTGTGAAGCGACGGTTGCCGGTTGAACAGGACAATGTCTCCGTCCTCGACGTGCCTCTCCACGACGTCTCCGATTCTCAGATCTCGTGCGACCATGGCCCTGTCTCCAAACTGCAAGTTCTGTTTCCAGCTCCCGTTGTCCTTGATGACGTGGTTGGCGCCCGGCCAAACGCCCGGCCCGTTGGTGATGCACTGCCTGAGCTTCTCGAGGTTGTGGCTCTGGACTCGCTCGGGGAAGGTGAGATTCTTGGCGACGAGCTGCGGGATGGCGACCTGGTCAATGCCAAGGTTGGGATCTGGCGAGATGACTGTTCTGCCAGAGAAGTCGACACGCTTTCCGGACAGGTTTCCTCGGAAGCGACCCTGCTTTCCCTTGAGTCGCTGGCAGAAACCCCTGACACTCTTGCCGAAGCCGGGCTGGTTCAGGCCCGGCACGTCACTGTTGACGTACATCGCGATCTGCAGCTGCAGATACTCCCACTGCTCCATGATTGTCTGCATCGGCTTGCCTTTGTTCAGGGCCGCCCGGATCAGACCGCTCAGGTACACGATCTCGGCCAGCTTGGCGGTCAGGTCATCCTCGTTGCTGGCGCCCTCCTGCTGGACGGACGGTCTGATGCAGACGGGCGGGGCCGGGATGAACTGCCAGATGAACATCTCCGGCCTCCCCTCGACGGGGTCCAGACCAAGCAGTTCGCAGTCGGTCGAGCTGATCATCTTGAAGTGGTTCAGGACCCAGAGGGGATTGAGGTCTTCCATGGCGCGGGACAAATGCTTCTCGACGTCCGGGTTCTGCCTCTTGGCCTCATCGAATGAGGCGTCGAACACGAGCTTGCTCTCCGGGGGCAGCTTCTTCATCGAGGTCGACTTCTTGTAGGCGGAAAACTTGTCGTGGGCAAGCTTGATGACGCCGACTTTGCGGATCTGCCCATTGATCTCGCCGCAGTAAGGGCATTGCCTGCACTTGCGACATTGCTCGTTGATCTTCTTGCAGATCTGGGTCCGCCGGATGTTGTCGAGAGGGCGGCGGAGGTCCTGCAGGAAGGACTTTCGCTCGGCTTCGGTCAGGAGGACGCGGGCGCAGGACTTGCAGATGTTCTGGAGGATCGTCTGGATGAAGCGCAGGTATCCGATGTGAAAGGCGGGGAGGGCGAGCCGCACATGGCCGAAGTGGCCTATGCAGAACTGCAAGGGCTCTTGGCAGGTCCCGCACTTCCCGGATTTGCTCGAGGTTCCCTGGGAGGAGTAGTTCGAGTTAGCAGCCTGCAGCTCTGGGGGCCAAGAGGCGGAATTGTGGCGCCTCTCCCCGCGGAACAGAGAGGAGGGCTTACCAGTCGCAAGTCGAGGGCGCCATTGGTGAGGGGGGCTCGGTTGTTGTCAATGTCATAGAGCATGCGCTGTGAGACTTCGAGCACGCCCTGGTTGACGATGTCTTGGTTGGACCTGGAGAAAGGGAACGGGTTCACCCAGAGGTTAGCTGAGGATCATGGAGACCAGGCCGGAGAGGCTTTGGAGCAGTGGCTCGGCAAGGCGGGCTTACTGGATGCCAAACTTGAGGCCTTTGAAGCGCTTGGGGAGGTTGTCGACCAGCTGCTCCTTGGTCGGGTTGGAGAAGCCCGAGTGCGCCATTGCCAATGGTGCTGAATGTGTGTGGCGTCTCGTTCCTCGTTTTCAATATTATTTTCGCTTCCTCCAGCTTCCTCCTCCTCCTCCTCCTCGTCTCAATCCAGAGTCTGCCTGCGGTGAATGAGTAATGCGGGCTGGGTCATGACAGCATGGCTCTCCGAGGGGAATGGCGAGGAACGGCGAGGACTGGGCAGAACGACTTGACGGTGGAGGATCGGCGGGCTGTCTCGACTCTCGATTGAATGGAACTCGTCTCAGCGATGCTGGCGTGCTCGCTCGAATCGGTACGCTCGCTCTGGTTTGCACGTAGTCGAGAATTAACGAATGAAGCTTTTCCGCCGCGATAAATTTTGAAGCCGCGCGATGCGGTTTTCGAGGTTCCGGCGCTGCCCCACTCCAGACCGTCCTTATCGATAAGCCTACCCTAGACGAGACGAGAACGACATCTTATGTATCGCACGAGCACATGATCAATCATTCGAACTTCAATGAGAAAACATCATCGACAATTCAAAATCGATCAACGCGTCTTGAAGTCTACATGTACTCGTACATAGATTGATTGATCACCATCACCATCACCATTAGCACTACCTGACACTCGGTATGAGCCCGTCATCAGCCCATCATGACCATTGCCAGATGCCTCACATTCCCATCGCTCAAAATTGAGCCGCTTATAGACTCGGCTCCTCGAAGCTCTCCTCGAGACTCGATGTCTTCCTCTCTTTGCCACCCCCTGCCTCTACTACTACTACTACTACTACTACTACCTACCTACTCACGGAGTACTACTGAAGGGCTCCTTCAATGTGCGTTAACATCGCGCGATGCTACCTCACGGCACAGCCGAACACTCTCAGACCTTGGGCTGCGGAGAATATCAATACACATGAAATTGAAACAATCTGACACATTAGGCATCAACATATCAGCTTCGGAGAGTTCCTACAGGGATCCGTATTCGTAGATGTCATGAGATGTTCGCATACATCAATACATACGCACACTTTGCCTCCCCCATCTTCGGGCCATTCTCACCTTCGCATACCTAGCTCGGCAGGCCGTTACACCATCTGGTTCGTCGAGTTGCTTTTTTCAGGTCGCCTCGAACCAACAGCTCCGAGGATGGATGCGGGGTCGAGCTCGCTCGGCTCTGTTGGCCTCGCCGGCCGGCCATAACTCAACGTATCCGGTGTGATCGATGGATTATAAATTCCCCCTCCGAGGCTGTCTCGGGCGGATCATTGTCACACCTCTGCTCTGTGCCTTCTGCCATCGAAAGAGATAGCTGCTGCCTTGATCACCCTGATTCAAAACGCTTGACTTCCTACTCCTGAATCCCGTACAAGGCAAGACTCCCTGCTTGATCGACAGACCCCTTGTTGCTCCCGGCAAAATGGTCACCGTTGCTCTCGCGGATCCTTCCCCCACCGCTCCTACATGGAACAAGACCATGCCCGGGTCCGTCAATATCAGGCCCGCTCTCCTCCCCGCCCCGTCCAGCGCGGTCCAGAGTCCCGAGCTCGACGTTGGCAAGGTCGCTGCAGGTGTGCTGGATGCCCTCGACCGCGCCTTGAGCTCGGCCGATTTCGATGCCGCTTCAAAGCTCTTTTGCCATGATGGCTACTGGAGGGATCACCTCAGCCTCTCGTGGGACTTCCGTACCCTCCAATCGCCCCCTGCCATCGCCGACTTCTTGAAGCAGTGCGCAGGGTCCAAGGACGGTTTCCGGCTCAAGTCACTGGCCCTGGACAAGAGCACCGAGAGGCGGATGCCCCTGATGGCGTCCCTTATTGAGGGGGGCTCGCAGGTGATCCAGTTCTTCTTCATCTTCGAGACCGTCGTCGGCACTGGCCGAGGAGTGGCCCGTCTGGCGGACGACAACGGCGCGTGGAAGATCTACACCATGTACACGAGCCTCCAGGAGCTGAAGGGCCATGAGGAGAGCCTCTACGAGAGGCGACCCACTGGAGTCCAGCACGGCGCACAGTCTGGTCGGAAGAACTGGGTGGAGAGACGGGCGGCTGAGATCGAGTTCCAGGATGGGAATGAGCCGGTAGTCTTGGTCCTAGGTTTGTAACGTCCCTACAGATGAACGGATAGCGCACGCCGCCATGATTTGAGCCCCGAGACTGACTTGACTTTTGTCCTCGTCCACAGGTGCCGGACAAGCCGGCCTCACCATCGCGGCGCGACTCAAGATGATGGGCATCAACGCCCTCATCGTCGACAAGAACGACCGCGTGGGCGACAACTGGCGCAAGCGCTATCACCAGCTCGTCCTCCACGACCCTGTGTGGTACGACCACCTGCCATACATGCCCTTCCCGCCGCACTGGCCCATCTTCACCCCCAAGGACAAGCTGGCGCAGTGGTTCGAGGCGTACGTCGACAATATGGAGCTCAACGTGTGGATGAAGACGGACTTGACGGACAGCAAATACGATGACGCCACGGGCGAGTGGACCGTGACACTGACCCGGCGACACGCGGACGGTTCGACCGAGGTGCGGACGGTGCGCCCGCGCCACATCGTCCAGGCCACGGGTGCGTCCGGCAAAAAGAACGTACCGGACATTGAAGGGATCGACAGCTTCCAGGGCGACCGCCTCTGCCACTCGTCAGAGTTTTCGGGGGCGAGGTCCGAAGGCAAGGGTAAGAAGGCCGTCATCGTCGGCTCGTGCAACTCGGCGCACGACATCGCGCAGGACCTGGCGGAGAAGGGGTACGAGGTGACCCTCGTGCAGCGCTCGAGCACGCACATTGTGACGTCCAAGGCCGTGATGGACATTGCGCTCAAGGGGATCTACAGCGAGGACGGCCCACCGACGGAGGACGCGGACCTGCTCTCGGCGGGGCTGCCCATGGCCGTCCTCAAGGCGATCCAGACGCACGTGGTCAGGCAGCAGGCCGAGCACGACAAGGAGCTGCTCAGCGGCCTCGCGGGGGCCGGCTTCCGGGTCGACTCGGGCCCAGACGGCGCGGGCACCTTCTTCGCCTACTTCCAGAGCGGCGGCGGGTACTACATCGACGTGGGCTCGTCGAGGCTGATCATCGACGGGCGGGTCAAGGTGAAGCAAGGTGTTAGCGCGACGCAGGTGCTGCCCCACGGGCTGCGCTTCTCAGACGGCTCGGAGCTCGAGGCCGACGAGATCATCTTTGCCACGGGGTACCAGAACATGAGGATGACGACGCGCATGCTCTTCGGGGACGAGGCCGCGGACCGGATCGGGGACGTGTGGGGGCTGGACCAGGAGGGCGAGTTCCGCGGGATCTGGCGGAGGAGCGGGCATCCCGGACTGTGGCTCCACGGAGGGAACCTGGCGCTCTGCAGGCAGTACTCGAGGCTGCTGGCGTTGCAGATCAAGGGTCTCGAGGCCGGCTTGTACAAGTATGACGAAAAATAGGAGTATCGGAGGGACTAGACCGTACTAATACTGTCCATAGTCGGGTGCAAGTAGGCATTTAGGTAGATGCTGATGCGAAGAATTGATGGAAACCCGTGATATGGATCGGGTTGAGTCTGAGGAGTCCTCGCCGCCGTCCTTGTCCGAAAGGCGACCTCTTGATGCTGTCATCAATTTGTCGTGGGACGTCCATCTTCAAGTTCCCACTGGGGCTCGAGATTGACGATGCCCTCAAATTTCGAAACCCGTGGCGACTCCGCATTTCCTGGGTCAGCTCGCACCTTCCACTGATCCAGCTTTGAGACCCTGGAGGCAGGCACCACCGGTACTACCGGTTCGGCCCTGCAGCGCAACTTCCTTTCAGCGGCCGCGGCCCGCCACGAGGCCCTGATGCGGCCGGTGGCCCCTTCCGATTGTGGCCGGGCCGCATCTCGGCTGCGCAGGAGCGAGTCGGCTCAGCCTCATTCTGCGGCAGGCACGACCGCGCTGTGCAGTAGCCGCCGACGAGAGATCAAGGCAGGCGCAACACACAGAGCCGATAGAGGAGGAGAAAAATAAAGGGAAGGTGCCGAAAGATGAATGATCAATGAAAATTCTAGGTTCGAGGGTCGAAACAGCATCAGCTTCACTTCCCATTTCGAATATTACTCCAACGACCTCAACACCATCTCATTGGACCAATTGCTTGCATCACGACACGAGGTAAGCGCGAACTTCCGAGCGGACCTTGTCCAATGGCTGCCAGGCTCTCTCGTTGCTGTTCGTTGGATTACTGACGACGCTTCCATGGCTCGGACTCGGGCAGCCCCTGGCTTAGCGGACTAGGCGTCCCCGCACAATCACATCGAGATGGCCCAAGGATCGCGGGCGCTTAGATCGAGGGCCCTGCCAACCAGTCATGTCGTCGTCCCGGACGCCCCATCGCCAACGAGGCGTGTTGCCTGGTTCGACCGTGTACTCGTACGAGCCCGGCAGACTGTGCGATTTCGTGAACAGGAGTGTTTACCGGTAAGCTCCAGGCTACTGCTCGCCTGCAGTCGTCCGTCCAGTATTCCTCTGAATGCCGTGTTCGACTCCCGATGGTGCCGGCATTTCTACTCAGTGGCTGTACGGACCGTACGCAGTACTCGTATACTGTATGCTCCAAGTCCCTTGAGATGGATTTCGCGGGTGCTGTGGGAGCACAGTGTTGTCGCTTCCAGCTTACCTCTTATGGCAGGGAGAGTGTTATACAGGTACGCGGCACTGAAGAGCGGTTCACGGACAGGGCTCCCATGGCTTCATTTTTCAGATCTCCAACGAGTCTGACAGGCTTTAGATCTGTTCTACTTGGAAGACTTTGGACCCTCCAATGCCTCGGTGTATGTATCGGTATGAAACATTTGCACTCGGCTTCGGGACCGAATCTGACGAGTGGAAAATCCCTCGTCACGCATGCAGCTCTGTGCCTGCGTCTTCTTGTCTTGCAGGCTTTGTCGCTCTAAAAAGGTGGCACACCGGGGCCTTGGCTTCCGAGCCTCTCTGATCGAGGGACAGAGCACGAGTAGGCTGCCATGAGGTCTGCGATGTGCCTGCAAGAATACCCTGGCAATCATCGGCCAATTAGGGTCCAAAGCCTTTCTTCTCTCCGTCAAGACAGTCCATTATCCATTACCGTTACTGATCACAGTGAGAGGGCGCGGAGTCTCAAAGTAATGAGTGGCGGATCTGAGAAGAGACCCGGACCTGGTCCGGCCTCCCTCTTTGTCCAAACCTCGTGGGCAATCCTGGAGGGCAATCTGCATATGCAGGATGCAGGAAAACCTGGCACATTTGTGTGCCAGGCAAGGATGGAGTAGTCCGTACGGAGTACTCTGCAGCCGAACGGAGTAAACATTTGATGAGGTCGATCTTTTGTCTCTTTCCTCTGCCTTTCGTTTCTTGTTTCTTACGAAATCTTCCTCCTCTTCTCGCCATCTGTGACATTCTTCCACCTCGATCTTCTCGATACCTTTTGACAGTAGGGCCTGCTTTTCGGTTTCATGCCATCTCTTGCGGTGTGAAAATCCCAATACGAAGACCGATAATATATCCCGCGAAGCTTCCGAGGACTCGAGACTCTTTCAAGGGCCATGCCCAATCTTGTCTGACCGGAACTGAACCAAATCTACCTCAGCGCAAGCGTCACGGAGGTGCGATCGTCGCACAATCAACATCCTCTTCGGTTGGAATATCTGCCTCCTGCTGAGATCCTTCACTATCTCGGCACATCTCCCCAATTCGACGACTATACTATTCGAACGGGTTTCGACGATTCGTCTGCCGCCACGACAAAGCATCGAGTCATCAACAGCGAGCTCTTGGCTCCCCCGAACGGCCCCAGACCTCTTGTAGGCCAAGTCAGCATCACACCAGACCCTTCAGATCCGGCCTCAACCAGAAGCATCCACCATGTGGTCGCCAGCGATCATCAATCTGGCCCTCGCGGCGCTCGCCTCAGCGCACATCGTCCTCGTATACCCAGGCACCAGAGGCAACAATCTCATTACCAACGATTCGTGGCCTTTCGGCATGCAGTGGGAATATCCCTGTATGTCTTTAGTTTCCTCAGACCCTGCGATCTCGTCCAACTCCTCGACAGTTGGATATTCAAGAGGCTGGGCTAACTTGACTCCTTCTTTCAGGTGGTGGCTTGGGCACAAGTAGGAATCGCACGTACTGGCCCACCACGGGCGGCGCCGTATCCTACCAGCCCGGCTGGGAGAGCGGCCATATGATGGCCATCTCGCAAATCAACCTCGGCTACGGCACCGACGGACCCGACAACGGGCCCAAGAACATGTCCAACATCATGGTCAAGCCCTTCCAGATCCTCGGGCCCACCAACGCCGCCTATCCCGGAACCATCTGCCTGCCGCAAGTCCCTCTCCCCGCTGGCGCGCAGGTCAAGGCCGGTGATCTCGCGACGATCCAAGTCGTCGAGCAGGCCCAGCACGGCGCATCTCTGTACGCGGTAGGTCTCATACCCTTTTTCTTCCCCCTTTCCCCCTTTCCCCCTTTCCCCTTTCGAGAGAAGATGGGAGGATCGCTAATCCTGCGCGGGAACAGTGCGTGGACATCATCTTTGTGGAACCCAACGACCCGCGTCTCCCCGAGGTCAACGAGACCAACTGCTTCAACTCCTCGCACATTGGCTTCGCGGACGTATACACCATCACCGTGAAGCCCCCGATCCTCAACAACCCCGTCATCGCCCTGTCCGCCGCGGCCAAGTCGACGTACCGGTTCTTCCTCGGCTCAGTGGGCTGGCTCCCGCTCCTCGTCGGTGCGGTCTGGTTCATGATTGGCGCATGACGAACCTATTCATGAAGATTTTTCTGTTCTGTTCCCTCTGATCTTTTATAATACCAGCGGAGTCTTTGTTTCTTGCCAGCATATGAAGGGAGGCATGTGGAGGGATCGAGCTATGGTGATATTCGGAAAGTTCTCGATTACGCCCTTTTATATACATTTGTCTTGCTGCTTCGTGTCACGCAATCATGTATGCCCCGGCCGTAGAACGATGAGGACAATGTGATGATTGATGAAGGTCTTGAATTGGGTTCGATGCCACTACGCTTAGAACAGGAGAAGACAGGCGCTTGTGTATAGTCTCAACGCAGTATGAACAAGAAAAATCTGAATAACGACCGCCTATCCCATGAGGAAGGTGGAGGAAGAAGAGAGGAAAAGGAAAAGGAAGAGGGGAAAGAAAAAGTAGTCAAAAGGAGAACGGCAACAAAATCGCATTGCATGCTTTCTACGGGTGCGGATATACTCGTGCTCCTCTTCCCATTACTTGCGGGCCGCAGTCAAACACTCCTTGGCGACCTCGGCGATCCTCTCCTCCGTGCTCCTGCTCGCGGCGCCCTTGATCCAAGAAGACGCGTCGAGGCCCTGCGCGGCATCGGGCGCCCTCAGGAGGATCGTGCCGAGCGCCACGAGTGCGCGGTACAGGACCTCCGAGTCCGTCTGGTCCGCGAGCACGGCGCCGAGCACGCCGACGAGCCGCCGGCGGTGGTCCGGCGTGAGCAGCTTCTCTTTGTGGACCAGGACGGAGTAGTTGATGGCCGCGGTGGCGACCGCGATAAGGACGTTGCGGTTGTGCTTGCCGATGGCCTCGCCGCCCGGGACGCCCGCCACGCGCTCGAGGAACGAGACTGCGCCTTCCGCGTGGGAGCTGGCGAGGCTGCGGCCCTCGGCGGAGCCGAAGAGGTTGACTATGGTGCGCGCGCCCATCATGGCGGCGTTGTCGTTCGGGGGTAAGTCGCTGGGGAGCGAGGCGCCGATGGCGACCTCGATCAGGGTTTCATTGGAGGAGGAGGAGAACTGCGCGGCGAGGGGGAACTTGGCCACACAGCGGAGCAGGTCCAGGCCCGCCAGCCGCTCCGAGTAAGGCCATTGCGTGACAATCTTGGCAATGACGTCGAGGGCCGGCGCGGGTATTACCTTGGAGGCCTCCAGCGCCTCGCGGCACGACTGGAGGAGGTTAGCCTCTCCCGGGTTCAGTGCTACGTCCTTGCGACCGGACGAGATCATCGTCTTGTTGATGCTGGTGATTTTATTGAACATGCCTGCCGTGCCTGAGTTAGAGAGGAGTGGAAACGAGACTTCAGGACGGGCGGGGGCCTACCATCGTATTTCGCCGCGGAAATGCTCAGGTATTCTCGCTGAGGCAGTGCCTTTGGCGGGGATGGCGTGCTTTCACCCTGCCCATTGGGTGCGTCTGATGATGTCGACTGGCCCAGCGTGGCCCCCTTGGTGTTTTCCGTAATGAACTTGGCGACATTGTCGAGGTAGGATATCGGAAGCTCGTTGTCATTGAGGAATTTGGTCGCACGCTCGTATGGGTTTTCCGACAGGTTGTATGGCAGCTTCAGGGGCGGTTTGCCATCCTCGATATCCACGTCGAACACGTAGTCGTATGACTGGCCATTGTACTCGACCTTCTTCCCCGTGCTGCCGACGGCATCCACAACGGTGCCGACGTTGATCCACTGCTGCTGGGACATGGACCACTGATGCGCCGTGATGCTCCCGTTGCCCTCGAGGATCATCTGGACTTGCCCCTCCTTCGTGCCCGACTTTGAAGTTAGGAACTCCGGCCCCGGTAGCTTCTCCTTGTTGATGTTGCCGACCTGCTGCTGTGGGATGGATGAGGACTTGACCGACTCTTCAAACTCCCTCAGAGTGTCCTGGTCGGCCACTTGCTCCGGCCGCCTGGTGAAGATTCGAGCCACGCCATCGCTGGCTCCTGAGATGATGTCGCCCGTCTGTGGATTCGCGGCCACCGTCCAGACCGAGATCGCCGGGTGTGTGATTGTTTGGACGCATTCGTCTCCCCGCCATATCCTGACTGTCCTGTCTTCACCGGCGCTGATCAGCTCCCCAGAAGGCAGACTTGTGAGGGAGTAGACGAAGCTATCATGACCGGAGAGCTGGCTGACTTGCTGGCCATTCAGCTTCCACAATCTCAATGTGCCATCATTGCTCGCGCTGGCAATGTCGGCTCCGCTGGGGTGGTTGTCCGGGACTTTGCATAGTGCCCGTACAACGTCGGGAGTGTATATTGTGGCCTTTGGCATGACCTCGCCGTCTTTGGATTGTGTCAGGTCAAAGACCCTGATGTTCTTGTCGGCGCAGCCCGTGACAACGGTCGTCTCGTCCAAGGCAACAACGGCCCACACGGCCATGCCTTCGTGGCCGCCAAGCATGAACTCGGTGTCCCACTTGCCGAGGCCCCAGACACGAGCTTGGCCATCCCAACCCCCCGAGACGAGGCGTGTGCCGCTGGGTGAGACGTCCAGCGAGCAGACATTGTGCGCGTGTCCAATGAGCAGGCGCTCGGCGTGGTCGGTGGGTGCCGCTCGGGGGGATTTGACTTCGATGATGGTGTCCTTCCCTCCGGATATGACAAGGCCGTCCTTGTGGTCTTGGTTGGGAGGCGAAAATGTGAGAGAATTGATGTACTCGGAGCCGCGGCTAATGAGGGCACCATCAAAGCTTGGGGGAGTGGCCTGGGCTCGTCGCCAGATGCGAACGGTGCAGTCTCTAGAGGCGGAGAGAGCTATGTCGGGAGAGGGGAAGCTGACGGCGCGGACCTGCATGGGATCGATCAGTACAGGAAGGGGACGAGGGAGAGCAATGGAGGTTGTCGAGGCACTCACATCGGCCTCGTGCCCGAGAAGCTGGGCTGACAATTTGAAATCGGCCATGGTTGGAAAGCTGAGCAGTCGCAAGGGGGCAGCCCCAAAGACAATGATCGAGGTGATGGTGGTGATGACGGTGATGACAGTGTGGTATGTGATGTCGCCAGTGGAGGGCGGAAGAGCTGATGGAAGATGAAGACCAGAGGCGACTGCGCAAGCCTGTCCCAGCTCCAATCTGAGGGTTTGGAACGATGAGATCCGTTCGTCGTGGAGATGGCGAGGCGAGCTGTCACCTACCTACGGAGTACGGAGTAGTACTGCACTCGCACCTGTAGGAAGACGGATTGGATTGATGGACAAGGGCGGCGGCAGCTCGAGCTGGGCGACAACTTGAAGTCGATGACTCTACTGGACAGTGCGCCGAGCTCCAGGCTCCGGTGATTATGCACAGCCGTTAGGTAGTCAGTACTTCATCTTTCCGCCGAATAACCCTGCATCTCAAGGTATAGCCTACTATGACTGGCGTCTCGAGTCCGCGGCTCCACCAGTGGACACGGCGTGCGGCCCGGAGGTATCTGAGGGTACTACCTCTTCAAGACCTACTGCTACTACTGCTAATCCATTGACCTCTCGACGTATCAAATACTACCTGGTGCAGGTCCTGCTTTGATCCTGTAAGTTCTTTTAGACCATAGGTACTAAGGTACGGAGTGCCTGTAAAATCAATGTATTTGATCCATACTCGAACGTACTGTCACTCGCACGGTGGATCTGCAACTTGGCGGGACCCGCACCGCGCTTGCCCGGGGCAGAGCCCCTCATTCTGTGGCTGGAGTGTGGCTTGCGCGGACCAGTGCCCCGCCCGAGTGGCAGCAGCTGACTGCAGTGGCCTGCGAAGTACGGAAGGGACAATGGCATGGACTCCGTCGGGCCTTCCTTCCCTCTCTCGCCCTGAAATCTTCGTCTCGAACTCTCGAGGCTTCATCGTCCAAGGGGCTGCACCCCGTCACTGCTCGCCTCTTCGCCCTCATTCTTCTCTAGCCCGACATCCCCTCCTCCCTCTCCTCCCCCGTCCTCCAGGGAGTGCCTCTTCTTAAGTCCCGCGGTCGATCATCCTCTCCAGGTCGTGTCGCTGTACTCCGTGCAATTCATTCTTTTTTCGCGATCCACTACGGATACAGCCCGATCGATCCTTGTGCATCCGATCACGACGAGACTTTCACACAGCTCGAGGCAACCAAATCTACGCGACAGCTACACGCCATCTCCGTCCCTCGCACAAGAAGACGACGACACACCGCGAAATATCCGGCGATCCATCACGCCGTCCCTACCAATTTTCAGCATTGGGCGTCGCCAGTCCATCCATCTCTCTTTGGACTCTTCTCTTGATAATACGACTCAACGTCTCTCTGTGCTTCGCAACGTTTTCATCTCTTCATTGTCCTTCGTTTCGCCATCCGTTTTCTCTTCGCAAACACCAGTCTTCGCCGACCACAATGGCTGCCGAATCCGCTCGACAATACGTTCCCTTGACGTGTCACGGGCACTCGCGACCCGTTCCACACATGAGCTTCTCCTATCTCGAAAAGGAAGAAACATACTACATGATTTCCGCCTGCAAAGGTCCATACTATAACCATCCCTTTCGCAAGCCACAAGTGTCTCGAGCATTCGCTTACATGATCAACAGATGGCAATCCAATGCTTCGCGACGGAGTGACTGGCGACTGGTACTTACAAGCCCTTCCCATCCAACCCGGCACTGGCAGAGGCCTTTGCCTGCCTCGTGCACATTGAGGTGCTGACATAGTCTTTCGATAGGATCGGGACTTTCATCGGACACAAAGGTGCCGTGTGGCAGGCGAGATTGAGCCCCGATGCCTCAAATGCTGCCACCGCCTCCGCCGATTTCACCGCGTACGTCCCCCCCCCCATGTGGTACTAAGGTCATCGAGGCAGAGAGGCTCATCCCGGCTAACGCGCCCTTCAGAAAGATCTGGGATACCCATACTGGCGAACTCCTGTACACACTGCAGCATGATCACATTGTTCGCGCCGTGGCATACCCCCCGGACAATTCCGATCTTGTTGCTACCGGAGGCATGGAGAAGAAGCTCCGCATTTTCGACTTGTCAGAGATTTCGGGCTCCATGAACGGCACACCAATCACTATTCCCGCATCCAACGGTTTCGAAATCGCCGAAGGGGTACACACAGCGTCCATCAAATTCATCTGCTGGACCCAGGATCCCAACATCGTCGTGACGGCTTCCGACAGGACCCTCCGATGGCTGGACCTGCCAAGCCGTACCTGCATTCACCAGAAGGTCCTAGACGGGGAAATCCGCGCATGCGAAATGGTGTCACTGTCGCCAGAGCACTCGTCGCCAACGGATATCGGAGGTGGCAAGCCGGTCTTGGCTGTGTCGGCGGGAAACACGGCGTACTTCTGGGGAGGCAACCGCGCTATGGAGGAGCTCAAGCGCATCGTCCTCCCTTACACCATTGCAAGCGTCGGCCTCGACCTCAAGGGCCGCAAGCTTGTGGTGGGCGAGGAGCCTGGAACCTGGGCCAAGGTCATTCGATACGACGACGAGACCGAGATCGAGACCCACAAGGGACATCACGGGCCTATTTGGTCCATCGCATTCTCTCCCGATGGCAAGCTCTACGCGACTGCCTCCGAAGACGGCACGATCAAGATGTGGAAGAACTGCGATGGCTTCTATGGACTCTGGCGAGGAGGCGTCGAACGCTCCACGGAATAGAAGGACGGGGAGCGAAGCTTTGCCTCCCAATCGTCGGAGCCAGGACGTGCCTGTCGCCGCAGCCTCACCAACATGACTCCGCGGTCTGACTCGTCGTCCGAACTACCAACCAACACGCCCGAGAGCTCCTTGATCAAGTCGAGCCAGTGCGATGATGTTGACTTGGGAACCAACAACGAGGACCGTTTTCTCTCGCCCGAGGTGGATCAGGCATTGGCGCGAGCAGATCCATCGTCTGCGAAGAGCACTGACTTTTGATGGCTCCCTCCGTTATTTTTAGACACAGAGCTCTCCGAGAGCTATCGGGACCATATTCAAATGATACAGACGGGCCACTTCAACTTCAACTAATGGGCACAAACCCAGACATGTCACACACCGAGTCACCGGATCGACATTATGTATACAGTCTACATAGGCCCGTAGAGAATTTGGAAGTTGACTTAGTGTATAGAACCTCTGTGACTTCAGCTTCTTGACCATCTGCCATGCTTTGTTCCGCCGCCTGGTTCGAAGGACAGGTTTGTGGATGTCTCGCCGCATACGACGTGGCTCGCTCGCATACATACTCCCTACCCACTCCGTACTTCCCCTACCTATGTATCAATATATCAATTGCACGTGCATAAAGCTGCACGCTGGATATGTATGTGTGTAATATGTTGAATCCATCATGCACCTGGTGTAGGGTAGCTGATATCGGTTCGAAAGAGGCCGAAGATCAGGGCCGGAACAACGATTTTGCGCTCACGCGCGACGAATCGAGATGCGCACTATACCTGTAAGCCCGGCGCCGGGTGCTAGCGGGCGCTGCCCCTCCCCCTCCATTGAGATTGACTCACGCCATCTATCCGTCCACGTCGACCTTAGTAGTCGACCTCCATCAACAATTCCTCCAGGGAGAGGAAGGCTCTTGTCCCCGGCCGTGCCGAAACAGATTGCATCCTCCAGAAGAGCCGAATCAGCTACCACGACCGCGATGGCCCCGGACTTGAGCGCTTCGACGAGAGATCTCGCGCCGGAGATCCTCGGCGCGTTGGCCGAAACCGGCGAAATCCTCTCGACCGAGGCCTTCCCGGCCGTACCCTTCGAGACCATCAAGGCCGCGCTGGACCGGCTCTCCTCGCGGTCCATGATCGCCTACCAGCAGATCGAGAAGACGGAGGCTCACCTGGAGCCCGAGGCGGAGGAGATTGTGAGCCACGGCAGCCACGAGGCCCGCGTCTTCGAGGCGGTGCGCAAGGCGCTCGACGGGCTTTCCATCTCGGACCTGGAGACCACCATTGGGGACAAGAACGTGGCCAAGCTGGGACAGGGCAAGGCGTTCAGGGAGAAGTGGATCAAGAAGGACGACAACAGGCTCGTCGCGCTGGTCGAGTCCATCCAGGACGTGACGCGCGAGCAGCTCCAGATCATCAAGGACACCAAGACGCATGACGCCAAGATCATCGCCGATCTCAAGAAGCGCAAGCTTCTGAGCCTGCAGAAGGTCATCTCCTTCAAGATCAGCAAGGGGCCCAAGTTCGCGCTGGCGATTGTCAAGGAGGAGACGGATCTGACGGCCGACATGCTGGCGTCGGGGTCGTGGAAGACGGCAAATTTCAGTAAGAAGCATCGCGGTACCGAGCGTTTGCGCCGGCCAGTCCTGATTGCGGCGCAGAACCATACAACTTCAAGGCCCTGGGTGTGAACCAGAACTCTGGAGCGCTCCACCCCCTGAACAAGATGCGACACGAATTCAGGTCAGTCACTGCTGGGCTGAAAGGGGGTCGTCAATCCATCGCATGCCAACTCGCTGATTCTTCTCGTTCTGAATCTCTAGACAAATCTTCTTCGAGACCGGGTTTGTTGAGATGCCTACCAACCAGTACATCGAGACTGGATTCTGGGTATGCCTCCTGGCCCCCTCCTACCCCCCGAATGTGTCATTGGAACGCCGCTCTGACGTCAACTCATAGAACTTTGATGCCCTCTTCGTTCCTCAGCAGCACCCTGCCCGCGATCTCCAAGATACCTTCTACATCTCCGACCCCAAAGTTGCCGGCCGACCGGCGCCCGAGTCCGAGGATGATAAGCGCGACTACAACGAGTACTTTGAAAACGTGAGACAGGTCCACGAGAACGGAAAATTTGGCTCCATCGGCTACAGATACCCCTGGGCAGAGGAGGAGTCCCTAAGACTTGTTCTGCGAACACACACGACCTCGGTATCAGCGGCTGTGCTGCATAAGCTGGCAGCGCAGAAGGGGCCCGACGGACGTGTCCCGCCAGCCCGATACTTTTCCATCGATCGAGTCTTCAGGTGAGTGAGACACGCACGAGCACACATATTGTTTCTATGTTGGCTCTCTTTTATCTCTTGTGCTGATTGTTGTGTACAGAAACGAGGCTGTTGATGCCACCCACCTTTGCGAGTTCCACCAAGTCGAGGGTGAGCGGCTCATTCTGCATGGATTTCTCTGAGATGAGGACCCGAGTATTGACAATTGTGCAGGTGTCATTGCCGATTATGGCTTGACGTTGGGTGGGCTGATGGAGTTCTTTGAAACCTTTTTCGGCAAGATGGGCATCACAGAGTGAGTAATGAGGATAATATCTTTCGACAATATCATGCTGACTCTTCTTTCAGCCTGAAATTCAAGCCAGCGTAAGTTTCCGAAAGGACATTTTTGTATATTATTCGACATGGAAACAAGTCTTACTTTGATCGCAGGTACAACCCTTACACCGAGCCGAGTATGGAGCTCTTCAGCTACCACCACGGCCTGAAGAAGCTCGTAGAAGTAAGGACTCCCACAATGAACGCCATACCAAGACCACAAGACACTGACATGGCAAGCAGATTGGCAACAGCGGCATGTTCCGCCCGGAGATGCTGGAGGCCATGGGCCTGCCCAAGGATCTCAGGGTATACGGCTTCGGCCTGAGTCTCGAGCGGCCGACGATGATCAAGTACGCCATCTCGAACATCCGCGAGCTGCTCGGCCACCAGGTGGACCTGAACTTCATTGAGCGGAACGCCGCGGTGCGGTTGGATAAAGATTAGACGGCAGGTTGTCGGGGTGGCAGAGGAGAGCCCGCCTTGCTCGGTGGATGCGTCGTCGTCGGCGAGCGTGAGGCATCATACGTACACGGAGCAGATGGGCAAATCAAAAGAATATAGAAGACATTTGTACATGTGAGCTTTGGGTCACGGTGCGAAGGGCATCTTCTCCTCGCTGGATACATAGGGTGATTTGGCTGAAGGCGAAAGACGAATGGCCGAAAGCCGTCGCGGGCACCGATGATCTTGGCCCTCCTATGTAGATGCGAGATGTGACTCGTCACGGCAGGTCAGCAACGTGCAGGACGGCTCCACATGTGAGGGAGCCAAACAGATTGATCAATGTTCTCTTCGTACGAGTACGGGTTCCCGGGCCAGTGAAATCCACGTCCAACCCCTGCGCCCCGTTGACGTCGTCGGGCAGTGCTTTCAGCTCGAGTTTCTGATCGACGGTGCGTTTGCGGGGGAGCCAATCACGACATCAAAATGCTCCAGGGTACATGCTAGCTGGCGGCACTTCGACATCATTGATCAACATATCCATCCATTGATACATTGATATCAATTGATGTGATTGATGACTCACTGCATTGAATGAAACTCAGTCAAGCTGAAGCGGAGCCAGTGGATGAAAGATCGGCAGGCGCAGTCTCGTCAAGGCTTCCAGCTCCTCCCTGCTGAGAGGCCATCGCAGGCGAATAGGGCAAGAACCGTCACGAGATCTATGAGGGGTGGCGATTGCCTCATTGGTGATCGCGAGATAAAATGGACCGCACGGAGTAGAAAGGGGAGGTGCGACCTGCTGTGACCCTGGATGCGGATTTAAGGCCGCTTTTGCCTCTGCCGATGGCTCGAATTGCACATCTTAAAACTTCTTCTTCTGCATCTCAAGCCAGTGGCGACTTGATCAATAACCCTCCTATTTTGATATATCTGAGGGCTTCGTTCGTCAATCTATTCCATTGATCATATCTGGATACCGTCTGGCAACCGCTTCTGCTTTTCTCCATTCACTGCCGGTCGATTTGAGCATTACGTCATACACCCTCACCTTGGATATCAAGCGAACAACGACGACACCAGGATCAACGGGAAGGCCTCACTTCGTGGGATTGAACGACAATCGATTGATTTACAATGGCTTCCTTGATTCATGGGCATGGCTCTCCCCAGGATGACCTGAGGAGTGGTTGCAGGATCGTCTTCAACGACATCCCTAAATTCCTGCCCCTGAACAACTTGGATGCCAAGGTCTCCATCTTCTCATCGACCTCGAGGACCACCCTCACGCAGACATTTACCAATCCAATGACCGAGGAGGTCAAGGAAGCTCGCTATGTCTTCCCCATGTTTGATCGTGTTTCTGTTGTGAGTTTCACCTGCACCATAGGCTTGCGCGTCATCAGGGGAGTCGTCAAGGAGCGCCAGGAGGCAAGGAAGGCATTCGACGATGCTGTGAGCCAGGGGCGGACGGCTGGCCTTTTGGAGCAGTCCAAAGAAGCCTCAGATGTCTTCACCACGACATTGGGAAACATCCCCGCTAGAGAAAACGTCAAGGTGGAAATCACCTATCTCGGGGAGCTCAAGCACGATGCCGAGATGGACGGGCTACGCTTCACAATTCCCACGTCAATTGCTCCCAGGTACGGGGACAGCTCCCTGGACACTTCGTCAATAACGGCCCGGGGTGCTCACATCTCCGTCACCGTTGATGCCGAGTTTCCTCAAGGCTCCTCCATAAGGAGCATCCAATCGCCCTCCCACCCTATATCCGTCAACGTTGGTGCCACGTCTGCGGCTCCGAATGCACCTCACTCGCCACAAAAGGCATCTGTGAATCTCTCCGTCAGCTCGGCGGAGCTGGGCAAAGACTTCATCCTACAGATTGCCGCGACGGGGCTTGGTGACCCCGTCGCCGTCCTCGAGACTCACCCGACCCTGCCAAACCAGCGCGCGTTGATGGCAACCTTGGTCCCCCGGTTCAATCTCCCCGTGCAAAAGCCCGAAGTCGTCTTCCTATGCGACCGTAGCGGAAGCATGGGATGCGGCCAGAAGATACCGAACCTCGTTGCCGCCATGGGCATCTTCCTCAAATCGCTTCCCGTGGGCGTCAGGTTCAACATTTGCAGCTTTGGTACCCGCTTCACCTTTCTATGGGAAAAGTCCCAGCTGTATGATCAGGAAAGCCTCGAAAAGGCCATTCAGCACATCAGGGGCTTCGACGCAGATTATGGCGGAACCGAGATCCAGGCACCAATGGAAGAGGCGTTTCGCCGTCGACACCAGGACATGAATCTCGAACTCATTCTCATCACAGATGGCGAGGTGTGGCAGCAAGATGCCATGTTTCAGTCGATCAATGCCCATGTGGCCCAGAGCAATGGATCGATTCGAGTATTCAGTCTCGGTGTCGGCACGGGTGTGAGCCACGCTTTCGTCCAAGGTGTGGCGCGAGCAGGAAAGGGCTTCGCCCAGACCGTCTCCGAAGATGAGAAGATGGATAAGAAGCTTGTTCGAATGCTCAGAGGCGCCCTCACACCGCACGTCTGGGATTATACCCTCGAGATCAGATACGAGAAAGAGGGAAGTCCAAGGAAGGCTGCTGGCAGTGATGGCGACGACAACGGTGACAATGATGACTTTGAGATCGTCGAAAAGGTCATGGATGCAATGACGATCAATGTACCAGACGAGGTTCAGGAACATCTCGAGCAAGAGGAGCAAAAGGTCGAGAAGAAGACAATTTCACTCTTCGACGAGAGTGTGCAGGACAAGGACCTGGAGATGTCCGATGTCACTGCTCTGCCAGCTGTTAAACTGCCAGCCGTCATTGAGCCGCGCTATCTTCAAACACCATACGAGATCCCGCCGCTATTTCCGTTCATCAGGACGACAGTGTACGTTTTGCTCTCCGATTTCACCCCAACTCGCCGGCCAAAGAGCGTCCTTCTTCGAGGCACCTGCGAAAAGACGGCTTTGGAGCTGGAGATCCCAATCTCAGCTTTGGCCGAGGAGGGAACCACGATCCACCAATTGGCAGCCAAGAAGGAGATTGGAGAACTGGAGGAAGGCCGCGGTTGGGTCTACCACGCCAAGACCGAGGAGGGGAGGCCCTTCAAGGAGGAATTTGAGGCTCATCTCGAAGAGATGGTCAAGAGGGAGGCAGTCCGACTTGGCGTGCAGTATCAGGTGGGAGGGAAATGGTGTTCATTCGTCGCCGTTCATGACGGGGAGGAGCACCGCGCCGATGAAGGAGGTCAGACAATCGGCGAATTTGAAGTGACGCCTGCAGCGCCGCAAATCCCCCAGTGGGTTGGCGGGATGAAGTTTGCAAACCTCAATATGCAAATGCATGCGCCGGCAGCACACAACGCGTCGCCACTCTTTGGACAAGCGGCAGCTCACGCGCCAGCCATCAGCGCATTCGCTGGATTCTCGTACAATGGACCGTCTCATCAGAAGCGAGCTTTCGTCGAGACCTCGGATGATGGCAGGCGCTCGACGCCGCTGATGACCGACCTTTACAAGGCACGACCAAAGTTCAAGAAGAGTGATTGGAGGAGTAGCCGTCAGGTTTCGTCATTTGATGAACAACCAGGTACTTCTTGGAGTATCCAGGAAGTTCATCAGGCGTTTGATGATACCCAGCCGGTCTCCTTGCTGGCTCAACTGCAAGCTTTCAATGGAAGCTGGAGATGGGATTCGCAGCTGGAGGGTGTTCTTGGCTTCTCCAAGGAGCACGCATCGGGCGTGAATCTACCTGTCCGGTATGACGACCACGACGAGGTGCTAGCGACACTTTGCACGGCGGTGTTCCTGAAGAAGAAGCTGGCGGGCGAGAAGGAAACGTGGGAGCTGTTCGTGGAGAAGGCGGAGGACTGGCTCCTGACCAAGACCAAGGCCGATGTGAAGGCCCTGGAGGACATGGTCGAGGCCGCGTTGTTTGCGTGACGATTCTCGTGCAAGGGCATTCCGTGCAAGACGCAGAACGCAGAGCGCAGAATGCAAACTAGATTGGCTGACCAACAAATGATAACGGTGGGTGGGAAATTTGGCGGCGATGACATGATGAATAAGACGGCGCCTCTTTTTTTGGGGGGGGGAGGGGGGGGGATGATAAGGCTACTACTCGTACTAGCACTCCGTATCTGTGCCAGCTGACCTTTTTAATGCTGACATCTTTGATGCTAACTTTTGGTTTCAGTCAAAGAAAGGGTTCTCGAAGCCTCGAAGGAGAGACGACGGTTTCGTCACGGCTGACGCTGACGTCCCCCCTGAAGGCACAAGATCCAGGTACCCTAATCAAGGACGTGCTGCATTGCTGACACCTGCGCCGGCGCAGAATTCGAAACTCACATCGATACAATGCTTCCCCGCAGATCCCAGAGCCGGATGGGAAGACGTCCGTTGATCGGCCTATTTTCTCACCCCCTTCCTACGAGGTCATGCGAGGTCATGGAGCAGACCCGGTTGTGCATACCCCAGCCACGTTTCTCCACGCTTCTCCGCACGCAAGCCGCCCAATGACGGTCCATGGCGACCCTCCCGGACCCCATGCTTGCAGATGGATCGTGATCCCATGCGCTTTTCGGACTGCGGGGGATGAGGAATTAAGCTTGTTGAGGGGGATCGGTGCTTCATACGGAGTCCTCCGTCCGGAGAACAGTAACGTCGCATCAGTGAGCATGAAGCGAGGCATCGTCTGAAAGCTGATAGGTGGAACATCCAGTCTTGCAAGGGATCGGGTTTGACAACTCCAGCCCTAATTTCTTCAACAGCACGATACGTTGGACAGGGTTGCCCGGTGAAAGGGGGGTGGAGGGGGGAGGGGGCTTGTTGATGGTTCCTGCTCTTCCGCCAATCTCTCCGACAACCGGTGTGGAGGGGAACTGCACCAGTGCAGACTTGGCGCGGAGAGATGCAGGTATAAGAAGGCGGCTTTGCGCCAACGCTCGGGGATTTTGAGCGGCTCGGCCTCGATCATCCTGCTGCCCTCCCCCCACGGTCCCGAGGCTTCTGCTCACGACGACCCCAACGGTGACGTTAACGATCACGGCAGACGAATACGACCACGGAGTACCAGTGTGATCACGAGAACGAAGAGCCCAACGACAGGACCAGGGACTTGATAGTCAGAGCAGCAGGGGTCGAGTCTACCATGGCGGACCAAGAACCGAGGCCTAACGAAAAGGCAGGGCCGGGAAAGAGCGATTTCGACATGGCCAACTCGGCCATCGCGGACGGCATGCGCGCAGAGCAGGAGCTGACATTCCGGGAGGCCGTGAGGCTGTATCCCAAGGCGATTGCGTGGTCGGCGTTTGTGTCCATCGGTGTCATCATGTTGGCGTTTGACCCGCAGCTGCTCGGCAACCTGTACTCGACGCCGCAGTTCACTCGTGATTTCGGCCACAAGTTCAAGGACGAGGTGGGTTTCGAGGCCTTGTGATGTGCATCAGATATTGGCGAGGTTGATTCACGAGGTTGAGATAAAGCGGAATACTGATCATCGATTGTGCTGCAGTACCTCATCTCGGCGCAGTGGCAGACGGGTCTCTCCATGGGCAACCCGGTCGGCCAGGTCGTGGGCGCCGTGGCGGCGGCGTACCCGATGGACTACTTCGGCCGTAAGAAGACCTTCGCGGCGTGCGTCGTGCTCACGGCCGGCATCGTCTTCATCCAGTTCTTCGCCGTGTCTCTGGGCATGCTCCTCGCCGGTGAGCTGCTCGCGGGCCTGGTGCTGGGCATGTTCGTCGTCATCGCGCCGGCGTACGCCTCCGAGGTGTGCCCGACGGCGCTCCGCGGCCATCTGACGTCGTTTGTGAACCTGTGCTTCGTCATTGGGCAGCTGCTCGGCAACGGCGTGACGGCGGGGACGTCCAAGATCAACAACCACTGGGCGTACAAGATCCCCTTCTGCCTGCAGTGGTTCTGGTGCGCCGTCATCATCCCCGGCATGCTGTTCGTGCCGGAGAGCCCCTGGTGGCTCGTGCGCAAGAACCGCACCGAGGAGGCGAGGGGCACGCTGAGGCGTCTGGCGTCGCCCGAGGTCAACATCGACGCGACGCTGGCCTTCATCGTCGAGACGGACCGTCTCGAGGTCGAGCTCGAGGCCGGCAGCACGTACTGGGACTGCTTCAAGGGCGACAACTGGCGGCGCACGGAGATCTCCATGGGCGTGTATTGCACTCAGGTCCTGAGCGGCATCTACCTCATCAACTACGGCACCTTTTTCTTCCAGCAGGCCGGCCTCAACACGGACCAGGCCTTTGACATGGCGGTTGGGTTTTTGGGTGAGCAACTCTCCTCCATTCTGGCCCCCTTCCCTGCCCTTCCCCTCTTTCCTTGAGAGGAATGGAGTCAAGAGAAAAGGTCACGCATGCTAACCAGGCTGGACTCAGCTGTCGGATTCGTCGGGACCATCGTCTCGTGGGGCCTCATCCTCAAGTTCGGCCGGCGTACGCTGTTCCTGTTCGGGCTCTCGTTCCTTGTGATCCTGCAGGTCCTGATCGGCATCCTGGACTGCATCCCCGGGCGGCCGACGGGCGCCATCTGGGCCGAGGTCGCGCTGATGCTGGTGTGGAACTTCTTCTACGACATCTCCATCGGCCCGGTGTGTTTCGTGCTTCTGGGCGAGTGCTCGGCGACGCGCGTGCGGTCCAAGACGATCGCGGCGGCGACGGCGGCGCAGGGCATAGTGGGCATCGTGATGACGGTGGCAATCCCGTACATGATCAACCCGGAGGAGGCCAACATGCAGGGCAAGCTGGGCTTCTTCTTTGGCGGGCTGGCGGCGCTGTGCCTGACATGGGCGTGGTTCCGGGTGCCCGAGACCAAGGACCGCACGTTCGAGGAGCTAGACCTCCTGTTCGACAAGAAGATCCCCGCGCGAAAGTTTGCGGGATACGTGCTGGAGAGCCCGGCGCTGGGGACCAAAGGGGAGAAGGGCGAGGACGTGGAGATGGTCGAGGCTTGATGGTGGTTGAAGAAGAAGGAGAAGAAGAAGAAGAAGAAGAAGAAGAAAGGATAAAAGGGAGCGCGTCTGCCGGTGGATGCCTGCCACTCCTGACTACGAGAACTAATACGGACTGCCTCGTTTATTACGCGAAGCGCGGAGTTCATGAGCGGATCATGTTTCAAAAGAAGCCAAAAAGTTGTGTACGATAAATAATTAGACAGATCGCAATGCTACGAAGACAGGCATTTACGAGCCTCACGCAAAGGGGCGGCCCACAACTCTTACATGGTAGCCCTCGGGACTCGGAGCTGACAAAGCGAGATCCTGCTCGTACTAATCTATGTATAACTTGTAATTGATGCGTCCACAAAAGTGCCTCGGCTCCGAGGAACGCCATCCCCCCCCTATTTCGTCGGTATGCCGTCATCCCGCCTCATGCGCACCGCTACACGGGCCGTAAGGAGGCATTTGCTCCGGTGCGAGCACTCGTATGCGCACAGACATGTCTCGTCATCCCCGAAGGACACATTTCCAATGATTCTTCGAGAACGGAATACGAGTACGAGTACAGATACCTGCATACTAGTACAAAGAGGAACGGATCCCAGGTCAATTTCCCTCTTTGCTCTGAAGGATCCAAGTGGTTTCACCCGGAATCGAGGATTCAATTCAAAGACTCAGCCCACAGACCGAGATCCAAACATGCCCGAGTTTACAGTCTTCAGAGGGGGGCCGGACGGCGTGAAGCGCGGCACTACGGTCAAGCCGGATGAGCTGACGGGGGACCTTGTGCAGGTGAAGGTCACGGCATCTGGTGTCTGCGGCACAGGTTCGTCCGCCGAGTTCTACTAGAATCCGTGGCGCAGATCCTTTCTCTTGCTCCTTTTCACAAGTGGCTGTGCTGACACAAGGAATTCACACACGGAGGACAGACCTATATCATGTAAGTGGTGACGGGGGCGCCTTGCCGTTTCCCCTTTCTTTGCATTTTTTTTCCGGCGCACGTCGCGGTCCGTTCCAGCGCTTACCTCTTTTCTTCGCGCGACAAAACAGAAGCACCGAGACATTGTGCTAGGCCACGAGGGCGTAGGCGTGGTCGAGGCGGTGGGGCCGGAGGTGACGGGGCTGCGGCGCGGGGACCGCGTCGGGTGGGGCTACGAGACCAACAGCTGCGGGCAGTGCCTGGACTGCCTGTCCGCGGACGAGATCTACTGCCGGCGGCGGGAGGTGTTTGGGGCCGCCGGCTCGGACCACGACCAGGGCAGCTTCGCGTCGCACGCGGTGTGGCGGGAGGCGTTCCTGCATCGGCTGCCCGCGGGGCTGGGGGACGTCGAGGCGGCGCCGCTGCAGTGCGCGGGGGCGACGGTGTTCAGCGCGCTGCAGGGCGTCGGGGCCGGGGCGACGGTGGGCGTGGTCGGGGTGGGCGGGCTGGGCCACCTGGCGATCCAGTTCGCGGCGAAGATGGGGTGCCGGGTGGTGGCGCTGTCGACGTCCGGGCGCAAGCGGGAGGACGCGCTGGCGCTCGGGGCGCACCGGTTCGTGGTGACGGGGGACCGGGACAAGGACGAGAATGAGAAGGGCACCGGGAACGGGGCCAACGACGGCGACGGCGAGTGGCCCATCTCGCGGCTGCTGGTGACGACGTCGGCGCTGCCGGACTGGCGGGCGGTGATGCCGCTGCTGGGGACGCGGGCGGAGGTGTACGTGCTGACGGCGTCGCGGGACGACGTGCGGGTGCCGTGCCTGCCGCTGCTGAGCAAGGGCATCGCCGTGCGGGGGATGCTGACGGCGTCGCGGGGCGATCACCGGCGGATGCTGGAGTTTGCGGCGGTGCAGGGGATCCGGCCGCTGGTTGAGCGGTTCCCGATGAGCGAGGCGGGGATCCGGGAGGCGATTGAGAGGCTGGAGAGCGGCAGGATCCGGTACCGGGCCGTCCTGATTCCCCAGTAGGTGGACTTCTTCAATTCTTTTCATCCCTTGCAGTGTGGCTGTTGGAGGGGGATCAAAATGTGTTGATTCATTGGAACGGATTGGTAATGTTTATTCGTCTGGGTGGATGCTGAGAGGCGCAGGTCAGAAGGGTCCCGTCTGTGAGGGCAGAGGCGGGTGGATTGAGGTCTTACAGGTACTGTGCTGTGTGCGATGGATCAATGAAAAGTTGTTGGAGATCCCCCGCGGCGATGGTGATGGGGATAATGGGGGACAATGGTGGAAGAGTCGAGTCCAGCTCGCAGATGCGAAATCTCACGATGCGTCATGGGATGGATTATTGCGAGGACACCAAATGATGAAATTCGATCAATCAATCAACTGCATCATCTTGAAACGTGATAACCCGCAATAGCAGTTCGCTTCTCCATCTAAAAACACAACCAGCATCGGTGGTTTAGTGGTAAAATCCATCGTTGCCATCGATGGGCCCCGGGTTCGATTCCCGGCCGATGCATTGATTCTTTTTTTTCCTGGAGTTTCTCTGTTTTTTTTTTTCTTTTCCTTTTTTTTCTTCTAATTTTATTGATATCGATGGTTCTTTTTTGAAATCAGCTCCAGTTCCCCCTCTTGGACTATCTTCACACATCCAATCTCTTTGCTTCTTTCTTCCTCTTCCTCTTCCTCTTCCTCTTCCTCTCCAATTCCTTCCATTCTCTTACTCCAACAAGCCATCACCAGCTTCCTCTTTTCGCCAGTCGCCCGTTCTCGCCCTCTTGATCCTTCCATGTCCCGAGCGCACGGTCTGCTCGGCGATCATCGCGAGCCTGCATCCACCAACTAGTAGCAACCTCTATGCGGCAGCTAAGATGATCGGCCGCGTGCGTTCTTTTTCCCTTTTTTTTTTCCCTCCTTGTCTTCGCTTTCCCAAGACAAGAGAATCTACACATTGCGAATCCTTCTCCAATAGAGTGGCTGGGCGGCGGTGGAGCTTCTCGCCGAGCACGCCATCGCCAAGCAACATGAGGCAGATCGGCCAGAGCGTCAATGCTACGAGTACGAGTACGGGTACAGGAGGCACTCGCCATTGATCCATGCGAGTCCAAGGCAAGGCGCCATGGGCAGACGCGCCGCAGCGCCTGCATGTGGGCAATCCATCCGAGATGCTGGTTCAGCTCCCACAGAAGCAGCATCAACTAATAGATGGGCTGATTCCCAGCGCGCCGGTTCCAGTAGCGAGCGAGGCCATGTCCCTGCACATGCGTCTGCTCCATCGATCAATGCTTGACGTCGATGTTGCACCACACCAGGACGGGAGATGCCGCCGCTATGCTCGTACTCGTACTCGTACTCGTATGTGCCTGCTATATATCCCACGGATGGCTTTTCATCATTCCCCATCGTTCCGTGTAAGAAGCGTCCGTCCCGTCCGTCGCGTCCCCCGATTAGAAGTCGCCGTACTCATACTCATCTCTTGTGTGACAGGATAGTTCCTTTCCACCCGGCACATCGTTGGACTCGGCTGGACCATCCACTGCATCGCATCTCGGCATTCGAGTACGAAGCACGAGCTCTGGTGCAAGATGGGCCGTCTGCGCAGATTCGCAGAGGCATCCGATGACGTCGCGGCCGACGAGCCAAAGACAGCCGGCAGCGCCGGCGACACCCGCGGCTTCAACACCTCCAACACCTACGTGCCCCCGGCCTACGATGGGTCGCGCGACGACGTCGACGCCGGCGCCGGCGCCGGAGAGTTCCGAGACCTCGGGGAGCTCGGCGAGGTCCAGCGCATCCAGTCCGAGCGCCTGCGGCGGTCCCTCTCGGCGCGGCAGGTCCAGATGATTGCCATCGCGGGCACCATCGGCACGGGGCTCTTCCTTGGGACGGGCAAGTCTCTCGCGACCGGCGGGCCGGCCTCGATGCTGATATGCTACGCCCTCACCGGTGCCATTGTCTTTGTCGTCATGTTGAGCTTGGGCGAGATGTCGGCCTTTGTTCCGGTGGCCGGCAGCTTCTGCGTGTTTGCAAGGTATGTATGAATCAAGAAGACGGTGAAGGAGGGAAAGCGGGAAAGGGAAGGAAGGGGGGGGGGGGGGGGGGGGGGGAGAAGAAGAATGAAGAGGAAGAGGAAGAGGGGGACAAGCCAAAGGCGCCGGACGAAGAGAGGAAAGAAGAAGGGGCACAGGTTCGAGAAAGAGGTTGGAGAGAAAGACATGAGAGCGGAGCAGAATCGCTTTGGCGAGATCGTGTTGACGATGAGATGCGCCGGTGAACAAGAGTCGTATCTCGAACATCCCGGACTGACCCACCCTTTTCTTACAGCCGCTTCGTCGACGACGCGTTCGGCTTTGCGCTGACGTGGAACTACTGGTTCAACGATGCCGTCTCGACCGCCTCCGACTTGGTCGCCCTCCAGCTCGTGCTGCAATACTGGACGGACCATTTCCCGGGATGGGCAATGAGCCTCATCTTCTGGGTCGTTCTCATGGCCATCAACCTCGCCACCGTGCGAGCCTACGGCGAGGTACGACAGCAGCTTTTCTTCTCCCCCCTATGGAGCTGCCCCCCTTTTCTTTCTTTCTTTCTTTCTTCTTCTCATGATAAGGCGCTGACCTGGTGGGGGTCCTTCTAGCTCGAGTACTGGCTCAGCTTACTCAAGGTCATCGCCGTCATCGTCTTCATCATCATGGGCATCGCCGTCAACTGCGGCGCAAACGCCACGGGCCATTACATCGGCGTAGAGAACTGGCATCTCCCCGGCGCCCCCTTTGTCGGTGGCATTGGGGGCTTTGCCTCTGTCTTCGTCACGGCCTCTTTTGCGTGTACGTCAATTCCCCTCCCCTCCCCCTTTTCCCCTCTTCCCTGATCGGGACGCCGTCGCCATCGGATTCGAGCCCCTTGAATACTGATCGTCAATTGATGTGTCCCAGACGGCGGCACCGAGTCCATCGCCATCACCGCCGGCGAGACCAAGAACCCGGCCAAGACACTGCCCAAAGTCGTCAAGAATGTCTTCTGGCGCATCCTGCTCTTCTAGTACGCAGCCCTTCCTTCCCCTAAACCCATTCGATCCATCATGCGGTGAGTCAAAAAGCAGGCAGCCAGCAGTCCGCTCACACATGACTCACAGCGTCCTGTCCGTCCTCATCATCGGCCTCAACATTCCCTACACGTACCCGGGCCTCGACTCCAAGGACACCCGCACGTCCCCCTTCACACTCGTCTTCCAGATGACGGGCGCCAAGGCCGCCGGCAGCGTCATCAACGCCGTCGTCATGACCAGCGTCCTGTCCGCCGGGAACCACACCCTGTTCGCCGCCACGCGGCTGCTCTACACCCTGGCGCAGCAGGGCCACGCGCCCCGCGTCCTCGGCAGGCTGAACCGGAGCCAGGTCCCGTGGGTGGCCGTCCTCGTCAACGGCGTCATCTCGTGCCTCTGCTTCGGCTCGAGCTTCATCGGCGCCGGGCAGATATGGAGCTGGTTGCAAAAGTGAGTCCGTCTAGGTCGTGATGCACATCTCCTCTTCCCTCTAGTCTCTTTCTCAGTTTGTTCTTCATCTCCTTTATTGGAATCGCCTCTGATCGCATTTTTGCAGCATCGTCGGCGTCTCGACCCAGCTCAGCTGGATCGCCATCGGCATCACGTCCATCCGCTTCCGCCGCGCCATTGCCCTCCAGGGGAAAGAGCACCTGCTCCCATACAAGAATTGGACGTACCCCGTCGGCCCCTGGCTCGCCGTCATCCTCAGCATCTTCATCATCCTCGTCCAGGGCTGGAGCTGCTTCAGCCCGAGGTTCGACGGCGTCAGCTTCGTCAGCTTCTACATCGAACTGCCCGTCATGCTCATCATGTTCCTCGCCTGGAAGTTGTGGAAGAGGACGAAGCTGGTGAGCCTCGCGGACATGGACCTCGTGTCCGACGTGTTCACAAGGGACGACATCGAGCCGGAGAAGAAGGTCTGGGGAGGAAAGCTCAAGGAGTATCTCACCTGGCTACTCTGAGTCACAAGTCTATGCAAAAGGGGAAGAAAAAACAAAGCCACTTAGTGGGAATCTCTTCTTCTTCTTCTTCTTCTTCTTCTTCTTCTTCTTC
>NQYQ01000013.1:682272-696989 GCA_003055925.1 Escovopsis sp. Ae720 | reverse complement strand
CGTAGGACTAGGCGATGGGGAGCTGGTGCTTGGCGTTCTCTGGGGACGTTATGGTGTCTCGATGCCGCATGAGTGGCTCTGGGACCGGCTTAGCAGAGGTGGAGAGGCCTCGACGGTTCGGCTTTAGCGTGGCTTGATTCTTTTAGCTGCGCGTCTTATCTGCATTGCTGGACTTGGACGGCCGCGGGATAGAGGCCCGGCCCGGCCCGGCCCCATCACTATGCTCATGCGTCTTTCGTTGCTTCAGACAGACGTTGCGAAGTCCATGCTTGTCGGTGGATTATCTTTGATGAGGGATCCTGCAGCTTCTCAAGCTTCGCGGGCTTCGCGGGCCTTGCATGTCTCGCCTCCTGTCAGACATCCTGTCCCTGGCTCTTTGAATGCGTCAAATACCATGGAGAGTCCACTTGAACCGTTTGCTGCACTCGATCGCAGAGCCACGAGCTTGCCTGCGTCGTGCCACCAGCTGAGAGGCGCTGTTTTTGCTTTGCAGCATTCGCTCGGGGAACAACGCGTGGGTGTCTCAAGAGGCCGCATGATGTCCTTTGTCGTCAAGTACTTCATCGTTATGTCCTCCGAGCCCGTCGTTCATGCCTCTCGGTTTTCGCTGTTCTCTCTCTCTGAAGGTCCTTGCAGCGAAATCGAGGCTTGTTCTCTCGCGATGCTCTCATTATATTTGAATGCTATGCTCTGCTCAGATGACTTCTCATACCTCGCTGGAACAAAAGAGAAAAAGGAAGAAGATAAATAAAGGAAAATAAAACATCAAACATGTGCTATGATATAGATTCGACTCGCCGGGGATATATGCCATGGTGTTCATGTGTGTTAGATCATGTGATGAAAGCGTCTCCCCAATACCCTTTCCACTTCATTTTCTCAATGTCTTCTTCAACCACATCACGTAGGGCACCATGGCACACGCGGCGCCCAAGCCCCAGATGATGCTGAAGACGGCTGAGACATCCTGCTCCCTTTCGTCCTTCTTCTCCTCGATCTCGTCGAATCCCTTCTCGATCACGTCGATGGTCATCAGCTCCCTGTTCCCCGACACCACCATATTCCTCATCGAGACCTCGACCCGACTGTGCTCGAGCATGACCTTGCTGCTGAACATGAGGAGCTCCATCTCAGCCTTGGTCATCTTCTCCCCGGCGTTCCACCGTCGCGCGATGCCGCATCTCCATTCCCGCGAGTGGCGGAGCCAGCGCACCGCCACGACAAAGTCTCCGCTGCCGCACCGTCCGCAGAAGATGCGCGGCTCGTTGGCATCGACGCCCGGGCTGAGGGTCATGACGTTGTCCACCGCAGACCACTCCTTGGATGGATACACCTGCTCGATCACGCAGTCCGTCGGCAGACTGCGGAGGTAGAATCCCTGGGACCATGTCTTGGTCTCGACCACCATCTTGGGGTACCAGGGCCGGTGGGAGATGCAGATGGTCGTGGGCGGCCACTTTGGGTTCAGCTTGGCGCAATTGTCGGCCAAGCTCTCCTCGGCCCTCAAGTAGCACGAAATGCCCTTGGGATCCGTCTCGCTGTCCCTATCTTTGACCAGCGGCAGGCAGATTGCCTTGTCGGGGCTTGTCTTGCTGCAGCATCTCAGCATCGCAGTGTATCGGTTTCCGCCGTCATGGCGAAGCGGGACAGTGATGTGGAGGCCCCTCTTGTTGATGGGGAAAACCCTGCCGCCAACCTCGGGCCCGGGCCACCGCGTCAGATCCTGGCAGCCGGCGAAACTGGCGGGCGAACCGGCGAGGAATCCGTGCGCCAGCGGCGAACGGGACCCTGGGCTCGAAGGTGGAGTAAGCGGTCGCTTCCAGCCCCAGGCCAGAATGGTCTGGTCGTCGCCTTGCTTGATGATTTCCTCCTGGAGCCGCAGGAAGGCCTTGGTGCCCTCGCCATACATGAGAGGCATCTTGATGTCGAAGATGCCGAGCATGGAATACGCCTTGTCCTCGGGGAGCGACGTATCCCGCATTGCGGCCCAGCTCATCCGGGCGGCGACGCTGGCATTTCGGAACATGAACGAGTAGGGCGACGACGCCCTCTGGAGGTAGTATTTCTCGATCCCCGTGATGCTCTCGATGGTGCCGTAGAGCGCGGTGACGGGTCCGATGTACTCCCAGTGATGCGAGTAGAAGTCGAGCTTTGTGGGGGCAAGGAGCTCCTGCAGGGTCCATCCTCGGCGGAACCACCTGCTGCGTCGGAACTCGGAGCCCTTGTCGTCCGGGTTCTTGATGCTGCGCACGTCGGTGAGGAGGGCGTAGCAGATCTCTGCGCGGTGGTACCAGTCGAACATGGAGTTGATGGCGCGGTCCAGCTCGGCGGAGTCGGCGCGGTCGATGCAGCAGGTGTCGATCCAGGCGTATTCGAGGCCGTCCGTCACGGCCTGCTTGCAGACGTTCTTGATCTTGAGGTAGCCGTCGGACTTCGTGTCTGCGGTCCCGGCGACCATCTGCTCCATGGTCACCTCATCATTTCCCCAGGTGTGCGAGAGAATGGCATATTTCGGGATATGCGTGCCGAGGAAGGTCTCGATCTTGTAATTGTTGGTATTGATGAGGCGCATCACGGCGGGTAGGTATGTACTCGTAGATTGTGGTGAAGGTAGCGGCGGAGCAAGGACCATCGGCCCTCTGCGGCGAATCAGAACAGATCTAGATGCTCTCTCACGGTCGGATCTGGAGATTGAGGAGACGGGAACACTTGAAGGGGGGGAAAAAAAAGGAAAAGAGAGATGCTTGGCGCTGGGCGAGACTCGTCGGTCCGTCGAGAGGTCGACGAGCAGGGAGTCGGAAGGAAGTTGTCGTGCTGAGGGCGCGTCGAGGAGAGAAGAGAAGCCTGACGATGCGAATCCAGGGGGCAAAGAGGGCGGTCAGAATCGTCCAATTGCCAAATGCCAGACTATCAATGTCAGCGTTGGCCAGGCGACCAGCTGGCAGGCGGCTGAGGCGGCGCCTTCCGTGCCTTGTTCAGGCGTGCCTGCCACAGCCGCAGACAGCTCAGGTGCTCCTTCCTCGATCAATGGACAACAACTCGAGTCAAAGGGATCAAATGCAGACTCATCTCATCAAAGCGCAAGTCTTTCACATGTATCCGGATGTCATAAGGGAAAAAAAAGAAATACCGGTAAGTTCAATTCTGGATCACTCCGTACGGAGTACTACGAAGGTAATACGGAGTATGGATGTTTGTACGAGTTACCGGTACTATTCCTCCTCCCTCCCCATTTCCACTTCCAGGCACCGAAGGGATCAGACATCGGGATCCATCAAGGCTCATTACGATCTAAGCTTTATCGGGACAAGCCCTCTTCAATCCTTGATTGGTTCAATATGTACACATATAGGGGTCGTCTACCGAGTCCGCCTACCCTGCAGATCCGAGCCGTCGCCGAGCTGGATCGACCGAGGATTACGCGCGAGGCCCATTGATCCCCCTCATCACTCCAGCGATGGCTGCAACGAGCTGGAGCTGGAGCCCCTCGCCTGCTTCAGCACTGGCGCATCGTCAGATCGCCACATTGTCACATTGTCAGATCGGCGCATCGACCCTTCATGGAACTACCCTGGGAAGAACCTCTTCTGTGGCTTTTCCATCGGCCTTAGGATTTCATCTTCGGATATCGACCGCAGAGACTCACGCATATTCTCATTTCGTACGGAGCACGGAGTACTCGTATCATCGAACTTTTAAGGCACTTTTGGCATGCAGCCGCAGCCTTCCAGGGATGCGGCCATGCGTGGAGAGGCAGAAGTTCCAGCCTGGCTGGCCAATGGCCTCGCCCGCTTCTCCCACGTTACGAGTACGAGTATGGCGGGGATGGTTTCCTGGCGAGACTGTCCCTCTTGAAGCAAGAAAGATTGCCCTAGGACATCTCGAGAAAGCACGTGGCCCTCGAATGCTTCTCACACTCGAACGAGGACTGCAGAACCCTGAGCTCTTTGGCACAAGCTCGATTCGACAGAGAAGCATCACAGCCACTTTAAACGCTGTTCGATCTCTTCTTCGCAGACACGTGGGGTAAGCTGTGGGCTTCTTCCATACGGACCTTTGCATCATGCGGAGTAGCTTTTGCTTCGATGTGGCATAGTGCCAGTACTTTGAGCAAAGCAATGCGATGGTGCAATCATCGCTGCCCTCAACAAGAGCCAGACCTCGCCCCTCACATCGTGGGCCTGCCGTGGACGGACGGACGGACGGACCGACTCCCGCGAGAGCATCCATCCGAGCATCCGAGCATGGGTTGCCAGGCTTGAGGTGAGGAGGAGCTGCCGTCATGCTTGGGAAAACAGAGAGATGAAAAGTCAAGTGGCTTGGGCATCTGCCTTGTGCCAAGGTCAATGGTTCGGGTCTGACCCCTCATGACCCCAAGTCTCTCATCTCAAACTCGTTGGAGCACTCGTATCTCCGAGCATCAATCTACTACCGGGAGGGCGCACGCCAGGACGAGAAATGGGAGCACGAGGTATGTACGGAGTATATAAGCTCTCATCGACCCCTTTCCAGCCCTGACGTGCTGCATTCACCGAGCCCCCCTTCCCATACTACGAACTTGACCAGCTCGCCTTTGAATATGGCCTCCTTGCTAACCTCCCTCAAGGGCCTTCCCATCTTGGCCGCCGGGGCCCTGGCTGCTGCCAACTTCCCGGAGATCCCATGTGATACTTCGACCCCGGTGCATCAGCACCTTGCCCTGAATGGGCCAACCAGTCAGTCTTCCCCTTGCCGTGTCCTCGCCCCCTTCATTGCTCGCTTCATTGCTCGAGAATGGTGCACCGGTGTGAGGATAGGGGGCCATCGGTGAGAAGTTTGAGGAACCAGGTGCTAATAAGCCCCGTCAGGCATGTCCGTCGCCTGGTCCACGTACGAGCCCCTGGTCAAGGCCTGCGTCCGATATGGCCTATCCGCGAACTCGCTCGACTCCATCGTCTGTAGCGAGGCCCCCCCAAAGTCGTACCCGACCTCGCGCACCTGGTTCCACGATGTTACCCTCACCGGTCTCAAGCCCGCGACCAAGTACTTCTACGAGATCCTCTCGACCAACTCCTCCATTATCGAGTTCTTCAGCCCCCGCCTGGCGGGAGACGAGACTCCCTTCTCCATGGCTTTCGCTATCGACCTGGGCGTCACGGGCGAGGATGGCTTCACCCTCGCTGCGGACTTCCCGCCCAGCTTGTCGAAGCGGGAGGCCCTTAGCGGCATAGAACCGTCCCAGAACCACTCGACCATTCAGCGCCTGGCCGACACGATGGACAAATACGAGATCACAAACCACCCCGGAGACTTCGGTTACGCCGACACGTGGATGGATGAGGCCCACAACGTCTATGACGGCAAGAACGCCTACACGGCCATTCTCGAGCAGTTCTACAACCAGCTCGCGGTTGTGTCGTCCCGCAAGCCCTACATGGGCAGCCCCGGAAACCACGAGGCCGCATGCTTCGGGATCCATGGCGGCACGGAGTTCTGCCCCACGGGACAGAAGAACTTCAGCGACTTCAACCACCGCTTCAGCAACATGCCAACGGCCTTTCCCTCCACGTCTGACAACGAGACGGCCCGCGTCCTAGCCAACGAGGCCCAGAAGCTGGCCAACCCGCCGTTCTGGTACTCGTACGAATACGGACAGACCCACGTCGTCATGGTCGACACGGAGACCGACTTCCCGGACGCCCCCGACCAGCCTGGCGGCAGCGCCGGCCTCAATGGCGGCCCGTTCGGCAACTACCCTGGCCAGCAGCTCGACTTCCTCATGAAGGACCTGGCCTCTGTTGACCGCAGCGTCACCCCGTGGCTCATAGTCAACGGCCACCGCCCCTTTTACACCACCAAGCCGGACAGCAACTGCGAGCCCTGCCGGCTCTTCTTCGAGCCCCTCTTCTACCGATACGGTGTCGATGTCGTTGTCGTCGGCCACGTCCACAACTCCCAGAGGTTCCTGCCCGTCTGGAACTTCACCGCCGACCCGGCGGGGATGAACGACCCCAAGGCGCCCATGTACATCGTTGCCGGAGGCGGTGGCAACGTGGAGGGCCTGTCGCCCATCTCGGGCCCGCCTGATGGAAACTTCACGGCCTTCATGTACGATGAGCACTTCAGCTATGCGTCGATGACCTTCCACGACGAGAACAACTTGCAGATCGATTTCTGGGCGTCGGGCACGGGAGAGAACGTCGACAGCTCGAAGCTCTTCAAGTCTCACAAGGAGCGATTCGTCGACCAGGGGCTGCCCGACTTCTAAAGTTGTCAGGAATGTCTGGAAAAAAAAGTATTCTTTGCGTGAGGGGGCGAGGCTATGGGGAAAAGGACCATGATGAAAAATATGCTTTTTTTTTGAGAAAGCAATGACTTACGCTACCCATGATCCAAATTGATGCCTTGTGCAGGGGAAAACAACGCATCATTTCTTATTTCTATTCACAGGTTTATGACATGGCCATTTCTGGCAAACCTTCTAAGAATGAAGAGCACCATTCAAGCCAAGCCTTTCTGTAATTCCTCTGACCCCGACCCTGCTCATTGACCTTTCATGACGCGGCCTGTGCCCCATCAGAAGCCACAGGCCCTTGATGCCACCTGCCGTGGATCCGCTCCTCATAGTCAACCCGATGTTCACATCACATGAATCCCGTACCACGTTTTCCTCGTTCACTCCGAAAGACTTGTGCATTAGACGCTCGTCTGCCTCCCAAGTTCCCGGCCCCTGGGGGTGGGGGGGGGGATGGGCAAAACGAAGGCGTCGCCGCGTTCCTCGATCCTTGTCTCAAAGGTGATTGGCTGCCGGCGCGGCCGAGCAGAGGAGAGCAGCAGTCGAATCAGAACGGCAGACAAGGCGAAGCCTCAAGTCGCCTTTCAGACCGGGGGTCCCTTGTTTGCTTCTAGAACTTGAGGGCCGGCAATCACCGTGTCCCAGGGGGTCGGAGGTTCGCGAGTCTGAAGGATGGGCTGTTGCGTAATGGCAGGCAACCCTCCATCGCCAATGGATCATTGCATTTGATCAACGTCTCGGTTCTTGTTTTCCGCTCGAGATTCTTTTGAGGCTCAACAGCTGGTGCTGCTCAATCTCACGGCGAGGGCAAACAGAAAGGAGCCGGGCAAACACAGGGCGTCTGGACAATGGCTCTGTGTTGCTGGAGAGATGGCTCGCCCATGGTCTTGCGTCGAAATGGGGCCTTCGCATCGTGGCAGGGAGAACAGGACAAACGTCATATTTTGAGACATCCAGCGTCCGAGCACTGGGCCAGGATCCGTCCCAAACTCTTCCGATTCGAGACAAGGAGGAATCCATGCAGGGGAGGGGAGGGAGATGGGTTGTCGTCCGCGGAGGCACGGGCTGGAGGGCCTTGCTGCCCGGATCCGATTCATCGGTAATGGTGCATGGAGTGCCGCACCCTTTGAGGACCCGAAGCACCGTTCTGTGGCTCGAGCTCCTGGACAAAAACGTATCGTCTCTGTGGCGTGGTGGCTTTGAATGAAAGAGGCGGCCCCCCTGCGACCCCTGAAGTCCCGACCAGCAAACAGAACTCTTGTCTGAAGTTCATCTGCATCCTCGGCGCCTCCGCCATACTTAGGTGCCGGCGAGGAAGGTTCGCACTTGTCTTCGGCCAGTCGCATCGCCCGCATCAATTTGCGCATGCATACCTACTAAGTAGTATTCCTCGTTGTATGTAAATTCGCTTCTGTAGAAGGAAGTCTTGACTCTCCGGCAGCAATAGTAGCAACCAAGCAGACGTGCATGTCCATCATGGGGTGCAACCATCAACTTCTTTCAGGAGCCGCCTCTCCAGTGCTTGAGGCCTGTCGTGGCTGCTGTTGACAGGGACCGGGAGGAGGGAAACAAAATGCGTTTGGTCCTCGCCGTGGCGCAGGTTGTGTAACCTCTCAGAGGCGCGAATGGCGCCCTCCCTCGCCGGTCTATCCCGCTTTTCACGTGGGAAGACAGATCTCTGAGTGACTGGCATGAGTCTTGGTTCTTCACGTCAGCTCTCGATTGACATGACACGGAGAGATCTGTGATATATCTTTGCCATAGGGGCTGGCTTACCCCTGAAATTTTCCTCGGCGCACTCAGTCTCTCCTTTTCTTTTCTTCTTCCACGAAGGAAGAAGAGGGGGGAGAGAAGAGAAGGGAGGGCGTTGGATAGAATCTTTGATTCTCTCCCCCATCCCATCCGTTCCTTTTCAACCACTGGCCACTCCATTCACGTCCTCTTGTCACTCTTTCGCGCATCATCTTCCTCAACACTCTCGGACAACTTCGAATCGGGTGGTTCTTCGGACAAATTTAGGGCGCTGCCGCTCCATGACGCCCCAACACAAGATCAATAGACATGGCATCTTTCGCCACCTCGTCCAGTGTCGACGACCAAATCCCCTTGATCTATCCCTACTCGGAAGTTGGGGGAATCGGAGTGAGTCATCGCAAGAAATCGGCATCAACGACCTGATGATGTTGCCTGATGTTGAACGAACCCGGCGTTGCCCACGATCATGTTCCCGCGATTGCCTGGAGCTGGTGAATAATGAAGAAGAAGAAGAACAAGAAGAAGAAGGAGGAGGAGGAGGAGGAGGGAAAGGGAAAAGGGAAAAAGGAAAGAGTAAAATGACAGGAAAGAAAAAAAGATCTGAAGCGGACTTGACGGCCGACAGGGAAGGAGCGGGTCAGAGCAAAGGCGGACGGCAGGAGCGGGGGGAAGGATGAGAGGAAAGAACAAACAAGGGGCTGGAAAAGGTCCTGCCTTCGGGACTTGTTTTTCTCTTCTCTTCTCTTCTCTTCTCTTCTCTTCAACTTCAGCTTCAGCTTCTCTTTCTTCCGTGTTCCCATATTCAATTCTCGTGCTTTTCCTTTTCTCATTTCTCCCCACTTCTAGGTCTTGATCGGTTTCGCAAGCACGACGTTTCTGACCGTCCTCGTCATCGTCGTCAACTACCTTGTCTTCTTCGATCCGCGGGCCGATGCCTTCTCGCAGCTGGGCGATGCACAGGAAGGCGATGTCCATGCCAACCTCTTCGATGCATGGATTCTCGGTCCTCGGGCGCTCGTGCGCCGCTGGGTGCTGGCGTGCTTGCCTTCGCCGGGAAAAGGGCCTGCCAAAAATTCGAATTGCTGGCACTTCTGGGTCTTGGATGATCGGGAGAGGGATCAGCTGCGTAAGGCATTCGAAAAGGTGAGTTATTGATGCGCATCCACATATACGTGTACCGGCGAGTGCTTCATCCATGAAGCAAGGAGGCAAGGGAAGGGGGTTTCAAAGGGGAAAGAAGGAAAAGGGGAGAGGGGCTGACAAGACTGCAGCTCATTCTCCGACTTTGCGATGGCCATTTCATCGCCGGCTATACGTTTCTCATTGGTGGTTTCATCTCCCTCTTCCTGGAGAAGGATCAAACGCCCAACGAGCAGATGTCCTACTACCATTGGAAGATCTTGCTCGACCTTGGCTGGTATTCCGCCACAACCCAGCTCGCCGGTTTCGTCTTCCTCCGCCGCTACCTCGCCGATCGACCCGTTCAGCGCACTTTTCGCATCTTCGCCGTCGGGGTATTCGTGGCCCTCCTCATCGCCGCGTCTCTTCCAAAAATGGACTCCCAGCTGCGAGAGTGGGATCCAGTCCTGGTGTTCTGGGAGAATGCATTCGCTCACCATGGGCTCCGTGGCTTCCTGTACGGGCGCAACCCGCCAGGTAGATGGCAAAACTATCAGCTGACAGTCCTTTTCGCGTCCATCTTGGCCTCACAATTCATTATCGGGAGCGTGGAGCTGTCTTGCGGGGCGTCACATGGGCCAGCCGCCAGGCTGAGACGCTTCGTGAGCAGGCTCGCCTCTCGCATCCTGTCGGGGATTTGGCAAGATGGGGGAGGCTGCCTTGCTAACTGGTGGAACCAAGCCTTTGTGCGGCCTCTGATCGTCGTCTTTCTCGTCGGTCGCCTGTATTGCGACCTCTACCAGTCTAAGGCTGTCAAGGTATTTTGTGGCCTTTGTCTGTGCCTTTGGAGGGTCGCAATCTGCTCGAGCTTCGGCATAGAAAGAATAAGGAGTTCTGATTTCACAGCACAAATAGGTCTTTCTAACTGTGCTCATCACTTTTCTGGGCAGCAACTCGCTATACAAAACACGATTCGACAATGCCCTGAGTCCTCTAGACGATGACAAATGGTCATTTGGTCAAATATCTGCCATAATAGCGTCGGCCATCCCCATGTTCGCCGCACTCCTATCCCTCTGCGGATGCCTGGGTGAGTACGATCACTACCTATTGAGCGACTAAGATCGATCTGATTCTTTGGGCTCGGGGCATCTTGTCTGCCCCAAGTTCTTCGAGAAGACAAATTGACGATGACCATAGAAAAGGAACCCCAGCCGGACACCGAGTTGAGAAGACCAATCTTGGAATCCACGGCCGCCGCCTTACCGACCGCTTTAGAGATCCGGACCAGCACCCAGTCGCGGCTTGACATGCCCTCCTTGCTCTACCGAGACTACGGTGACTCTCTGTGGAGACCCTGGGCATACAGCCTCGCCATTGTGTACGGCATATCTGCCGTCTTGCAAATCTTGTACATCCTCGAAGAAGCGAGAGAAGAATCGTCTGGTGCATGGGCTGGTCTTCGGCTCATGGTCTCGCCATACTTGGTGGCCCAATGGTCGATCATGGTGCTCTACTCACTTTACTCGTCCAGCCTCGAGTCATTCCTCAACCAGCGTGGTGGGATCCGCGGCGCAGCGAGCCGGCGTGCTGCCTGGATGATGACCAACGGCGCGATTTATATAGGTTTCATATTCCTGGTCTTTTGTTCTTTGGCCGAACGCTCGAAGATCTTCTTCTTCGGCCTCGGCAGGTGGATATCGCTGAGTCTTGGGGTGAACACTATCCAAGGGCTTCCAACTGACCCTCATTGGTCGAGGCATCGTACGGTCGGCGGCCTCCTTTGGTACATCCTGTGCAGCGCTCTGATTCTATATGCACTCGTTTGTCTACTCATATGCCTCAAGCCCCTGTTACGGTCGAATGATCCGGGAAAGAGGGAGAACGGACCGGCTGGGCTGCCCGTGTGGCAGGCTCCTCGCGCAGCGACTTGGCCGGCTCGCCAGGCTTGGAGGGACGGTCAATACGGAGTGTAGCGATGCAATGGCGGAGGACTCCTATCAAGGGTGCAAACAAGGTCACCTCCGCGACGATTACGACGATTACGACGACGACGACGACGACGACGACGACGACGACGACGAGAATGATGATGACGAAGCTTCTGACTCGGCTATGGGGTAGTCAAGAAGGTGACTGCCGGTATCGGGGCTTTTCACAAAAATGATTGAAGGAAGAGAGAAATGGGAAGGAAGAAGGATCTTTCGCTTTCAATATATTGATTCCCCCTCCTCTTGAAGCATAGAATATACAGACCAGCTGGGGATGGACATAGCTGTGACCTTGAAAGCCTGGACCAGCTGAAGTGAAAAGACCGATCCAGAGGCCGAGAAAAAAAAGAAGACATAATGAGAAGATAAAATCATCAAGGGACTTTTATACCTGGTTGCCAATTCCCGGCAGCCTCCCCCCTCCTGACAAGATTCATTATCAGACCCAAGCGAGACCAAGTTTCCATCTCACGGCCCAAGCCGCGCTGGCACCAAATCCTCCTCGATACGATGCTATCGTTGGATTGTATTTAGTGGTGGGGATCGGTAATGGAGTTCCACTAAGGAAACAGTCAGCCGGGGGCCCAAAATTCATGAATGGATCACGCAGCCAGGCGCGCAAGGCCAATGCCTTGAGGCTGGAGGCTGGATGGACAAGGGGAAAGGGGGGAGAGGACTCACGCCGGGGGTCCTGCAGTCGGAGGTGGTAAAGTCGTCGCCCGCCGAATTGCAGCAGTCCCTGAACTTGGTGAGCTTGTTCGACATGTATTTGGCAGGGCAATCGTCGCCGCTCATGAAAACTTGCAAATGGTCGCAGCAAATCTCCGTGGCTTCTCTGAGGTGGGTTCCGTCGGGGACGTGAATGCACTTGCAGGCGCTGGCGACGCCGGCCAGGACGGCAACGAGGGAGAGGGTGGCCTTCATGATGGATAGTCGTTGTGTTGCTTGTGTGTGTGTAAGGGAGTGGAGTGTTTGAGTGAGTCTGGTGGTCGATACGCAGAAGAAGAAGAGGAGGAGGAGGAGGAAGAGGAAGAGGGAGGACGAAAGATGATGCGCCGGATGCCCTCTTCTTATGGATGACGGCCTTGGCTGGCAAAGGTCTCAACTGCTTGCCAGGAGATGGCCCTTTTTGGGCGTTGGTGATGGACAAGGCCAAAGTTTTCTATTGTTGACGCACTGGATCGCTATTGTCGTCGACGAGCTCGACAAGGGAGCCTCCCAACCAGAAACAAGTCCGTCCAGGCCCCAAAATGGCGACTCGGCGACCTGAGAGGCCGGCGCCGGGCACGTCCCCATACGAGCACGATGACTTGTACATACATACAGTTGAGATGTCTTTGGATGCTGCACGACTAACAGCATCAAGTGCCCAGGCCACTTGGACAAAAGCGTGTCGTGTGTTGGATCAATCGGACGCTCAAAGCGCTTTGACAGGAAGGGGGAGGGACAATATAAGAGGGGGGGGAGGGGGCTCATGGCCCGAGTTCTCTAGCTGTGCCAAGTTTAGAGTCTCATTGTTGCCCTGCTGCCTGGAACTGGTAGCATTCAGGTAAACACGTAGGAGTATGAGGTGTTGGGGGTTGTATGAAGGAAGAAATCGCTGGGCGTTGGTTCCCTTTCCTGTGCTCGTATGTAGGAGACGTCGAAGCTGGGTGGTTCCTCCGGACATCTTGAGAGGGTGCAACTTCGAGAGGGTCCTTTCACTCTGGCCAACAGCGCCCCCCCCCCCCCTTTCGTCCCATCTCATATCTAATGAATGAATTCACAAAGGAAAAGCCTGGCTCGAGGCTCACGAGACTGCGACGCGTTCCTGACGCCAAGAGATTGATGCCACGTGGGAGCTATTCTAGTCCAGGGCCCAGGTAGACCGGATCAACGCCTATGCCCTCCTCTGGGCCAGCTCGGTACGATCTAAATATCAATACCGGTAACACTGGGGCCGGGAGATATTGGTCTCCCGCGGGGGGGGGGCAGTCTTGGCTTTGGAGGACGAACAATGCCTGCGGAGTCGAGGCGAGAATGACGCTTGTCGAGTACTCGTACGAGTAAGGGCCTTCTGGAAAGAGTCTTGCGGTCAGTCCGGCATCCCGACTAACACCGTGCACGCTCAGTCAGGCCAAGCGCCGAGGGCCTGTCGAGCCCCCAATGCGCATGTCGGAGTTTCGAAGCCCAGAAGATCCGAGTTCGGGAGAAGCCGGATGAATCACAGCAGTCAATCGAGCCATTGCGAATGTGAAACCAACGGGGAACAACACGATGATTTCGTGATTCGTGATTGGAAATTCTCCGAGCAGAGAGAAGGAGGGGCAAAAAAAAGGGGGGGGAAGAGCCCTAAATGGGAAAAAAAACAAAAAAAAGAGAGAGAGAGAGAGAGAAAGAGAGGGAGAGAGAGAAAAAGGGGGGTCGGGTTATGGCGCCTTGCCTCTTTTGGAGAAGACCGAGTTTCAAATGGCGTTTAGCTTGTTCTGGAAGTGTGCGGCAAAGGAAGCTGCGATGGGCTCTTTCAAAGCGGCGCGGAAGGAGCAACGGCGGGCAGCCTGGGCAGTGGAGAACAGGTACCTGGATACCTGGGTACAGACGGTAGTACGAGTACGGAGTGGTACTCGTACTAGGCAAGAGCGACTCGGCACAAAGACGGCGGAAAGAACGAGGAATTTTGAATTCCTCCCTCTTTTGAATTCCCACGATGGCTTCAACTCCGACTTTCCAATGGCGTGAATTTACGAGTACATACAGGTACGAGTACTACTACCTGTACGGAGTCCCTACGAGTACTACTCGTCCCTCTTCCCGTCCTTTGCCCCTCCCGCTTATGGAAACTATCATCATCATCATCATCATCATCATCATCGCTCTCCTCCCCCGCCATAAAGTTCTCCCCGGACCAGCTACCGGGACTTTTGGGGGCGGGGAGCTTGACCAAACAGGGGACCAGGGAAGAGTGCGGATCCGCAGATCTTGCGGGGATGATGCGCATCAAATCTCGTCGGGTCTCGTGATTCGCCGACATGCTGGACATGGCTGACAGAAAATTCGCAGCCTTTTCTGCCACCACGATACCGGTGCTCGTACTCCGTACTCGTACGAGTACTCGTCCAAGCACGGAAGAGGGTCCGCCCCTCCCCAGATCCCCCCAACCCCGAGATCCATTCCCCGCGATCACGCATGCGGGCTGACCAGGAGTATTCGGGCCTCCTCCCATTAGCCCGTCTCGAGGGGCTGAATCGCCTCGCAGACCAAGCCGCATCTCGCCGCCGTTGAGTGGGATTGTAGATGCCGCCGCCCACGGTCGGTCGACTTGCACGGCCCGACCTCGGGGACATGCGAGCAGCATGGCTAATTTCCAATGGATATCGTATTTCGTACGGAATACGGATACTCCGCACGAGTATGTACGACATTCTCGTGGGAAAAGGGACGGAAAGGCAGTGGGCTCTGCCGCGAGGCGCTTGACATAAATTCGGGGCTCGAGGCATTCCAGCTCTCTCCTCTGCACTCGCCACATCGTCCCCTCCCCCCCCCCCCCCCCCCCCCCCCCCCCCCCCCCCCCCCCACGCCCTCCCAACACTCACAACCCC
>NQYQ01000013.1:655397-672112 GCA_003055925.1 Escovopsis sp. Ae720 | reverse complement strand
CTGCGCCCCGCTTTTGTCCCCCCCCCCCCCCCCCCCTCCCTCCTCCCCCCCGGTCTTCCCCTCTTGATCCCACCCTGGATGCGTCGCGGGCCAATGGGCAGACGACTCGGCAGCGTCGCCTTCGCCTATTCGTCCGCGCAGGTCGAGGGTGTCAGATCCGTGAATCCATCGATGGAGCCCGCGCTCCTCTGGTCGTCGACCAGCGAGAGACACTCTGACGTCGTGGGCCGGGAGAGGAGATCGCCTTTTGAAAATCCCGCTGTCCTTCTCTCATTCTTCTCCCATCTCTTCTTTCCTCTCTGTTTTTTTGCTTCTATTTCTTTTTCCGATCTTCTGGATACGCTCTCCTCTCTTGGCTGCATCACGCCGCATCTGCGCCTGTCACGATCCCGCCCTGCGCCGAAAAACCCTCACCTCACCTGCGCCCCCCCCCCACATCCTCCTCCCACCATCAACCTCTCGGATCATCCCTCTTCTCCGCCTCGACGGACGCGCAGCTCAGCCTCGCTGCTTGGTCACGGCTCTTCGTCCTGTGGATCTCGTCCGGAACCTTCCATTCGTCGGGCTGTTTCTTCCTCTTCGACCGGACTGCGGCGCCTCGCCCTGCGAGTTTGCGTCTTGAGTGCGTCTGCGTCTGCGTATGCATTGCGGAGCCAGCGAGCCAGAGTTTGTCAGTACCTGAGCTGAACCAGCCTGGTCCATTTGGCTTCGCTTTCGCCCTCTCGCGGCTCGATTTCTTCCTCTCTCATTATCGCCATCACCGCCATCAAGCATCTTCTTGCTACGCCAAGAGCCTGTCTCTCCCTTTCTCGTCTTCGCTCACCTCGATCCGTCTTCCTTCCACCTTGAGACCCACGCCGGGCAGGGTTCTTATCAATTCTTTATCGAAGACTTCAGCGGTTCTACAGCGCCTGTTGACGCCTGAACCTTTCTCTCTGCGCCCCGGAGCCACCCAGACAAGAGGATTCGAAGAACAAAACGCGACGCCACCGTCGACGACTCGAAGCTCGGCCAGTACCTCATCGATCGCGGTACGGCCTTCACATAGATTGAGCGGAACCTGACACGGGCTTTGGTCTGTCGATAACGAGGGGAAGAACTGGAGGCAGGAGAAGCGCAGAAAGAAGAAGAAGAAGAAGAAGAAGAAGAAGAAGACATCGAGATCCAAACGACCGCGGTTGCAGCTGGTGTGCGGGCTCGCACCATGTCCATATCGCCAACGCGATGAGTTTCCTCAAGACTAGGTTCCCCTCACTTCCCGCTTCCTCTATTTCGCCTTCGGGTCGCTTTTGACTTCTCTTCTTTGCTTGACGTTGCGTTACTCTGCGTTGCGTTGCTGCCCTTGCGCCTCCTATATTGGATCAAATCTATGTCGCATCCAGATAGATTGCCTTAGGTCGAGTGACACTAGGAAATCCTGGCTTGAGCACAGGATCCTTTTTTTTTCCTTTGGGTCTTCTCTTTTCCTTGTTCTTTTGAATCCTCCTCCCCTGGTACTGCGTACCTTGTGCCTGGCTGTGCCAGGGCTTGAGACGAAACTCCAATCTTGGCGCGCAAAAGCATGGATCGTCATCGCCATCGTCGTCATCACCATCACCATCACCGTCACTATTGCCATCCCAATCGCCATCGGCATCAGCCACTCAACTTCACCCTGACGTCCAGCCATCCGTCATCGGTCAGCCTTACACCCATGGCTTTCCAGGAACTACTCCCGCCTCTTTTGCCATCCAACCCCTCGAGCTGCGCCGACGTCGCTGCCAGTTTTCGATTCTCGATTCTCGATTCTAGACTCTCGGCTTCTGAAGGAGAATGTGCGTCTTTCTCGCCTGCGCCCTGCAAGTTGGAGCCATCGGCCGAGTCGCAAATGCATCTGTTTTGGCTCTTTCAAAGTCGCCTCAACATCTCCCGTCCCCATCGTCTCCCTCATGCCACTTTCGCTCCCCCTCTTTCTCTCTCTCCCTCCCCCTCCATCTTCATCCTCCTCTTCCCTTCATCTTCATCCCCCTTCGCGTGTCTTCCCAGCGCCAGCTCCAAGTGCATCTGACGCTGCTGTTGAGCCGTGTACTGTTTGACCTCGCTTGTTCTGCATATCTCTATTGCCTTTCTTTTGCCTTCTCTTTACGGAGTAGCTCTCTCGTTCTTCTTGCTCTACCATTTTGCTGGGGTAGTTTCTTCTTTCTGAATCTTCGCATCGTTGCCTGTTTGACCGAGCATCCGTCATCGTGGCTAGACCCCGTGCTAATGCTTTTGTCTCTTGCGCCATTAGAACACAACAGCTTCTCGCCCCCGCCACCATGGCTCACTCACCATCTTCATCCTCCGCCGCCGACGACCCCGCCGAGAACACCGCCGATGAGGAGGACTCTGAGGACTACTGCAAGGGTGGTTACCACCCCGTCGAGGTCGGCGAGGAGTTCAAGGATGGCAAGTACACCGTCGTGCGAAAGCTCGGCTGGGGCCACTTCTCCACCGTCTGGCTGTCGCGCGACAACACCAACAACAAGCACGTCGCCCTCAAGGTCGTCCGCTCCGCCGCCCATTACACAGAGACCGCCGTCGACGAGATCAAGCTGCTCAACAAGATCGTCCAAGCCAACCCAAACCATCCCGGCCGCAAGCACGTCGTCAGCCTTCTCGACTCCTTCGAGCACAAGGGCCCCAACGGGACACACGTCTGCATGGTCTTCGAGGTCCTCGGCGAGAACCTCCTCGGCCTGATCAAGAGGTGGAACCACCGCGGCATCCCCATGCCCCTCGTCAAACAAATCACCAAGCAGGTCCTGCTCGGTCTCGACTACCTGCATCGGGAGTGCGGCATCATCCACACCGACCTCAAGCCCGAAAACGTCCTCATCGAGATCGGCGACGTCGAGCAGATCGTCAAGAGAGTCGTCAAGCCAGAAACGACCGACAAGGAGAACAACCGCAACGGCCGGAGACGACGTAGGACGCTCATCACCGGCAGTCAGCCGCTGCCGTCGCCTCTCAACCCCAACTTCACCACGTCAAATCTGTTCCCTTCTGCGACCTCACAAGCTAGCATGGCTGCCGTTGTCGATGGTACGTTGACCGCTCGCGCCTAGCCATCCCTTCTGAACCCTCGTGATCGCCGCGACCTGGCTATCATTTCGGTCCTAACGTTTTCTTTCTACGCCGCAGGGGACAAACAGACGGACTCGTCATCCAAAACCGACGAGATGCAAAGCAAGAGAGAGAAAACAGCGTAAGTCAAGACACATGGTCTCCGCCCATCATCAATCGCATCCTCAGGGTCGTGATGATGACATCTTGCTAACATGGTTTCTTTTCCCTCTCGGCCAGAGACATCCTCACTCGCGAGGTCTCAGGCATCTCCTTAGACAAGCCCAGCAGTTCGTCAGCGGCGGCGGCAGCCGAAGCGCGCAAGGTGGAAGAGCTTATCGACCTCAACATCATCAGCGTCAAGATTGCCGACCTCGGAAATGCTTGCTGGGTCAACCATCACTTCACTAATGATATCCAGACGCGTCAGTATCGCTCCCCTGAGGTCATCCTGGGAGCCAAGTGGGGCGCGAGCACCGACGTCTGGAGCATGTCTGCCATGGTACGCGCTTCCTTCTTTGACCTTTCTTGTTCTCTCTCTCTCTCTTCCTCCCTCTCTCTCTCTCTCTCTCTCTCTCTCTCTCTCTCTTTCTATTTCAATCTAGCCCCCATTCTCCCGTTTCGCCGAACGGCCGCTGATGTCTTGGGTACAGGTCTTCGAGTTGATCACCGGCGACTACCTGTTCGACCCGCAGTCAGGGACGAGATACGGGAAAGACGACGATCACATCGCACAGATAATAGAGTTGCTTGGTCCGTTCCCGCGATCGCTCTGCCTGAGCGGGAAGTGGAGCCAGGAGATATTCAACCGCCGGGGAGAGCTCAGGAACATCCACCGGCTGCGGCACTGGGCGCTCCCCGACGTCCTCGGCGAGAAATACCATTTCCGGGAGGACGAGGCGAAGCGGATCTCGGCGTTTTTGATACCCATGCTGGAGCTCGTGCCGGAAAAGCGCGCCAACGCCGGGGGCATGGCGGGTCACGCGTGGCTCGAGGACACACTGGGCATGGGGGGCGTCAAGGTGGACGGGCTCGAGGTCGGGAGCAGGGGGGAGGGGATCGAGGGATGGGCCCAGGAGGTGCGCAAGCGATGAGCGCCAGTGGTTTCTTTCCGGAGATGTGAGGAAAAAGATCTCATAAGCGACACAGTATACTCGAGCGCGAATTGGACAATCTGTTCTTCTTTCCTGATTCCTTTCTCTCTCTCTCTCTCTCCCTTTTCCTCTCTGCCTTTGCCTTGCTGGTCCCGTCTTGTCTTGTGTGCCCCCTCTGGCCATCAATCTCGCCATCTTAGTATTACATATAGATCAATATATATATCCATGTCACCGGGATTTTTCGAAGCGCATGTAGCGTTCGCAGGCTGCTGGCTCTTGGCTGCAACGAGGGCCCGGGTCTCTCTCTTTCTTTCTTTCTTTCTTTCTTTCTTTCTTTCAAGTTTACGGTAGACACGGCAGCCGATGCGATGCGATGCGATGCGATGCGTTTCATGGTGCCTTGGTTGGTGACTCTTCGGTATGCGACTCAAATTCGTACAAGAGGTGCAGATGACATACTACTAGACAGCAGGAGTACGGAGTAGTAGCAGCTCCGAGGCAGTCAGTCGCCCTTGATGGGTCTTGAGTGCGGGTTCACAAGAAAAGACCAGAGGACAGCAAGAGGACATGGACATACATACGCAGCAGGGCCTGTATTGGACTCGGGTGCGAGCGAGCAAGATGCAAATCAAGGGGGGGGACGACAAACGTGACGCGGCGGCCTTTTCCGTACTTTTCCCATTGATCCACCCCTTTTGCTGTCTTGCTCCCTTCTTCCCCTCTCCCCTCCCGCCTTGCTCGCTTCACCCGACTCATCTTTCGACGGTCTTTTGAAATTTGTTGTTGTATTTTTTTTTCCCTCCTGGAATTTCCTTTCTTCTTCCGTCTTGAATGCAGTTGCAATGCCTTGCGATCCCTTGGGTATCCCCGCCTCGAATGAGCAACGAACCGAAAATGCCATGCTTCGCCTTTTGTCTTCCTCTGTCTTCCTCTGTCTTCCTCTGTCTTCCTCTGTCTTCCTAATCTCCGCCCTTGTCCCCTTTTGTCTCCCCCCCCCCTTTTTTTTTCTTTTTTTCTTGTTATTCTTCCTCTGATTTTCTGATTTTTTTCTTCTCTCGTGGTCTTCTTCCCGAGGTTGTGAAGCGGTCGGCTTTGGTCTAAGCGATGATGGTATAAGCAGAATAGGACGATGAGGCGAGAAACGAGAACGAGACGAAAAACAATCGAATCAAACGAGCAGCGGTCAGAAGCGAATTGCAAGAAAACAAATAGGCCGGAGGGCCTTGTGGCTCATGACGCCGCGCTGTCGGGGCCGTCCTCGTCGCTGCTCTTGCCCCTGCTCTTGCTCTTGCCCTTGGTCTTGGCCCTGCCCTTGGCCTTGTCCTTGGCGCCCGAGGCCGTCGTTGTCGAGGCGGTCTTGTCCTCATCGTCGTCGCGGTCGCCCTTGTCGTCGTCGTCCGCCTTGGTTTCCGCCGCCGCCGCCGCCGCCGTCGCCGTGCCGCCCGTGGTGAGCACCTCGCGCACGATGCGCTTGCCCTCGTCCATCTCGCCGTTGGGCGCGCCGCAGGCCATGCAGCGCCATGTGCCGAGCTCGGCGAGAGTCTTAGTGCCCGGCGGGGCCTGGCCGTTGACGAGGCGGCACGCCCTGCAGATGAGGACGATGCGGTTCTTGGCGGCGGTCTCGTCCTCGCCGAGCAGGACGTCGAAGATGCGGTCGTACCAGTGCGACTCTGGAGGGCCGGTGACGTAGATCTGCGGCGGCGGCTGCTGTTGTTGTTGGTGGTGGTGGTCATTGTTCATGACGGGCGGCCCGCCGGGCCCGAAGGCGTTGGGCGCGAAGTCGGCCGACGGCTGGGGGGAGTCATTTCGGGGGCGGCCGGGGCCGAGGGCGGCACCAACGCCGGCGGCGGCGGGGGCCCCGAAGGCCTGGGGCGTGCTCGGGCGGCTGCCCTGGGCCTCGCGCCTCTGGATGTTTGCGGTCGCGGGCGGGGGGATGTGGGTGCGGCCGGGGGTGCCGTGGGCGCTGGGGGCCCTGCTGTCGCCGCCGTCGTGGGAGGAGTCCTGGCCTCTGCTCTTGGGGCGGCCCTCGGGCCCGCCGTACTTCTCGATGAGCTCCATGGTGGAGTCGTAGCGGGTCGCGTCCTTGAGCTTCTGGATCGTCTTGGAGCGCTCGTCCTGGTGCTCGGTGAGGCGGGCCTCGAGGCTGTCCATGACGAGGTTGTAGTAGCTCATGGTGATCTGGCGCGCGGTGTATATCCTAGAATCACAAGCGCGCGAGGGTGAGGCCCCCCCCCCCCCGAGAAGCAAAGCATGAGAAAGAGGTCTCCCTTTTTTTTTTTCTTGTTTTGGAAAATGGGTGTGGTGGTGATCAGGCGACTCACACGACAGGCCCGCCGGCCATGCCGGTCCACTCGTAGGGCCCAAGGTTCTTGTATCCGACGACGAGAAGCAGGACGATGGCGTAGACGAGGTAGGCGAAGGTAAGGTAGAGGGTGCCGATGACCATTGCCTTGCGGGACTTGGCGCGCATGCGCTCGAGCTTGGCCTGCGTCTCTGTGATCTTCTTTGCAAGCGTGGAGAGGGCTTTCTCGAAGGATGCCGGGGACGAGTCTCTGGCCTGAAGAGGGACACAAGCCGCGAGAGAGAGAGAGAGAGAGAGAGAAAGAAAGGGTCAGCACGGGATCACGGCAGTTGCGCGAGCAATGAACGCTCCCCGCATGGAGGAGATTGGAGGCAGCAGGTCGCGCAGTCGTGGGGGGGAAGGGAGCCAACGTACCGCGAAGGGCCACAGCGAGACCATCTTGGCTGTTTCTTGCTCTGCCTGCGTGTGTGCAGGAGAGACTGTAGCTGTTGTGTCGTGTGCTTCTCGAGCCGGAGCTCGTGATCGTGGAAATGCGCGCGCGTGTGGCGGGTAGCGAGAGGATGATGCAGGGAGGAGAGAGAGGGAGGGGGAGAGAGAGAGAGAGAGAGAGAGCCTGAGGTCAAGACATGAAGGAGAAGAGAGGGAGGGGAAAAAACAAATGAATGGATATTTATCTGAGGAGGAAGAGTCGAGAAGAACCACCTGGAAATCAGGCAGAGGAGAGGGAAAGGAGACGATGAGACGATGAGACGCGAGCGAAGGCGAGAAGGAAAGGAGAGGAAAAGCAAAGAGAGCACGGGGTGCGTGATGCTCTGGGATGGGATGGTGGATGGTGGATGGTGGATCGAGGGCGGGAGGCCAAATGGATCTACGAAGTACGAGTACGAGTACAGGTATTGATTGATTGATGCATCAAATGGATGGATGGATTGATCAATCCATTTGATCCATCAACCAGGGCTCAGCAGATGACATCTTGTCTTTTGATGCTGGAATTGGTACTCCGTATGTACGGAGTAGATGGATCCATCCAAATCCATCCATCCATCTCGATTGGGCTGCCCGGGCCTGAGCTTTTATCGCGCGAGCTGCAATCAATTTACTGGAGCTGCTGCTTGGATAAGGCCGCTGTTGATGGAATTGATGCATCCATCCAATCCATCAATCCATTGATCAATCCCGTTTTGAGTCTGAGTCTCTCATGAAGCTCGGCGTAAAAGCCGTCCATGGCCCCAATCCCTTTTCTCTTCCCCCTTCCCCCGCCCTTCTGACTCCTATCTCTTCTGATTCTTCTCCCCTTTACCAAGTCCATACAGAGTCTGCCTTTCTCCATTCCGCCTCAAGACCTCTACGCGGTCATCTATCACGCGTCTGCGAGGCACGAGAGTATGTTGTACGAGTAAAGACGGGAAAAAAAAGAAAAGAAAAGAAGCCGCGTGGCGCCGTCGTGCGTCAAGCCACAATCACCAGCGCCACGCTCCGTCCGCAAAGCCGTCTTTAGGCACTGTAACGCACTGTATGGATCTTACTCCGTATGACATCAATGATCAATGGATCTTCAACTTTCACCTCATCACGATCTAGAGTTCTATAACAAGTACTCGTGCTCGTACTATTCTACTCGTACAGGGCTCACATCCATCTCACTACCTGTACTGAATACTCATCCATTATTCTATCAACATACATTGATCTTCTCGACTTCTCAACTTCTTTGCGTCATCCATGCTCCTACACCAAAACGTACGAGTACTTCTACTCGTACAGGTCGTACTCGTACTCGTCACAAACTGCAGCAAAAACAGCCCCTCTTCTCCAGCTCCGTCTCCGACTTCCCCTCTTCTCCATCCCCGTCGTCCAGAATCCATTGGTCAATTTATTGATGGAACCACAGATGGACGAGCGAGTCGAGTGAACAGACTGATTCCGTAAATTGCTCTCCGGTCCTGCTCCCCCACCTGCCCCCTTCGGCCTTGGGAATCGGGCTTCTCGAGATGCCCATTCAAAGGTCGGCCTACCGGGTTACACAAAAGATTCCAAAGGGTAGGCATTCTGGCAGATGGAGCTCGCCTTGCAGAATGCCGTCTTTGTTCCTTGTTCGCTCCTGGTCAGAACAGACCGGCCATATTCACGATGACTGTCATCCCTCCCCACCAGCTCATGCATCTTGTCTCTCTAAGCTGTTTGTCAATCTGTGATTTAATTGTATGCAGCTTATGCACTCGTACAATGTACATACATGCGCCCAGATCGCCCAGTATCCCATTCCCGTCCATCTCGGTACTGCGAAATTCCCAACCATGAACGCTGCCTGTGGCCTGCCAAATCGATCAAACCAACAGACCAAATCAGAAAGGAAAAAGAAGAAGAAGAAAACAAAAACAAATGTGTCTCATGCCGGACTTTACCGAGGCCGTAAGGCGCTCCCATGCTGCCAATGCTTGGTGTTGGTGATCCCGTCCCGTCGATGCCTCAATCTCCAAGTCCCGCCCCTCAAACTGGTACGAGTACCGGAGAATACTCGTACTCGTACGGCCAAGACCGGCCTGCCCTGCCTCACCCGTTGTGAGAGCACAGGTGAATCTTCCACGGATGCCTCTCGTCCTGGCACTTAAACCCCGCCGCCGCGCAGTCCGAGCACACGACAAACTTCCCGCCGTCGCAGATGTCGCAGACGTACGACTCGACGTCGTGCACCGTGCACCGGCAGCACACGTCGCACCAGCACCCTTCAATGTTGAAAAGGTGCTCCGAGTCGTTTCCTGGCGCATCCTCCTCATCATCATCATCCCCGCCCTCTCCGCCCTCCTCGCCCTCCTTCCCCTCCTCGCCTTCCTTCCCCTCCGCCGACCTCTGCGCGTGGTACAACCTTAGCATCGCGACGAGCGTTTCATTCCCGCTCTCTCTCGCCGTCGCGAGCAACGTCTTGCCAAACATGTCCCTCTCCCTAAAGTCCCCGAATCCATAATACATGAACAGCTCGACTACTTCACCGTGCCCGTTCCTCGTCGCCGCGAAAAGGGGCGTCGTGCCGTATCGGTCCTTCCGGTTCGCCGTCTTGCTGCAATACAGCAGGAGCCGCACGGTGTCTGCATACCCCCGCATCGCAGCGTGGAAGAGGGCCGATCGGCCTTGACTGTCCACTTCATCCACATCGAACGTGGGCGCCTCGAGGAAGAGCTTGATCAACGACGTCGCTCCGACGTGTGCCGCCCGGATGGCCGGCGTCTGCCCGGCATTTTCCCTCCATCCCAGGGTGCGCTCGGCGCCGTGGTCCAGCAGATATCTCACAATTTCCTTCTGGTTCGTGTAGGTAGCGGCGAACAGGGCGGTCCACCCATCCACGTTGGTTGCCTCAAGATCAGCGCCCCTCTCCAAAAGGACGCGGACGGCACGCGCCGACCCGCGGTATGACGCTTCCATTAGAGCTGTCCAGTCGGTTGGAGACGCCAGGTTGACGTCCGCTCCGTGCCGGAGCAATAGGTCCGCCGCATGGTCGAAGTCCTTGGCCGAGGCAATCATCAGGGATGTCCTTTCTCCGTGAGAAAGGCTCGCAGTGCTTGCCCCATGATCGAGGAGCACAGACATCACGTCGATGCAATTGCGATCCGCGGCCATCATCAAGGCCGTCTGGCCCCGGCGAGAGGGGGCGTTGACGTCGGCCCCCCTCCCGATCAGGAGCTGGATGGTCGCCAGCTTATCCTTGCTCGCGGCCAGCGTCAATGCCGCCCAGCCGTCGCTGGTGACTTGCGAGACGCTTGCTCCGCGATCAAGCAGCAGCTCGACGACCCTTGTCCTCCCCGCGTGGGCCGCGCAATGCAGGCACGTCCAGCCCTCGGCGTTCTCGGTTGCCATGTCAACGCCCATCTCGAGCAGCAACTCGACGATTTCGACAAACCCGCTTGAGCCGGCACACAGGAGGGCCGACTGCCTAGCCACCGTCTGGGCGTTTGGGTCGGCTCCGTGATCAAGCAGGAACCTTAGTATCTCGAGTCTCCCCAAATTTGCCGCGAGAATGGCCGGGGTCCATCCCCCTCTCATCCGCTGGTTTACATCGATGCCGTGGCCGATGAGCAGTCGGACGATCTCAATGTTGTCTTTCCTCACGGCGAGGCCGAGTGGAGTCAAACCGTCATGGCTCGGATAGGAATGGTCGACGTCGGGGAAGGAAAGGAGAGTCTTGACGACGCCCAGGTGACCATGAGAGACGGCGAGCGTGAAGAGGTGCGGGTGGGCGGAGAACAAGACGCCGGCTTCGTGCGCCCGAACGAGGCTTTCCTCTCGTCCCTTGGTAGCGGCCCAGCCGAGAGCGCCTGCCAGATTGTATTTCTGGTTTTGGAGGTAGAGGTGATCGGTGAATATGCTGCAGAGGCGGCGACTCGATCGGATCAGGGCGGCAATATCGCGTTCTCTCTCGAGTCTGTGGCCAATATCCTCCAACAGCTCGTCGGGCAACCTATCAAACATCGACATGTCCGCCGCTGCCGTGTGTGTGACTTGAGAGGATTCGGAGGATTAGAGGAGGCGGAAGGGAAATGATCAATGGTCAATGATGAATGATCAAAAAATCAACGATGCCTACTGCTAATTCTGATCTGCCCCGGAGTGGTAGAAGCCCACTCTACAGGCTCCCGTGCATCGAGCCGCCCGTGACAGCGAGGGAAGGTGAGGAGAAGGGGGAATAGAGACAAGTTGGCCTGAACCTGATGAAGACAGGACTTATTGCGATGATGGCAGCCCCTTGAACGGCATCACATCATCAGATCGGCGTGACGGATTCAGATGAGGTTCCCCTCGTTTGGAGACGCGGTGACGGAGTGATAACTTGAAGAAGATGGTATCGCGGGCAGGTACCTACTAGTAGTACTAGAGGTACTAAGTTGGTGATGCGGGTAGGAGGAGGTACGAGTAGGAGAAGTTGAACTTCAAGGTGGAAGCAGAAAGAAGACTCGAGGAGAGGGGAAGCATCGAGGTCTGCAGGAAGGAAGGAGCCGGTCAGGGCTGCCTTCTTAAAAGAGAGAGAGAGAGAGAGGGAGAGAGAGAGAGAGAGAGAGAGAGAGAAGGGACAATGGATCAATATAACAGGTCGGTCAAGACGGCAGGTGACGAGAGAACAAGAATTGGCAGGAACCACCGACACAGAACGACGTGATAGGCTCGAGGCATTGATCCATCAAACAATTGATCTGTGTGATTCATTCAATCAGGACATCGGGTTGGAATGCAGAAGCAGAACTTGCAGAAGCAGCAGCAGAGAGAAGGTGCGGAGGTGCAAAGTCAGTGCAAGGGCGGCTCCAAATGCTCGCGAACTGACATCATCGGGTCGTGTCGAGGCTGAGGCTGGAGCTCCGAGCTCAAAGCTCTAAGCTCTGAGCTCCCCCCAGGGCCGATTCCAGTCCTCGCGCTTTCCCCCCCTTGTCTCTTGATCTCCAGGCACAGGCGCATCGCTGCAGGTGTCCAAAGTAGGCAAGGAGGCCCTGTACGGAGTATGATCGTGCTAGTTGATGCCTCTAGCCGTGCGCGCGGCCGAACTTGCCTACAGGTACGGCCGGCGACCGGAAGAGGCCGTTGTCGCCGATCGGTGGAACACGAGTGCCTGCATTGAAAGGGCGAGGCACTCCTTACTGGTACTCGTACTCGTAATATATACCGGTAGTAGTACTTCGTACGAGTATGAGTACAAGACGGTCTGGCAGACCTTGACTTGAGATATTCTGCCGGCGGCTCGGTCATTTCCAAGAATGATGGGCAAGGTAGCACCGTCAAATAGCAGGAAATTAGTATCTTTCAGTCGATTTTTTTTTATTGAGGCAATTGGACTCGAGGCAGCGAGGCAGAAACGCAGCACATGAGATATCACGGAAATTCAGCTGCAGGTGGAACCGATGCTCCTACCCTGTGCTCTGTACTGATACTCGCACTGTCCACGCTGCCCCGCGGGCCGCAAAGGTGGCGGGATTGGTACATGTATTCAACGCGCTCCATCCTGCTTCGGAGGGCGCCGCTGCATAGATTGGGACATTGTGAAACTCCAAATGCCAATTCTGAGCATCTTACGAGTATATCGCCATCTTTTGTGCAGGGATTAACCTCTCTGTGTGCCTGTGCCCCGTACGGTTCCAGTTACAAGAGCTACAAACCTGATGGTATCGACTCATTTCATACACAGTGTGAAAAGTCTCCAATGTTCAATCAACGCTAGACCTAAGACAGCACTACACTAGGTACGGAGTACTAGAGCAACATTGAAGTCAATTGATGACTGCCAAAGGCACGGTAATTCGTATTCGTACTCGTATAGTACTCGTATAGGGTAGTCAATTTCAAGCCTCACTCCGTGCTGCCAGCGCTGCATTCAATGAGCACGTCTTGCGCGTTCAATCCCATGGAAGCCCACCTGTGGCTGATGCTTCGTTCAACACCTGCGCAGCTGTTCGCTGTTCTCTTCCATGCTGACCCGTCGATGCAATTCATCCAGCTCAATCTCTGCCAACGTCCTCGAGTGAAAGATGCTGTGACTCTTTCCGATGAGACTTGACAGATCCTCTTTCATTACCGATCCCTCGCGACCCGCCATCTCCCACCGTCACAGGGTCCTTTCCCAAAGACTCGAAGGATTGTCACTGAAGCACTGAAGCATCGCCAGCCCCCGACAGCCTCATTGCAATCGTTCAGAGCAGCCCGGCCTACAGGTACTCGTACTCCGTGCGGTGCAGTCGGAAGCCATGTTTCAGGTACGTCATCCTCTCACGATGCGCCCACGCCTAGGTCAAGGTCACGGCCGGCCTCTGCATGCATGTGTCGCTGACAGGCCTGCCATGCGAGCAGAGGATCAAGGGCGCCATCGATCGAACCATTGCCGAGGAGCAGGCGCGCCAGAGGGGGGTCGAATCTGCCTCCCATTCTCGATCATCCTCTGCCTCGCGTAGGAGCGAAACACCAGGCAAGCGGCCGCGACCCAAGGCCAGCGTCGACATCGGAGACTCGGCCGCTGCGAACCCCGACCCGGCCGTCTTCGAGGCCGCCTTCGTCATCGACGACAGCGAGGAGGCAGGCCAGCCCGCGACAGCGATTAAGCCGGCCGCCGGCGCGGGAGATGCCCCTCAAGGAGAGCCTTCCGCCTCAAAGGCAGAGATGAAAGACGCACACGACGACCCCAGCGGCGCAAAGGACGACGGCGGCGAGCGCGATGGTGCCGGCGCGAGACAAGACGCCGCGGAGCGCATCGCCAAGCCCGCTTCTCCAGTCCCGGTCCTGACGCCAGAGATCCGGGCCCGGCTGCGCAAGCTCGAGAAACTAGAAGCGACGTATCCAGGTACAATGGATTGTTGATTCGGCGCGCCCTGGCGGGCCGCCGCAGGTGAAGACTTGTCTGACAGACGTATAGAGCTCTTGCGATCCTACCGTGTTGCCCACAAGCGTGCGACTGCGATCGAGCCGTTCGAAAAGGCCTTGCGCGAACACACCCCTCTCACATCCATCGGCGACCCGGACGCATTGATCGAATATCTCAACCAGTTGAAGCTGAGGGGGGACATGGTCATGGATGAGCTCAAGAGGGTCTCTGCAGACAAGGACGAGCTCAGAAAAAGTAACGATGAACATGAGAAGAAGTACAAGTCTCTGCAGGAACAGTTCGACGCTCTCAAAGCCGCGAACCCCATCGACAGCGGGGGGGACGCTAAGATCGACACCTCCGACTCCGACACCGTCGCCGGAAAGTCCACGGAGAAGACCACGGCGGCCACCAGCACCTCAGATGGTCTCCAGGACCTGTTCTCCTACGACGACGAGATCCCCGCGTTGCAGGCCGACGTCGCTGCCAAGACCAAGGAGATCGAGGTCCTCAAAGCCGACGTCGACAACCTCCAGACAGAGCTCGCCGGGGCCAGGGCGCACAGCGCCGACTTGGCTGTGAGTCTGGAGAGGTCGGCCTTGGAGGTCAGCCAACTCCGCGAGGCAGCCGCCGCGGAAGCGAGCATGCAGTCCAAGCTGGACCTCCGTAACTCGGAGCTGTCGGGCTTGACGGGCAAGCTCGATCTGGCAAACTACCAGGTGAGGGAGCTGGAAAAAAAGCTCCAAGATGAGCAGTCCGCGCGCGCCACCGACGTCGAAGGCATCAAGGCGTCGCTCGCCTCGTGCGAGAGGCGATCAGATGGCTTGGACGTCGAACTCGCCAAGGCAGCAACCGCCAAGATCGCCTCGGAGGAGCTCATAAGCAACCTCAACGCCCAAATCGACAACCTGACGCAGGAGAAGGCGGAAAGCCAGAGCCGGATCGACGACCTGACGCAGCGATTGAATGCGCCATCGAAGCCTCCCACACCGGCGCCGGCGCAATCAGGGACACCACCATCCTCCCAAGCGACATCTCAAGCTACAGGAGGCGGCAAGAAGAAAAACAAGAAGAAGAAGGGCAAGGGCGGCGCAGCGACCGCCGCCGCACCGCCACCAGAAGAGGATGCAGCGAGTGAGATGGCCTCGGAGCCGACGCAGTCCGTTGATGTATCTGGCCTCGAGGCGCAAATCGCACAGTTGAAGGAGGAAATCGCCGAGAAGGACAGCCTGATTGAACGACTCTCTAAGAGGAGGAAGACGGAGGAAGACCTTCGAGAGGAGATTGAGAATCTGCAAGAGAACCTGCTCACCATTGGCCAGGACCACGTCGAGGATAAGCAGGCAATCAAGGAACTCGAGCAAGAAAAGCGCGAGCTGAAGAAGGAAATCGAGGAGCTGGAGAACAAGGTGTTTTCCATGTCGTCGAACAGCCAGGCCAACGAGAAGCTTCAGGGTGAGATGGACGCCCTCCATAAGGAGTACGAAGAGCTCAAGGAGAAGTCGGCGGTGCTGCAGTCCGACCTCGGGGCTGCGCAGCAGCTCGCCCAGACGCGATTCAAGGACCTGTCAGAGCTGCGGGAGGTCCTGCAAAAGGTGCAGCCCGAGCTCAAGAGCCTCAGGCAGGACGCGGCCGCCCTCAAGGCGACCAAGGAGGAGCTCGCGGCCAAGCTTAAGGAGCTCCGGGAGCTCGAGAGGAAGGAGAAGGACCTGAGGCGCGACCTAGCCCAGGCGCAGCAGATGACGTCGGACCGCGAGCGGGAGATCAAGCTCCTGCAGGACAAGGCGACGGCGGAGACGAACGCCCGGCTGCGCCTCGAGGACGCGCAGCGCGTGTCCGGGCGCGACCTGCGGCGGTCCGAGGCGGAGAGGGTCGAGCTGAGCTCCAAGGCGGAGAAGGCGGAGCGCGAGCTGGAGCGGGTCAAGGATGAGGCGGCGAAGCTGCGGCCGCGCGTCAAGGAGCTCGAGGAGCAGATGCACAAGCTCAAGCGGGAGAAGGCTGCGGCGAGCGAGGAGGCCGAGTTCAAGACGCAGCAGTACAGCAACGCGCAGGGCCTGCTGAGCAGCATGCGGGACCAGGCGGCAGAGATGACGGTGCAGCTCAAGGAGTCTCAGTCGCAGGCGGAGTCGCTCGAGGAGGAGCTCGCCGAGGTGCAGCGGCTTCTGCAGGAGCGCACGCGCGAGGGCGAGACGATGCGCCGGCTGCTGGCGGACGTGGACGAGCGCGCGGACACCAAGGTGCGCGAGATGCGGGCGCGCATGGAGGCCGCCATCGAGGAGCGGGACCGCCTCGAGGACGAGTCGACGACGCTGGCGCGGCGCAGGGCGCGCGAGACGGAGGAGCTGCGGCAGCGGGTGCGCGACCTCGAGCGCGAGGCCAAGGCCCTTGGCCACGAGAAGGACGAGCTCGAGCAGCGCGAGAAGGAGTGGCGCCGGCGCCGCGAGGACCTCGAGCTCGTCGAGGCCAAGGCCGAGGCCGAGGCCGAGGAGCTGCGCGCCGCCATGTCCCAGCTGCGCGGCGCGCTCGACGCCTCCGAGGACCAGGCGCGCGAGGGCGAGAAGCAGCGTGCCGAGCTGCGCAGGATGCTCGAGGACTCGCGCGCGCGCTACGAGCGGCTCGCCAAGGACCTCAAGACGGCGCAGGCCAAGCTCGCGGGCGCGGGCGCGGGCAACCCGGGCCGCAGCTCCTCGGACTCGGTACGCAGCGGGCACGTTAACGGCGCCGCGGCGCCGGACACGATGTACCTGAAGACGATCCTGCTGCAGTTCCTGGAGCAGAAAGACGGCAAATTGCGGGCGCAGCTGGTCCCCGTGCTGGGCAAGCTGCTCAAGTTCGATAAGTGAGTCATGAGGATTTTCATGGCCTTCTTTTCCATGACCCCCCCCCCCTGCGTCTC
>NQYQ01000013.1:637769-638846 GCA_003055925.1 Escovopsis sp. Ae720 | reverse complement strand
CCCCCCCCCCCCCCCCCCTTCAAAGCCCACCCAATACTCGTTCGAACTCGTTGATCCATTCACTCTGCTCACACACACTCACTCACACACTCACTCTCTTTTCTCCCAGCACAAACCCGGCATCAAGGTCGGCAACGACCGCGTGCCCGAGTTCCACGCCGAGACGCACCCGCCCGGCTCCGCGCCCCCGCAGGCCACCTTCCAACCCAACCCCAGCCCCGAAGACGGCCCCACGTTCACCTACCCCGACGAGGACCAGTCCAACGACTACGAGGGTGCCGCGGGCCCCGGCTCCGGCGCCCTCGACATGCCCGGCGCCACCTCCCGCGACGTCTACGCCGGCATGGGCAAGCCCCTCCAGGGCATGGAGGGCAGGGAGCTCGGCGCCCAGCTCCCCGGCAAGAAGCACACGGGCGAGCGCACGCACCCGCACGGGCGCCGGCGCGAGCGGGCCGGCCTGGCGGGCCTGGCGCCGAGCGCGGGCGGCGGGACGGCGGGGAAGAGGGGCAAGGATCCCGTGAGGGAGCATGGGTGGGATCTGCCCGAGGGCGTGGAGAAGGGGATGAGGGGCAAGGGGACGGATGCGTATCCGGGGGTGGAGGAGAGGCCTGGCGAGACGGCGGAGGGGGTTGCGACGGAGCGGCCGAAGGGGTTGAGCGATGAGCAGGGCTGAGGAGGAGGCATCGCGAGCATGTGAAGTTGTGATGGCTTCGAGGGGGAATGTTTATATGAATAGTACGATTCCGAGAGAAAAAAATACAGTGACGTGCTGGGTATCTTAAAAAGGGACTCCGATGCCTGTGAAGTAGATGATGAAAGAAGAAGAAGAAAATATCCCCCGGAAACACAAATCCCATCCCCATCAGTGTCATGAAAAGTCGTACACGGCCATGTTCTCCCGCCCGCTCACGCCCACCCGCAGCACCACAATCGTCTCCCTATCAAACCCGACCCAGCTCGTCCGGTCCCCCAGATCCACCGGCATCGGCGTCGAGCTCGCGCTCCTCTCCCACAATCCCATCCCCAAGCCCTCATCCTCCGGCCCACAACTCGTCGCCGTCGCCGTCGATGTCGTTG
>NQYQ01000013.1:610269-635269 GCA_003055925.1 Escovopsis sp. Ae720 | reverse complement strand
GCCGGCCCTCGAGACGATGCCGATCCCCCCCGCCGCCCAGGCCGCGAGCGTCGCCGCGACGGCGGCCTGCAACGCCCACCATGTCCGCCGCTTCCTGCTCCTCGCCTCGTGGTGGTCGAAGACGTCCCTGTCGTCGCCGGCCGCGAGCGCGACGCCGAGCCACTTGGCCATGCCCCAGACCATGTGGCCGCACCCGAAGGCGAGGAGGCCGCCGTACGCCCCGCGCGCGGCCCAGGGGTGCCTGGCGAACCCGTGGGACACGTATCCGAGGCCGATGTTGGCGCTGCTGCCGTCGAAGACGAGCGGCAGGACCCTGTTCATGAAGACGTGCGCGCCGTAGAAGAGCGAGAGCGCGTAGCCGGACAGCGAGACGTAGCTGACGCGGGGCCAGACCCTGATGGAGCGGCCCTCCTCGGACGCCCAGCGGCGCCAGGCGAAGAAGCCCGGCAGCGCGGCGCCGTACTTCCGGCCGTTCTGGATCCTCCTAGCGATGCGCAGGGCGATGCCGGAGCCGACGTGGGCGATGACGGGGAGCGCGACGAGCAGGGGCTCCGTGACGGGCGTCTGGTAGATCTCCCGGGTCATGAGGAGGTAGGTCTCGGAGCCGGGGACGGAGCGGGTGACGGCGGGGATGACGGACACGTTGGCGAGGTGGAGCGAGAGGAAGATGGACATGGCGTAGCTCGAGTATCTCTGGATGCGAGTCACTACAAGAAGGAGTCAGCGTCGATTAGAAGGAAAAAGAGAAAAACAAGCCACAAAAAAAAAAAAAAGAGAGAAGAAGACACAGATGATACTGGTACGCAAGACGGACGGTAGAAGATGGCGCCGCGGCCGCCCCCGCTGAGGCCCGGGCCCATGGCGGAGCCGCCCTTGACGCTGCCGGTGCTCTTCTCGAGCGAGCCATCCGAGGCCGTCGCCAGCGAGTGCACCGAGAAGCTCCGGTCCAGGTCCCCAATGGGCGACGCGGCGGGGGAGAAGCCCGACATGGGCGTGGGGTCGATGTGTAGCAGCGAGAGATGCGTGTGGTTGGAGTCTCTGCGGCCCCGCGACCCGGCGGCCGACATGATTGCGGGGGAGGGTACGAGTACGTTATGAAGGGTGATCCCTATGTGCCGGAACAATGTCTCTGGGAGGGTGCAGCCGGAATGGCAGGGTCGTCCGATTGATGCGCCTGGTCGATGTGACACAATTGAGCAGCAATTTGCTTCATGTGATCGACAAAAGGAAGAGAGAGGAAGAGAGAGGAAGGGAAAAAAAAAAAAAAAAAAAAAAACAGCTCGCAGAGGCAACAAGTTGTCGTGCGTCGAGTCGACGATGGATCCCCCGAGGTGAGCGCTAGCGGTACAGGGTAGGTATCGATTTTGACAATTGATATCTTCCAGCGTCGACATAAATCCATGCTGCCACTGGAGATATCAAGTGTCCATTAATGGAGTTTCCAGCGCTCTTTCAGGCCTTTCAGGGGCTCTTTGGAGGGGATGATGCCCGCTGTAGGCACTCGGGCCAATCAGAGCGCGCGGATCAAGTCGCCAACCGAGACTCCACCAGCTCGACACCTCGTCTTGATCTCCAGATATCAATTGTCTCTGGATCTCTGGATCTCTGGATCTCTTCATCCATCATCCATCAAGTCTGGGTGCTCTCGATGCATCTTCATCTTGCATGCCATTTCTCATCACAATGCTCAATTGGAACACACAGCATACATGACGAAAGGGACCACCGATAATCCTTGATATCGAAAATCTTCTCAGCCGACCCTGAGTCCACCCAAACCACAGCAATGCCTCCTGTGAGTCTATGACCCGCATCTCCATGATCCCTCCTGCTGATGCCGCGCAGAGAAACCAGACCCTGCCGCCCGCGCAGACCTCGTCTGCCCGCGAGGCCCAGAAGTCCTTCTTCTGCACCCTCTGCAACAAGGGCTACTCCCGCATGAACGACTACGAGGCCCACCTCAGTAGCTACGACCACAGCCACAAGCAGCGCATGAAGGACATGAAGGCCATGGTGCGCGATCCCAACGCTGGCGCCAGGGCCAGGAAGGCAGAGGCAAAGGCCGACGGCATGGTCAGCATCAAGCTCCCCGGCCAGGACGCAAACGGCCCGTCGTCCGCGGGTGGAGGTGGAGGAGGGGGGGCAAGCGGCGGCGGGGGAGGCTTCAAGAGGGGCGGCTTCAAGAAGACGGGGTTCAAGAGCGCTTTTGCGCCCGTGGAGTCTGCGGACGGCAGCAGGACGACGACACCCGTGACGGCGACCGCCGCGGCGACAACGACGACGACGACGACGAGCTCCACACCTGGCGCGGCGGCGGCGGCGTTCACGAGACCCGCGCTGGCGCAGAGAGATGCTCTGGTGGAGAGTGACACGGAAGACGAGGGTTACGAGGTGTACGACCCCCGATTTCCGACCGACTGAGCGTTTGCAGCTCATGGATATGGATTTGACCTTGGCTGGCGCCAGGGAGAAAGCATACCAGGGAATACGGAGTACACCTGTGGTCGACACTGATCCTGAGCAGACTGGTCCTCGCGGCGCGAGTAAAAGGCCGTCGGGCGGCTCGCGGCGCGGGCCGTCGAACCGCGTCACCCTCAGCGCGAGCAAATGTGGCGTGCCAAGCTCTTCTCAGACTTTCCCAGCAGCAAGAGGGGCAGACATGCTCGATCTCCACACAGGCCAGACGTGGACGCATCGGGAGATTGGAGATTCGCGCAAGACGTGGGGCGCAGTCAACCTGCAGAGGCAGTGAATGGCATGCAGCTCTCACGAGAAATCGACCGTCCGATGCTGGCCGGATTCTGCGCAAGCCATGCTCTCCAATTGGATTATGAACCCGATTGGAGCGAGTCAGGTCGCAGCGACATGGGGGTCGCAGATGGGACGAAGATGATCATGGTGGTTGTCATAAGCAGCGAGCCAGAGGCGTTCGATTGCCTGTTCTCTCAAGTGATTCACATTGTCACGAGCACGGAAGCGCACCCGAAGACGTTTCAGGGCCTCGAGCCGTTGCCATTGAATCGAGTCGATCGTGCTGAGTCAATCATGTGCTTGGATTCACTGTGATCTTGGAGCTGCTTCGGTCCCATCGCGCCGCCTCGCATAGTTTTAGCCCCCTCTTGACAATGATGACCTCAGTGCTCGAGATGACAACTCGGCGTAACTCCGATCATCAAGGGCTCGCTTTGACTCCCCCTGGGCTTCAACTTGAGCTCGTCATTTCTCCTTGTTGGCCTCCCTCCTCGAATCACACCGACGGACGACATTCCAGATTGTAGCGGCAGCCTCGCAGGGCAACACGCGACGTCACGAGACAACTGGCTTGCATGTCTCAATCGTCTTCACCGTTCCCAGCCACAGCCCCCTGCTGTAGATCCCATGTGCCGCACGAAACTCAACGGGGACTTGATTGGGCGACCCTCCCCAAGTTTGAGACACTCTTCCATTACAGTTTGACAAAACAAAAACGTCCAGCTTGAACCGAACTTTTGATTTTCTTCTCCGATCTCTCCAAGAAAAAAAAACACCATGATATGATCATTCGCATTCCCCTCGCTCTGTGCTCTCGCCTCCTTCTCGCATCCGAACAATGGGAGCCGAGGCCCCAAAGCAACTGCCGGAAGAAGCCCGCGAGCCGCCGCCGCCAGGAGAAGCTGCAAACACGGATCAGAAGCCCGAACCACCAGTTCCAGAAGCCAAGTCAGACTCAAGCTTCCACTACTATCTCGTTTGTTTTCCCCTTCCGCCCCGCTCCCCTCTCTCGCTTCTCTAGAAGAGCTCTACTCTCTGACCGCCGTGCGTCGAGTGCCTCGCGGGGTGTAGCGGATCTTCACGTACAACGATGGCCTGGGATGGCTCCTCAACGCCGTCGCCCTGGTCTGCATGATCGGCGCGGGCACGACGCTGCCCCTGATGGAGATCATCTTTGGAAAATTCGTCAATGTCTTCCACAACTTTGCGACGGGGAGGTTGTCGCCTGAGAGTTACAGAGACGAGGTCGCCAAACACGCGTAAGTCGTCGGTGGTTCACTTGCTCCTCCTCCCTTCGCGCGATCCTTCTCTGATGCACGTCAACGACGTCATCAAGGAATGGAAAGGGAAGGAGCCTGGATTATTTCTGAACGGAAAGAACGAGGGTGTGGAGGAAGATCATTTGAAGAAGGAGAAAAAAAAAGAGAGAGAAAATAAAGCCGACAAATATGGATCAATGGATATCATGGATCCTTCAACCCTACTAACCGATCGAGCACATCTTGGGACTTACTTCGTGCGGGTTCCATCTCCATTGACGCATCCTGCTGACCCTGCGGGTTTAGGCTCTATTTCATCTATCTCTTCATCGCAAAGTTCGTCCTCACCTACGTCTGGACCGTGCTCGTGTCCATATCGGCCATCAGGGTCACCAGGCGCATCCGCGTCGACTTCGTCCGCCAGATCCTGCGTCAAGAGGTCTCCTTCTTCGACTGCCCCTCGTCCTCCATCTCCGGCAGGATCACCGCAAACGGCAACCTCGTCAACAATGGCATCTCCGAGAAGCTCGGCCTCATCATCCAGGCCACCGCGTGCTTCGTCACCGCCTTCGTCGTCGCCTTCACCGTGCAGTGGAAGCTCACCCTCATCATCATGGCCATCGTCCCCGTCAACATCCTCGTGACGCTCGTCTGCGTCGTCTACGACACCATGTACGAGTACCAGATGTTCGACATATTCAGCGTCGCCGACTCCCTCGCCGAGGAGGTCTTCTCCTCCATCCGCACCACGCACGCGTTCTGGGCGTTCCCCAAGCTGTCCCGCAGGTTCGACAGCATCCTCGACGATGCGCGCAAAGTCGGGCAGAAGAAGAGCCTGGTCTACGCCATCCTGTTCCCCGTCGAGTTCTTCTGCGTGCTCTCGGGATATGCGTTGGCCTTCTGGCAGGGGATGAGATTGTACGCCGACGGAGAAATCACCGAGCCTGGGACCGTCATCACCGTCATCTTCGCCGTCCTGGTCGCTGCGCAGGCCTTGACGCAGATTGCGCCGCAGTCCATCACGATCTCGAAAGCTGCGGCGGCGGCCCAAGACCTCTTCACCATCATTGACCGCGAATCCGCCATCGACTCCCTGTCTGACGAGGGGAGGGAGATCGAGGGGTTTAAGGGGGAGATCAGACTCGAGAACATCCACTTTGCCTACCCCTCCAGACCACACGTCCCTGTTCTATCGAGGCTCAGTCTGGATATCCCGGCGAACAAAATCACGGCCTTGGTCGGCGCATCTGGGTCGGGTAAGAGCACTATATTTGGACTGCTGGAGAGATGGTACTCGGCTTCAGAAGGCTCCATCACTTTAGATGGCAGCCCAATCGAGTCGTTGAATTTGCGGTGGCTGCGGACAAACGTCAGGCTGGTTCAACAGGTAGGTTCAGCACTTCCTCGATCATGGCAGACTTAGGAGACATGGGAGCTGATGGTGTGTCAAAAGGAGCCAACCCTGTACAGCGGAACAATCTACCAGAACGTTGTGGATGGTCTGACAGGGACGCATATGGCCAGCCTGCCAGACGAAGAGAAGCGGAATCTCGTAACGCAAGCTTGCAAGGCGGCCTTTGCCGATGGTTTCATTCGGGACTTACCCAATGTAAGAATGGAGCAGATTCCGAGCATTCACCGGAAATCAGCTTCCACTGACAAGCGATTTCTCTTTAGGGGTATGAAACCTACATTGGCGAGCGCGGGGCTACTCTTTCAGGGGGGCAGAAGCAGCGGATCGTCATTGCTCGCAGCATCATTTCGAACCCGCAAGTCCTTCTCCTCGACGAGGCTACGAGCGCATTGGACCCTCACGCGGAGAAGATTGTTCAAAAAGCCCTCAATAACGTTGCAAAAGGACGCACAATGATCGTCATCGCCCACAGATTATCCACGATCAAGGATGCCGATAACATCGTTGTCATGTCCAAAGGCCGACTTGTAGAGCAGGGAACTCATCAAGAGCTCCTTGCCTCTAACGGACCGTATTCGAGACTTGTTCAGGCTCAAGACTTGGGTGATGCGTCACACGCTGAAAGCACCGATGAGGACGTGAACAAAATTCAAGACCTGGAGCGCGTGCATACGGGGCACTCAGTGACTTCACTACCGACTGGGCTGTCATCAGGGGCAACCGAGGATTGCAGCCTCGTATATGGCTTGTTCCTCCTCTTCAAGGAGCAGCCTGCTCTTTGGCCTCTTCTTGCCCTCTGTGTTCCGGTTGTCTTGACGACTGGTGAGGAAAGCCCTTTTTGACTTGCCAATGGACATGAATGGCTGACAGAGACTTCAGGCGCTTCCTTTCCCGCGCTTGCTATCCTCTTCTCAAAGACCTTGCAGGCGTTTCAAGATTTCGATGTCAAGACGGTCAATTTCTTCTCTCTGATGTTCTTTGTCGTTGCGATAGGCAACGCAATAGCATATGCCGTTGCGGGATGGCTTGCCAACAGCTTAGCCCAGGTTTGTCTCTTCCTCCTTACACCCTTTGCCCCAGTACCCTTTCCTTCCTGATCATGCTAGGAGACTCACACAATACTTAGCATGTCATGAGATTCTATCGCGGCGAGATCTTCAACAGCACGCTTCGCCAGGACATGTCGTTCTTCGACAAGACCGAAAACAGCACCGGTTCTCTGGTTGCAAGGCTCGCTGCGGACCCAACGAGCTTGCAGGACCTGACCTCGATGAATCTGCTCACCATGGTTCACAACATCATCAGCGTCGTCGGGAGCTGCATTCTCGCGATCTGCATTGGGTGGAAGCTCGGCCTGGTGCTTGCATTTGGTGCGTTGCCTGCTCTTGTGGGTGCCGGCTATCTCCGCATCAGACTCGAGATCCGACTCAGTGCCGACACGGAGGCGAGATTCGCCGAGAGCAGCGGGCTGGCATCGGAAGCCGCCATGAGCATTCGGACGGTGTCGTCTTTGGCTCTCGAGCGAGCGGTTGTCGAACGATACGATAATGCTCTGAGCGGCATCGCACGCCGCGCCATTCGCACCCTGGGTTGGAAGATGCTCTGCTACTCTCTCAGCCAGTCCATGTCCTTCCTCTCAATGGGCTTGGGATTTTGGTACGGTGGTCAGCTGGTCTCAACGGGCGAATACACCGCTGCGCAATTCTATGTCGTCTTCATCGCCGTCATCTTTTCTGGAGAATCTGCGGCCATCTTCTTCCAATATACGACGAGCTTCGCCAAGGCCCAAACAGCTATCAACTATATCTTCCGTCTCCGGAGAGACAGAGTGCTATTTGACCATGACGGTGGTGATGGCACGGGAGGAGATCGAGAAAAGGGTGGCGTAGACTTGAAAGCAGATCAGGTAGCCTTTTCTTACCCTCTTCGACCGAACAGGCAGGTGCTTCGAGGCATCGGTTTCGAGGCAGAATCCGGCAAAATGATCGCTCTTGTCGGTGCCTCTGGGTGCGGAAAATCTACCATGGTCTCCCTCCTGGAGCGCTTCTACGACGTCACCAGCGGCGAAATTCGGCTCGACGGGCAGGACATCAAGACGTACGACCGCTGTCTGTACCGCCGCTCAATAGCCCTGGTGCAGCAAGAGCCTGTTCTCTACCAGGGTTCTATCCGTGAAAACATTGCTCTCGGAACGGAGGAGCTAGACCCGTCGGAGGAGGACATCGTCGAGGCCTGCAAGCAGGCGAACATCTGGACCTTCATCTCCTCGCTGCCAGAGGGCCTCGCCACGCCCTGCGGGAGCCAGGGGCTCTCGCTCTCCGGCGGGCAGCGGCAGCGCATCGCCATTGCCCGTGCGCTGATCCGCAAGCCACGCCTCCTGCTCCTCGACGAAGCGACCAGCGCGCTGGACACTGAGTCCGAGAAGGTTGTCAAGGAGGCTCTCGACAGGGCGGCCGGGGCGGCAGGCCGGACGACGGTCGTGATTGCGCACAGACTGAGCACGATCAGGGATGCGGATACCATTGCGGTCTTGGATAGGGGCAAGATCGTGGAGATGGGCACGCATGACGAGCTGGTCGGGAAGAGAGGGCTGTACTATGAGTTGGTGCTTGCGCAGAGCCTTGATAGAGAGGGTTGACGAATGAGCTTGCAATTTTTTGAATCATACTGTTTAATATTCGAAGAGCTGTGTTACATTCTGATTCCTGGAATAGATATGTAGATCCAACGGCGAGGACGATGTCTGATGTGGCTATGGTAGTCGAGATATATATGCATGTCACTCAGGGGTAGTTGAGCTTTGATGTCGGAGAAGCAAAGGGCATTCCTCTCGCACCATGAAAATCGTGTTATGATACTGATCCAAAGACGCAATCTCGTGTACTCATGACCCAGGCCTCTATTTTTGTCTAATTCCTCCAAAGGTCCATCCACGACCCCCCCTGCGGCCCCAGACATCTCTAAGCAAGGGACTTGGCCTCGCCGTCCTTGAGCTTGCCACCGCCGACCAGTCTCTGCACCTCGGCGGCCCAGACGGCCTTGATCTCGTCGGCGACGGTCAGGCCGTTGAGCTTCTCGGCCAGGGCGGCGATCTCGTCGGGCTCGCTCTTGCCCTGGAGGAGCTCGACATCACCGAGGACGGCGTCGATCACGGCGGCGGAGGCAGTGGCGCCGGCGCCGGCGAAGTAGTTTGCGTCCTTGACGGAGGCCTTGAGCACGCGCTTGTTCTTCTTGAGGGCGTTCTTGGCGGCCTCCTTGGCCTTCTTGGAGGCCTCGCGGTCGGCCTTTGCGGCGCTCTCCGCGTCGGCGGCGGCCTTGGCCTCGGCCTCCTTCTTGGCCTGCGCCTCCTCGGCGGCCTTCTTCTCGGCGGCCTCGCGGTCCGCCTTCTTCTTGTTCTTGGCGGCGTTGGCCTCCTGCCTGAAGCGCTTGATGCGCTCGTCGCCGGCGGAGCAGTCGTCGAGCAGCTTGCGCAGGCGGGCGTTGTCCTCTGCCTTCTTCTTCTTGCGGGCGTTCATGTTCTTGCGCTCGACGTGGCGCTTCTGGTCGCGGTTCTCGTTGTCGTCGGGCACGTCCTCGTCGAGGTACTCGAACGTGCGCCAGCTGTCGAAGTTGTACCAGAAGTTGTAGAAGTCGTCGACGTGCTCCTTGGAGGCCTTGGCGTCGCCAAACGTCGGGACCGGGTGCGTGCGCGAGAAGCGCGCCTCGGCCTTGAAGACGCGGCTCCACAGCTTGTAGAAGTCGCCCTTCTGCATCTGCTTCTTGGTCGGCGGCTCGACGTCGGCCTCCTCGTCGACGGAGTCGTACTGGCGGCGCTTGGTCGGGTCGAGGAGCACGTCCGTCGCCTTCTGGATGCACTTGAAGAACTGGTCGTCCTCGGTGCGGCCCTGCGCGGCCTTCTTGTCAGGGTGGTGCTTGAGCACCTTCTTGCGGTGGGCCTTCTTGATCTGCTCCTCGGTGGCCTTCCAGCGGTACTTGGACAGGCCGAGCACCTTGTAGTGGTCTTGGGTCTATAGTAGGTAGTGGTTAGTGGTAATAGCCTTCGTCAGCATCCGACGGGAGGGATGAGATGCCGGGGGAGGGGGGGGGAATTTCCGGGGAAGACATACCTTCCAGTCCTTGGCCTGGAGCTGGAGCAGCATCGGGTCCTCGGCCTCGCTCTCCTCGCCGTCGTCGACGTCCTCGACCTTCTTGGCGCTCTCCTGCGCCTGGATCCGGTCGTCCTCGGAGAAGGTACGCTTGTGCCGCGCGCGGCGGGCGTGCGCCAGGAAGTGCGGCCCGACGGCCTCGATGCTCCGCTGCACGGCGCCGGACAGCTGGCCCACGGCGTGGAAGTCCTTGTCGGCGGCCCAGCCCTCGGGCAGGGCGGGCAGGGGCAGGTCGACGACCTGCGTGACGGTGGCCATTGTGCTGATCTGGTGGGGGGTGCCTTGATTTGATGAATATTCTTGATCAGGGTCGGGAGTGATGTCCTCGGTGTGTACACAGAGGTGAGGAGACGATGGCCTCACGATTTTTTTTCTCTCCTGCGTCTCTCAGTCGGCGGCTCCTGGTGGGGGTCCGTGGGTGGGGTCCCTGGCAAATCATGCACATCTCATCTTTTCGTGTGTGTGATTTTGTCAAAGATTTCCTGATCAGGACTAGCGTCATTCAGGACGGACCGCGGCGGAACAGATCCTCCGGGGCCTTGAAATTCATCAACCGCCGCTCAATGGCAATCGGTACATCCAGACTTGGAAGCGCCTCCACGGACGAGCCTTTGCAGCGCCGAGTTGCATCATGTCGCTCGCAGCATACCGAAGCGTGATGCGCGCGGCCCGCATCGCCTTTGAAGGTCAGGATCTACTATACTTTTCATCTACTGAAACACCGCGCCGCACCTATCCCATCAATGTCTCCAGAGCTAACAGTTCGCTGACTCGTCCCCTCCTCCAGGCGATGCCCACGTTCTCGCCGCCGCGCAGCTCCAGATCCGCCAGACGTTCCAGGAGAACAGGGAGCTCGAGGCGTCCAAGGTCCACGGAGCGGTGCAGCACGCCGAGGACGTCGCCCGGATCCTGCGCGAGAATGTCGTCCAGGGAAAGCGGGTCGGCGCCGACGACGAGGACCACTTCAGTGAGCGGCGACCCTGACCCTGGTCTCGAGCCAAGACTGCCCGGGCGGCGCATGACCGGAAGACAAAACCTGCATGGGAGTTGAGGGCTGACTTTGGCGGGACAGAGCTGCGCATTCACGAGCACACGGAGCGGGGCGACAACGAGAGCATATTGACCGCGGGCAAGGACTCAAAGGGCGGGTGCGGATGCAGGTGATGGACGGTCCGAGTGGGACAGGGAGAAAGAATATGAGATAAAAAATCAATTTGAGAAACTTCCTGGCTATGATACCCCAAACAATCGATGCAATACTGAGTACTATACTTTGTGAAATTGGACAGCGGCAAGAAAATTCAAAAAAGAAATAAAGGAAAGAAACAGGCATCCCAGCGTGGAATGTATCGTTTCGTGAGACTCAGTCGCCGGACAAGCTTGCGTAGTTGGGGCGGTCGTCTCCTCCCGGGGGCGGTGCGACGGGGGCAGCGGGCAGACTCTTCTGGCCACCGGAGCCCTGGCCCTGCCCGATAGCGCGCGGCTGCTGCGGCCTTATCTGGCGGATGCGGGCGTCCCGGAGCATGGAGAGCCGCTGCTCGCGGTCCATTGTCCCGATGGCCTTGGGCACGCCCCAGCGGATGCGCAGGGGGCAGCCGGCGATGACGGCGCGGCCCTGGAGCGCGGCGGCGGCCTTCTCGGCAGCGTCCCTCGTCTCGTAGTTGACGAAGGCGCAGTGCGACATGTGCGAGCAGACGAGGCTCTTGATCTTGCCGTGGGCCTTGAAGAAGTCGCGGATCTTGTGCTCGGGCAGGTCGTCCTCGACGCCGGTGACGAAGAGCGACATGATGTTCTTGTCGTCGGGCGGCAGCCAGTCCTGCGGGCTCGGGGGGAGCTGCGCCGCGCTCGGGAACGCCTGCCGTGTCTTGTTGCGCCCGCCGCCGCGGCCGCTCCCAGAGGGCCGCGAGCCCGAGGCCGCGGCCGCCCTAGAGTCCCGCGTGCGGATGGGCCCGGGCCCGCCGGCGCCGGCGCCGACAGTCGGGTTCCCGGCGGTGCTGAGGCCGGCGAGCTCGGACTCGTCGACGGTCCTGCCCTTGCGGAAGTAGGGCTTGCTGGCCGCGAGGCGGCGGAGGAGCTCGCGGGCCTTCTCGTCCGTCTTCTCGTACTCCTCGGTGCCGCCCTTGCCCTCCTCGATGAGCTTCTCGTTGTTCTGCGCGTAGTACTCCCGGTTGATGTCGGACTGCGGGCCGGGGGCGATCATCTTGAGGGCCGCGTCTCGGACGGTGATGGGCAGGCCGAAGGACAGGTCGAGCATGCACGTCTGGCAGCAGTTCTTGAGGCGCGCGCAGGTGAGGCAGATGTTGGTTCGCTTCGTCCGGCCCTGGGCGCGATCGACGTTCCAGCCAAAGACGGTGAATGGTCTCGTGCACTGCGCGACGTGTTAGCATCTCGACATTTGATGATGAAAACGCAAACGGAGGGCAAAGAAGGGGGGAGACGGCCATACCAGTTTGCATTCGGCGCCGTAGTCCTCCTTGACCATCTTGACGTATGGATTAGCTGGCAGGCAGCTCTCGCAGACGGATGGGAAGTCTGTGGTCTCCCATCCTGAGCGATTGAGATCCTGTTTGATTTGTGGCGGCATCGTGATCGACTCTGCTGTGGGCGATGGACGATGGGGGATGCAAAGATGCGAGATGGATGCACAAGGATCAGCTCGACGCAATCGCGGCTCGACGTCGAAGAATTCAAAGTCGCCGCCATGGATTGATGACTAAGCGGGTCTACGGAGAAGACTCATCCCGATGCTTCCTGGAGCACGTGCCATTAGTAAGCACGTCCTGGATCGGTGACCCTAACCCTCCTTCGACAACTCCAGGGTTCGCGTTGACGATATCGTCTCTTGACTCATTACCTAGGTATGCAGCCCATCTCGGGGTCAGGTTGAGCGAGAAGAGAGAAGCAGAGAGACCGTACGGAATACTGATTCATCGCGTCGGGCTCCTGTCCCTCGTGATGATGGGGGGCCTACAAGGTCCGGGTGCGTTCAGGAGAGGTACTCCGTACATACTCCGTACCAGCAGCACCCGTGAGACTGCAGTGACGTCTTTGCCCATCCGAATTCTAGAAGGGACAGAGAACATACGGAGAGCAGATGAGGAATCTCTCGGCAATGAGGCTCAACTAGCCCCGCGTCTAGTATTACATCAATGTATCCCTTACCTGAAACCAGACTGATCTATCCGTACTCGTACGAGCACAGATAGAGAGCATTATTATCTCGGCGTCGTCCTCGACGTCCGCTGGAGCACATACAGGCGCTCGTAAACAGCTAAAGTCTGTAAACCATCGATCCGCATATCGCACGGGCAATGGCTTGATGACATACCGGTGTACGGAGTACTCTCCATTGCTCCGTACGGTAGCCGTTCTCGTATATCGGCAAAGTTGAGACTTTGACGCCTCATGCATAGATACCTGTAGGTAGGTAGGTACGGAGTAGAGCGCCGGGCATTGTGTTTGTCGATGCGAGCGGTGATGGCAGCGGATCAGCCGCCACCGTGAGTGCGGGTATCGTGTGCCGTGTGTGTGTCGAGCGAAAGAGCTTCTTTGAGCGCTGGTGCAAAGTCTCGACATGCAAGATCGGAATAAGATTTTTGAAAAATGCAGCCATCGAAATTCAATCTACAGGTAGAGGATGCTTCTTAATGTCCGCATTCAAGCTTTGGGGTCAGTCGTCGAGATCCAAGATGCTTCGATGACGCTGACATTCAAGCATCGATGACCTTTGGCAATTGAGTATAGAATTGATTCCAGGCGGAAGCCAATGGTCTTCACGGGCTTCAGGGCAGGCGCTCTGCAATGAGGTTTCTCGAGGGATCAATCAATCAATCAATCAATCAATCAATTCCGTTGGTTTTTGAAACGGGCCCGTTTCTTTACGAGTACGAGTGCAGGTACCAGTGCAAGCACGGGGGGCGGAACACGAGTACGAGTACGAGTACGCGGAGATTTTCGTACACGGAGAGCTTAGCTCGAATCGGAAGTCGAGTCCTCAGCCGCGGAAAGACACACCGCAACGGGAGAAAGTTGTGCGTGATGGCAAGTCCGGCACTCTCGTAATCGTACCTGTACGCGGCACGCGGGAATACTCCGTACTCGGGTCCTACCTGCCAGTGCTTCAACGTGACCGAAGCAGAACATCAGTACGGAGTACTCGGTACTTTAATTCCATCCAAACTTTGACTCGACCCGAGTGGTTCAAAAGAGTACTACTACTACGCGATGTACGGAGTACGGAGTATATTGCGAGGAATTTGAAGAGATCAAGATTTCCTGAGTCGACGTGTATGTCATTCTCGCACGTGGTGACGACTTGTTCTCCTCAGGTTCAAGTACTCGGATTTTTTTCACAGTAGAAGGCCGGAACGGCAAGCGTCTCCCTTTTTGCGAGGAGTACGGAGTAGTAGTGCTACCGGTACTACTAGTAGGGAGTAGTAGTAGCGGTACGGAGTACAGACAGTGGTCTCCGTAGAGAGGTACTACTAGTAGTAGGTAGTAGGAGGCAGTACTCCGTACTACCTACTCGTACAGGTAGTACTCGTACCTGTGTGTGTGGTCGCATCGGGATTCTCATCCGCGCGTTCGGGTTCGTATTCGCATCTTACCGAGGGATGTGGGCCTCACCGCCTGCCTCTTTCCCTCTTAATCCTCCGTGACCCCTCCATCAGCCCACCAGGGACCAAAAACAAACCAATCAGGCTGCACCCGAAGCACCAGACGCTTCTGCACAACCCACTAGACGGTTTCTGCCGTGCTAGATCAGGGGCAATCGCCGGCGGCCACGACAGGAAAAGAAAAGGGACGCGGAAACTTGGTGGGATGGATGGATGGATGGATGGATGGATGGATGGATGGATGAGGGACACCATGATATCGTACTCGTACTCGTACTACCGGTAGGTACAGATACTGGGTAGAAGAGAGATAGAGGGAGAACACACACAAAAAAAAAAAAAAAAAAAAAGGAGAGGTCTGGCCAGTGGCATCTGGCCTTCGTGCGTTGGGCTGCGCGCATGAACGGGGGGCCGACCGATCATCGTCCCTTCATCGTCGCTAGTGTCTTTCATGGATCAATCCAAGGCCTGGAAATTGCTGTCATGCAGATGCAATGGTGATTTGATGTTACTTGCACGAGTAGCACCCGAAGCAGAGTGCCGTTGCGATTGGACACCTGAGGACCGCCTCTGCCCAATAGTACTAGGTATATGGAGTAGGTAGTACTCGTACTCGTACCGATTGACGGATCAAATACATCAATCACTGTGGCATCCATCTCGGCCAGACCTGGGACAACTCAGAGAGACCCGACACGGCTTCTCCAACCCCATACATCAGACGCTTCCCGCGCTTCCACCTTCTCTCCCGCCCAATTTCGACTCCATTACCCACAGACCTTCCTCACAGTACTAGGTACTCCGTATATCTGTACACACATTGATACTACTACTAGTACCCAGTCGTGCCCGACTCGCCTCTCTTATAATCCTCCCTTCCTCCTCTCCCTCTCTCTCTTTCTCCACCACTTTCCCACGCTCTCTCTTCCTGTTTCTCCATCTCATTGTGATCCTTTCCGGTCGCCTTACGCCAGTCTTTTTTTCTTCCTATTCTTTCTAGACCACTTGTAATACCCTAATACTCGCATCTTCTCTTCACTCGCTCACAATGGCTCCCACCGTCGTTTTGGAGAAGCAGGACAAGGCGCGCGATGCCGCCTACAGCTCCGCCATTCACGGCGAGTCTGCAAAGGCCAGGAAGGGCATGTCGGCCATGTTCGCCAAGGCAACCGGCGCCGAACAGGTCGCCCTAGACGAGTACTTCCAGCACTGGGAGAACAAGCCCGCAGACACGGAGACTACGGAGCAGCGTGAGGTATGCCAGGCTTTCTGTCTCCTTCGAATTTTCTTTCCCCTCGGCGGAAATGGCACAACGTTCTCCAGTTCTCCCCGCCCATCCTCATTGTTACTGACAGAGTCACCATGACAGGCACGAAAGTCTATGTACGCGACTCTTACCCGACAATACTACAACATCTCCACGGATCTGTACGAATACGGCTGGGGCCAGTGCTTCCACTTCTGCCGGTTCTCCATCGGCGAGCCCTTCTACCAGGCCACCGCCCGACACGAACACTACCTCGCCCACTCCATTGGCATCAAGGAGGGTTACAAGGTCCTCGACGTCGGATGCGGTGTCGGCGGCCCTGCCCGCGAGATCGCCAAGTTCACCGGTTGCCATATCACCGGCCTCAACAACAACGACTACCAGATTGAGCGAGCCACCAACTACGCCAAGAAGGAGCACCTCAGCGATCAGCTTGCCTTTGTCAAGGGAGATTTCATGGTACGTGGCTTGCCTCCTCTGGCTCTTCCTCCCCCTCTGCTCCCTTCTTTCTCCTCATTCCGATGTGATCTGGGACCCTCGGCCAGTACTAACAAACGACGCAGCAAATGGAGTTCCCTGATAACTCTTTTGACGCCGCCTATGCCATCGAGGCCACCTGCCACGCCCCCTCCCTGGAGGGCGTCTACAGCCAGATCTACCGCGTGATCAAGCCCGGCGGTATCTTCGGCGTGTACGAGTGGCTCATGACGGATGAGTACGACAACGACAACCTCAACCACCGCGCGATTCGCCTGGGAATCGAGCAGGGCAACGGCATCTCCAACATGTGCAAGATCCAGGTGGCCGTGGACGCCATGAAGGCCGCCGGCTTCGAGCTGCTCCACCACGAGGACTTGGCTGACCGGCCCGCCACGCACCCCTGGTGGTGGCCGCTGGACGGCGACCTCAAGTGCCTCCAGGTCTACTGGGACTTCTTCAACGTCGCGCAGATCACCCGCGTGGGCCGATTCTGCGCTCGCCAGTTCACCTGGACCATGGAGTCCCTCGGCCTCTTCCCCAAGGGCGTCTACAAGGCCATGTTGAACCTGGAGGTTGCCGCCGACAACCTGGTCGCTGGTGGAAAGGGGCACCTGTTCACTCCCATGTACCTGATGATTGGTCGCAAGCCTGCCGAGTAAATTGGGATGAGTTGCAGCTAGGAGACAAGCGGATTCAGAAGTCACAAGAAGGAGGATGAGCAAGAAGGAGATGAAGAAAAGGATACCATGGATCAACGGGTCGCTTCGGAGAATTGGAAGATGCGATCTGGTCTGGCAGGAGAATTGGCATACACTACACGGACATCGATTGTCTAGAGGAGCCAGGGGTTTTAAAGGCGCAATGAAATTTTCGAATGGGGCCTCTTGACGGGTCATTTTGTATCGGCAATGTTGGGCATCTAGCCGTTATCTCAAGAATTCTAATGGGCAATGCGAGACGACGCGAATGTGCCAACAAACATAGACGAGTGCCTGCAAATCCTTGTTGCGTAGTGATTGCTTCATTCGTGACACTTCCTGAGCAGAGTCGTCGCGGGGGTGTTCGCGACAGTACGGAGTATGTACGGAGTACTCCGTATATGATCAAGAGATCCATCCATCCATTTGCTGAGTCATCCAGCACCCAACAGAAATCTCAATCGGTCTTCAGCCGAATTTCAGCGGAGCTGCTCGAGGTGCGGCTCTGCAATTGGCATTGAAGCTCGGCTGAATTAGAATTCGAGCTCTCTACTCCGTAGTACTCCGTAGTACTCCGTATTCGTACTGGTACGAGTACGAGTACATAGAGCACGACAGCTGAATTCTAATTGGTCGAGATCAATTGACTGATCCCAACGGCGGAACGAGCGCCTGTGGCCAGCGGCTTCAGGGCTCGAGGGCACCTGGAGAGGGCGCTGGCTTATAGCGGAGACCGGCCGCTGGGGCAGCTCATTACAGCGGGTTTCGACCCGCCACTGATGAACCTGGCGGTGGCAGTACGGCAGGTACGTACCCTTTCCCGCCGGTCTAACCCCAAAGGAAAAAAATCAAAGTCTGGAGCCGGAAATTCCCTCTCCGCCTTGGAAACAACTTCTCGACTGGATCGATCAATTTGCATCATCGCCGGCGACGACAACTTACCTTTCCTCCACCCGACCCCCCTCCTCTCCCCTTGCACACGCACCACGCCCGGCGGAAGGCTGCAATCAATTCGTCTCTCTCTTTTTTTACCCCGTTTGAGATCTTCATTCTCTTCGCTTCCTTTTCTTCTTCTCCTTTTCTCACCCTCTCCGCCTGCAGAAACGCCGAATCCTCCCACGGCGTACCTCCAATTGGCCCCAACAGCACCCGAAAGCAGTCCCACGCACACGTCCAATCCACACCTCCCCTCCCCTCCATCGCCATGTCTCGCTTCCTCCGACCCGCAGCTCGGCTGGCTGCCTCGACACGCTCCGCCGCCCTCAAGGCCCCCGCCGGCCCGACCTTCTCACAGACCGCGGCGCGGCCCGCGGCCCGCGTGATCGCAGGAGCGCAGCAGATCCGGGGCTACGCGGAGGGCAAGGGCGTCAAGGAGTACACGGTGCGGGAGGCCCTGAACGAGGCGCTCGCGGAGGAGCTCGAGAGCAACCCCAAGGTCTTCATCCTCGGCGAGGAGGTCGCCCAGTACAACGGCGCGTACAAGGTCACCAAGGGCCTGCTGGACCGGTTCGGCGAGAAGCGGGTCATCGACACGCCCATCACCGAGATGGGCTTCGCCGGCCTGGCTACCGGTGCTGCCCTCAGCGGCCTGCACCCTGTTGTGAGTGAACATTGAGGAGAGAGAGAGAGAGAGAGAGAGAGGAAGAAGAGGACGAAGAAGAGGAGGAGGAAGAGGAAGGATTCTATGGGATCGAGAGACTGACTTGACTGCCTTTCAGTGCGAGTTCATGACCTTCAACTTCGCCATGCAGGCCATTGACCACATCGTCAACTCGGCCGCCAAGACTCTCTACATGTCCGGCGGCATCCAGCCCTGCAACATCACCTTCCGCGGCCCCAATGGCTTCGCCTCCGGCGTCGCCGCTCAGCACTCCCAGGACTACTCGGCCTGGTACGGCAGCATCCCCGGCCTCAAGGTCGTCTCGCCCTGGAGCGCCGAGGACGCCAAGGGCCTGCTCAAGGCCGCCATCCGCGACCCCAACCCCGTCGTCGTCCTCGAGAACGAGCTCATGTACGGCCAGACCTTCGCCATGTCCGAGGAGGCCCAGCGCGACGACTTCGTCATCCCCTTCGGCAAGGCCAAGATCGAGCGCTCCGGCAAGGACCTGACCATCGTCTCGCTCTCCCGCTGCGTCGGCCAGTGCCTCGTCGCCGCCGAGAACCTCAAGAAGAAGTACGGCGTCGACGTCGAGGTCATCAACCTGCGCTCCGTCAAGCCCCTCGACATCGGCACCATCATCCAGTCCGTCAAGAAGACGCACCGTCTGCTCTCCGTCGAGTCCGGCTTCCCCGCCTTCGGCGTCGGCTCCGAGATCCTCGCCCTCACCATGGAGTACGGCTTCGACTACCTCGACGCCCCCGCCCAGCGCGTCACCGGCGCCGAGGTGCCCACCCCCTACGCCCAGAAGCTCGAGGAGATGAGCTTCCCCACCGAGCAGCTCATCGAGGACTACGTCGCCAAGATGCTGAAGCTATAAGTCAATATTTCTAACCGGGGTTCGGGGCTGGGGGTATCGGAAAAGGAGTTGGCGGAGCGAGGAATGATAAAACAGAGAGGAGAAGAAGAAGGAAAAGGATCAAAACGGGTGATTGGGTGGCAAGCATGGTATAGGCAGGCACAATCTACCGATGGATTTTCCATATTTTTATTTTCATAGACGGGAGAGGGTAGATAAGGAGCTCTGTATTTATATCACGTCGTCTTCATGAACACACCCTTGACCACTCAGGCGCTCCCATGACCCAACATGATCTCAGACGTGGAGGAGAACCGTTAGGTAGAAGATAGGAACAAGAGACTTGAGACCGAACGGACGTAATTTCTACAATCATCGGTGATTTATTGCCCGGGCCTGCATGATGGAGAATCGAGCGATGAAAATCAACATCAATTGATTGATGCATTTTGGATCATGATTCCGAGTCTGTGATCATTGATTATGTATGTATGTATGTATGTATGTTGAAGCTTCACCCCGGACTTCTAGGGTAGCGATGGGAAGACCCCAGCGGTTGCACGGTAATTGATGTTTGAACCAGATGAGATCAATTGACTTCGTGGATGAGATGCAGCTGATTGACCCTTTGGAGCTCAAGATCTTCTGCGAAACGAGACTGTAATGATAGAGTGGGATAAGAGTATGATGATTTTTCGACGAGGACATCCATTTCGTCTGCTGTGGAATGACTCGCAACGATTGAGATGCGATTTCATAGCTCCATCGACGCCCTGTGAAAATCTCTCCAAGGCGGTGCGAATTAGACCCGCCTTCAATCTAGTGGCGGGGCAGCATCGGCAATGTTATCGTGACCTCATCCTCGAGCTCAAGTTTCACCCACCTCGAGCTGATCTCTTCCAACTCATCATCGCCACGCTCGCCTCACCCATCCAGCCATCGTCGAGAGGGAGGATCCGATACGAGAGCGAAAGGGAAGAAGAAGAAGAAGAAGAAGAAGAAGAAGAAGACGGATCCCAAGCAGGCGGCACACGCAAAGAAGACGAAGACGGAAATGGCGGGCATAGACGCCCTCCTGCAAGCTCAGGATGGGCCGGACGCCCAGCCGGGGCTCCAGAGGCGCCGTCCCCCGAACCCCGAGGAGCTCAGGCGCCGCCTCGAGAGCGAGCTGCTGATGCCCTCTCCCGACTTCTCGGCCGAGTGGCTCGACAAGCTGCAGCAGCGGTGGGGCTTCGAGGCCGACTACACCTCGCTCTACAGGATCGCGCCGCCGCAGACGCGCACCGTCACCCGCTTCCTGCGCCACGGGCTCGAGGGGCGGGTCACGGGCTACCGCAACGTCACGGTGCCCGCGGGCGGCGCGACGGCCAAGAACTCGACGAGCCTGACGAGGAAGCCCGCGAGCCGCGCCGACTTCGTGCGCGGGGCCGCCGGCTTCTTCCCCTTTGCGCCGGGCGGGCTCGATGGCATCGAGGCCACCGCGGCCCTCGAGGACCAGATCCACGCGGGCGCCGCAGAGGCCGCCCACGACGGGAGCAGGCTGGAGAGGGTCATCCAGTTCGGCGCCGAGGGGGCTCTGCTCGAGGTCGCGCCGGGCCTGGGGCGCGGCATCGACTTCGGCAGCGGGGCGAACAAGGACCAGGAGGCGGCTGAGGCGGTGCGGCAGGAGCTGCAGGAGGAGCCGGAGGGTGCCCAGGCCGAAGAAGAAGAAGACGACGCCGATGCCTTGCGCGAGCGCGCGGCGGACCAAGACTCACCGGAGGTCGACGACGAAGACGAGGACGGGGACGACATTGACGACATCCTGCCGGTGGAGTTCCCGTCCCTAGAGCCGCACGGCGCCCTCGCGGCCTCGAGCGCCAAGAAGGCCGGCCGCGAGTGGGCTCACATGGTCGACATTAAGCACGAGATGACCAACTTCCGCGAGCTCGTGCCGGACATGGCCCGGGAGTGGCCCTTTGAGCTCGACACCTTCCAAAAGGAGGCCATCTACCACCTCGAGAGCGGCGACTCCGTCTTCGTCGCCGCCCACACCTCGGCGGGCAAGACGGTCGTGGCTGAGTACGCCATCGCGCTCGCCGCCAAGCACATGACCAAGGCCATCTACACGTCGCCCATCAAGGCCCTCAGCAACCAGAAGTTCCGCGACTTCAGGCAGACGTTCGACGAGGTCGGCATCCTCACGGGCGACGTCCAGATCAACCCGGAGGCCAGCTGCCTGATCATGACCACCGAGATCCTCCGGAGCATGCTCTACCGCGGCGCCGACCTCATCCGGGATGTCGAGTTCGTCATCTTCGACGAGGTGCACTACGTCAACGACTTCGAGCGCGGCGTCGTCTGGGAGGAGGTCATCATCATGCTCCCCGAGCACATCTCCCTCATCCTGCTCTCGGCCACCGTCCCCAACACGCACGAGTTCGCCTCCTGGGTGGGGAGGACCAAGAAGAAGGACATCTACGTCATCTCGACGCCCAAGCGCCCGGTGCCCCTGGAGCACTACCTCTGGGCGGGCAAGGACATCCACAAGATCGTGGACTCGGACAAGAAGTTCCTCGAGGCCGGCTGGAAGGAGGCGCACAAGGCGGTGCAGGGCAAGGAGAAGCCCAACCAGATGACGTTCGCGTCGCGCGGCGGGCCCCCGCAGGGCGGAGGCCAGCGGGGAGGCGGCGGCCAGAGGGGGGGACCCCAACGCGGCGGCGCCCGCGGCGGTAACAACCAGCGAGGTCGCGGCGGCCCTCCTCGCGCCAGCCACACGCCCGGCCACATGGGCCGCATGGGTAACCCCGGCGGGCGCTCGTCGGCCGCGCAGGACAAGAACCTGTGGGTGCACCTCGTGCAGTTCCTGCGAAAGCACACCCTCCTCCCGGCGTGCATCTTCGTCTTCTCCAAGAAGCGGTGCGAGGAGAACGCGGACGCGATGAGCAACCAGGACTTCTGCACGGCGTCCGAGAAGAGCCACATCCACATGATCGTCGAGAAGTCCATCGCGCGCCTCAAGCCCGAGGACAGGCTGCTGCCGCAGATCATCCGGCTCCGGGAGCTCCTGAGCAGGGGCATCGCGGTCCACCACGGCGGCCTGCTGCCCATCGTCAAGGAGCTCGTGGAGATCCTGTTCGCGCGGACGCTCGTCAAGGTGCTTTTCGCGACCGAGACGTTCGCCATGGGCCTCAACCTGCCGACGCGGACGGTCGTCTTCTCCGGGTACCGCAAGCACGACGGCCACGAGTTCCGCAACCTCCTGCCCGGCGAGTACACGCAGATGGCGGGCCGTGCGGGCCGCCGCGGGCTGGACAAGGTGGGCTCCGTGATCATCGTGCCGCCGGGAGGGAGCGACGACGTGCCGCCGGTCGTGGACCTGCGCAACATGCTCCTCGGGGAGCCGTCGAAGCTGCGGTCGCAGTTCCGGCTGACGTACAACATGATCCTGAACCTGCTGCGCGTGGAGGCCCTCAAGATCGAGGAGATGATTAAGCGCAGCTTCTCGGAGCACGCGACGCAGCAGCTGCTCCCGGAGCACGAGAAAGACGTGAAGCTGGCGCAGGCGGACCTGGCCAAGATCAAGCGCGAGTCGTGCAGGATCTGCGACGCAGGCGCCGCCGTCGACGAGTGCCACCGCGCGGCGCAGGAGTACAAGCAGCTGACGACGGAGCTGTACAAGGGCCTGCTGCAGATCGCGCCCGGGCGCAAGATCTTCGCGCCGCAGCGGCTCGTCGTGTTCAGCCGCGACGGCATGCGGGCCGTCGGCGTCCTGGTATCCGAGGGCATCAGCCCGCACGGCTCGTTCGACAACCCCGTGCTGCAGGTCTGCGCGGTCAAGCCCGTCAGGGATAGGCGGGACGCGACGGACCTGCTGCCCTTCATCCCGGAGCTGCGGCGGTTCTTCCCCCGCGCGGTGCACGGCAAGCGGCACGTGCAGACCCAGGTGCTCAGCGTGCCGCTCGCGGACGTGGAGTGCGTGACCAAGTGGGTGCTGAAGAACACGGTGCCGCAGCTGCTGCGGGGCAGCGGGCAGGGCCGGGCGCTCGAGGCCGTCCAGGAGGTCTGCCTGAGCTGGGACGACAGGTGGGACGAGGCGGACATGAGCAAGGTGCGGCGCCTGCAGCTGCAGGAGATGATCGACAAGAGGGCGCAGCTCGTGCGCGTCATGGCGAGCTCACCGGCGATCAAGTGTCCTCACTTCTTGAAGCATGTGAGTTTCAATCCCCCCCCCCCTCTTTCCCCCCCCTCCCTTTTCCTTTCAAGCCACGTTCCCGCGGTCCGTAGAGATAGATGATGGGTCGAGTGGTGACGGGCAGGATGATCTTGATGAGGAGCACGGCTAACACCCATTCCGCCGCCAGTTCGCCATGTGCCACGACGAGTGGCTCATCAAGGAGAACATTGCGCAGCTGAAGCAGAACCTGTCGAACCAGAACCTGCAGCTGCTGCCCGACTACGAGCAGCGCGTGCAGGTGCTCAAGGAGCTCGGCTTCATCGACGACGCGACGCGCATCCAGCTCAAGGGCAAGGTCGCGTGCGAGGTGCACTCTGGCGACGAGCTCGTCCTGACGGAGCTGATCCTGGACAACGTGCTTGCCGAGTACGAGCCCGCCGAGATCGCGGCGCTCCTGTCCGCGTTCGTGTTCAAGGAGAAGACGGAGACGCAGCCGACGCTGCCGGGCAGCCTGGAGCGCGGGCGGGCGGCCATCGTGGCCATCTCGGAGAAGGTCAACGACGTGCAGACGCGGCTGCAGGTGCTGCAGTCGAGCGAGGACTCCAACGACTTCGTGTCGCAGCCGCGCTTCGGGCTGATGGAGGTGGTGTACGAGTGGGCGCGCGGGATGAGCTTCCGCAACATCACGGGGCTGACGGACGTGCTGGAGGGGACGATTGTGCGCACCATCACGCGGCTCGACGAGACGTGCAGGGAGGTGAAGAACGCGGCGAGGATCATTGGCGACCCGGAGCTCTACCAGAAGATGGAGAAGGCGCAGGAGATGATCAAGCGGGACATTACGGCCGTGGCGAGCCTGTACATGTAAAGGGGGGGGGGCGTTGGTGAGGGAGTCTGTTGGGGAGTATGGCTGGTAAGCGATTCGGGGGCTTGCATTGTTTTTTTTTCTCTTCTTTGGTGGTCAGCATCGGGATTGGGAAAAGCACTGGACAGACATATCATGGATTCGCAGTTCCTACTATCGACTTATCGAAATGGCATGAGGGACGGACTGATGCGATTCCTCCAGCACAGCATCCTACTATGTCGAAGGGTCAACCGACCGGGATGGAGAGCAGATCAATAGATGAATGATGAATAAAAGAATGAATGATAGAAAGATGATGAATCCACAAAGAATCAAGACCCAAATTCCCTCCCGCGGCCCGTAAAAAAAAACACTCCACAACGCCAAACATGATGGGAAACCCAAGCCCTTCACCAGGAAGCAAGCCAAACCAAAGAAGACATCTCCCGGCATCCAACACACCAGGGTAGACTTGAAGGAACCGAAGCTAGGCCCTCAGCGCGCGCAGTCTCTGCTGCAGCAGGTCCTCCTCCTCGGCGGTCGGGTCGTTCGCCTGCTGCTGCTGCTGCTGCCGCTGGGGCTCCGCGGCCGCGGGCGTGGCCCTGTTGAGCTCGGAGGAGATGCTGATTCCGATGTCGTCCGCGAGCTTTCCGAGGAGCTCCTGGACGGCGTCCTCGCCGACCTGGGCGGACGTGGACTGGGTGATTGCGTCCTGGTAGATGCCGTTCGCCATGGCGTACTCCTCGTTCTGCTGCTTGAACTGCTCGAGGGTGACGAGGGTCTGCGACGATATCGGTATCAGTTGACACATCCACACACATCCACACACATATATATGATATATATATTGTGTATAAATAGAAAAAAAAAAGGGCGGGGGGGGGGGGGGGGGGAAAAAGGGGGGAACTCCC
>NQYQ01000013.1:598239-609786 GCA_003055925.1 Escovopsis sp. Ae720 | reverse complement strand
AAGTGGTCGTGCTCGTCGTGTGTGCTCGGGTTGTGTGCCTTGTTTCGGGGAGGCGATGGGTTGACCGCCGCGTAGGAAAAAGCGAAGAAGAAGAAGAAGAAGAAGATGGAGAAGGAGGAGGGTATCAGGTTCGGGACGGGCTGGATGGCGGGTTGCAGGGAGTCGTGGTCTGTATGTACTCGGTAGATGTGAAAGTGATGATGGCTCTGGCGAGGGGATTTGATGAATGGATGATTTTGTCAACTGCAGCGGCGGCGGCGGCGGCGAGATGGTTCAATGCCTGGTATAGGTCAACTACCTCTAACTACTAACTATACCGAGTACTACGAGTACGAGTACAGGTAAGAAGGCGGAAGTGCAAAAAGGCGCGGGGGAGAAAAAAGCGGGTGACGCAACTCGGATCGCCGAGGCGCGAGAAACGCACGAGCCACAGAGAGGAGGGTGTGGCTGAGCCAAGGGTGCGGCGTCGTTGCACCGCCACGAAGCGAATCATGGATCAAATCAATCAATTAATGGATCAATCAATTGGATTGATCGATCAATTCCATTCGCCTCGAGTCCGGGAGCTTTTGGCCACCGTCCGAGTCGCCTGGTGATGCTACCGGTACCAATGATGCGAGCTTTCTATCATCGGTCGCGGCAAATCCTTTCGAGGGCATCAGACTACATGTATATGGACCGGATGAATGGATTGTATCAAATATCATTGATGAGTAGGTCGTAGTACTTATCTAGCATTGACTTGGAATGTAAACCGTCTTGCAATCCTGCTTCATCCAAGGCGTCGATACTCCGTACCAATACCTCCTGTACTCGTACTCGTAACGGCAGAATGGCCTCCAGGATGAACGTCCAGCACTTCCCGCGCCCCCCGCGCCTCGAGAAGATCACACGGCACATTCGCATCGCCTACCAGGGAAAGACCATCGCAGACACCAGGAACGCCTTCTGGGTCCTCGAGACCCATCATCCGCCGAGTATGTCATCAACAACTCGCCAGCTGTGCTCTCATCTACACCTCATCTCATCGACCACCGCACTCTCCTCATGCTCATCCCTCACTCCCTTTCCCGTGAAAGCTGCGAGAACTCGTATATATGTTGACATGGAGGCCAGCCTACTATCTGCCTCGCTCGTCCGTGCTCATGCCCCTCCACACGACCGGCAAGTCCAGCTTCTGCGAGTGGAAGGGCCGCGCCACCTACTACAGCATCGACCTCCCCGACGGCAAGACCGTCTCGGACCGCATCTGGTCCTACGAGCATCCCACCCCGGGCTTCGCCGACATCACCGGCTACCTGAGCTTCTACGCAGGGCCGTGGGAGTGCGTCGTCGACGGCGAGGTGGTGGAGCCCCAGCCGGGCGACTTTTACGGGGGTTGGGTCACCTCCGAGATCGAGGGTATCGTCAAGGGCCGGAAGGGCAATCTTGATCCGGCCATTTGAATCAATCCCTCCCGCATGGGTTTCACATGCGTCAGGTTCCCTTTCAGTCCTGACAGATCCCCGTGAGAACGCACGGTGCCGGCGACAACGTCGGGTCGAAACAGAGGTTCGACTAGCCTGGTAAAAATAAAAATAATAATCATGAATTCCATCAAAATAGAAGAGATCAAGGGAGAAAATCCAAGATGGTCAATGACTTGCCTGCTCCCTCCCTGCGTCCATACCCAAGCCGCGCCTGTGCTCCGCTCCTCTTCAATGGATCGGAGCGGAGTGCAGAATATTGCAGGAGTCCAATGCAGTCCGAGTCCACATCGTTGGCAGCGAGCGCCGAGTGCTGCGCTGCGATGCGCTGCGGCGCGCTGCGACGTGCTGTGAAGCTGACTCGCTTCCCTGCGGTTGAGGCACCAACACGGACGTGGGGATGTTCATGTGCAGGGCATTCCAGCTGATTGGATTCTGGCGATTCTCGATTCTCGCAGGGAGATGGAGATCAAGCCGTTGTTGTATCAAATCGGAGACACGCAATGGCTGGCTGACATCGAGGATGGTGCTCACCGCGTCACCGCATCTTGGCGATCGAGACGGTACTCGTACGAGCACGGCGGCAAGATGACGAGAGCCCGAGAGGACGACCTGTGGTTTCGTACTCGTACGAGTACTCCGTACTTGTACTCGTGCTCCGTGCCTCGGATGTCCCATGGCATTTCGGCTTTGTTGGCCTCTGCATCGAAAGGCTGAACTCTCCTCCGTACTAATGGAGTATCGTCTCTCGGTATCGTGTGAGCACGCACTCGTACTCGTACGAGTACGAGTACAGGTAAAGTGATGCGGTAGGAGGATGAGAGGCGGTGTGAGCAGATCAGAAGGGATCTATCACATACTCCGTACTCCGTACAGGTATCCGTACCCCGAGCTCCGTACTCCGTATTCGTGATCGCTTCTAGAAACTGCGAGGAGGATCGGATCCCTTTGACTCGGCCATTCCCTCGAGATGCGAGAGGTGCATGGCGCAGACTGCACTCGTACCGGAATACTCCGTGTTTCGTATGTACGAGTACGGAGCACAGCGAGCAGTGACCATGATCCTGCGACTGGGAGCCCGGTGCCGTGATTCTATCGCAGGGACATGATGAGAGGCCCCTTGAGCACACGTGCTTGCCGTTCAACAAGAGGCATGGAAAAATTGGTTGGTGCTAACAGATCCCATAGAATGGCGTCTAACGCTTTCGGAGGTCAGACGTCGATTGCTGCCCAGGAACGAACAGATTGCGGAGAAGCGTGCCCGAAGACGTGCGAGCCGCGTACGAGTACTTACCTGCACGGAGTACTCCGTACGGAGACTCGCAAGGCGTCTTTCTTCTCGTAACCCGTACCCGTGCCCGTCCCCAATGCCCGTTACCGGTACCCCGTACTCCGTATCATCATCCACTGGCAAGTTGTGAGCAACTCAGGCCCCACGACTCTTTGTACGAGTACCCGTACTGCAACAAGGTCGTGTGCCCCTCGTGGCTGGCCGGCCGGCTGATTTGTGAGTTTCCGCTAGTTGGCCAGGCACGGCGAGACTGTGAGATGGACGGGGATGCGAGCCCGCTGCGGAACCTTCTTGATCTGGGAGGGGCAGAATGCCTTGCAATTCGGGCCAGGATCGCAGAGGGTCCCAGGGGATGCGGAGGATGCGCGGGCTCAGTGTGGAGAAGCGATCCAGCTTCTTGACAGGGGAGGTGATTCTCGGGGGAGAGAGACGAAGAAGGAAGCCGGGCCGAGCACGTGAAGAAGCAATGCTCGTCTGTACGAGTACGGAGTACAGGTAGCTCTACTGACTCGTAGGCATGTTACTCCGTACTCCGCAGTCCGTCCGGAGACCCGGCAGAGAAGAAATCGCCGAGGATCTGTTGCAAGGGAGCGATCACGGCCCAAGGGTCGACGATGGAAGTGTGAACAAGGGGAGTGATGCAAGAAGAGAGAGGAGCAACGGATGGTTTCAAATTTCTCCGAAGGATTCGGGAGGACGGCTCAGTTACAGGTACCTACCTGTACGAGTCCGAGTACGAGTACGACCTGTTCCTACCAACTTCAAGGAAAGGCACCTGCAACCGAGGACAGGCTCTCTGGATGTCCAGAGCTACCGGCAGAAATAGATTGCCTCCTGCCCGCGGCGGAGGAGGGCACCTGCCAAAAGTTCACGGCGGCTGACCGACTGAGGTAGCCGAGACTTGTGCACCGGTGTGCAGCATCTCGGACAAGAAGGTTCTCGGAACTTGGATACTCTACGGAGTACGGAGTACGGAGCACCTGCCGCAGATTGGAGGTCGAAAGGGTCAGACGCTCGGGAGGTCCTGCCAACAACGTGCTCAATCGTCCTGGCTCCTTCCGTTGAGAAACCGTTTCAGACCGGCACCTGCCGCTTGTTGAATCAATCTCACTCAGGAGTCAGCAGCAATCACCACAAGTCAGCACCTTCCCTGGAGCCTCGCGAGGCTGTACTCGTACTCGGACTCGTACCTCATACTCTCCGTGCTCCGTACAGTACGGGAAGATACCACCTGTAGACTGAGCACTGTACGCGCCTTCATCTCCAGTCACTGATCTACTCCGTACATACTCCGTACGCTCGCAGCACGTGCAGAGCGCCTTGCAGAGGACGCATCAACAATTGAGTGCATCGATCGATTTGGAGGCCGGGGCCCTTCAAAGTTGGGAATCAATCATGAGAAACTACTAGTACTCGTACATACGAGTACGAGCACAAGGCGGAGCTCGGAGAGCGACTCACCCTCCCCATGGGAGATGAGAAGACGGATCACAAGCTGGAGGGGCAAGAACGCGGAGTCGGTGCCGATCGCCAGCTGGAGAATGGAGAGGGAGGGGGGGGGGGGGAATGTGGATTCCATACGGGTCTCGATAGCGGCCCATCGACCCATCGCCCCATCGCCCCATTGCCCCTCTTTGAAGCTCCCCCCTTTTTCTCCCTTTACCCCTCAATCTTGGGACCCAATTCCAAGGAATTCCACCGCCAACAACAGGAGGACGCGAACAAAGAAAGCAAATTGGGATGGGCGGGGGAGGAGATGCATTGGATTGGATTCTTCGCGTCTCGTCGCGGGCCGAGACCATCATCACATACTCCGTATTGGGCGTTTCAAAATCGCCCCAGCCCAGCCCAGCCCAGCCCAGCCCAGCCCTCCACGCCTATCAGCCGAGTCGTTGCGATGCATGTGCGCGGCGAGCCATTCCGGCCAGGTCCACGCGAACTTGGGAACCGGCTCGCGCGTATTCGTACTCCGTGCTCCGTACTCCGTCCAGGGGAATCGATCAATCAACCGGGAGCGGCATGCAAATCCCGAGTCCCGAGTCCCGACTCCTCGCATGTGCGCCGTGGCGATTGGGTGGGTGAGACGGGACATGACAGCGGGCGTCGCGGCGTCGCGGCTTTGTAAGAGTATGAATACATGTGCGCACTGCCAGGACCAGAATGGACACTTTAGGTTCGGGGCATGGATGGGGGATCGAGATGGATGGACCAGGCGGATTGGGATTGCTGGACCCATCCAGCATCGTCGAGCTGAGCCTCTGGCGTTGCGCAGTCCATCAGCCTGTCCCGAGTTAGCGAGCACCTTTCACGGAATTGACCCGTATCGTCACCCACCTGAGTCCTCCAGCAGGCCTACCTATCGTACATTGCGGCATCCCCCCCCTCACCGTCCAGCTTCAAGTTGCTCGCAAGGCTCATTTTCGCGATGGAGCCCGCCTTGATGACGGCGTCCTCTCGCTCTTCTCGTCGAGCTGGTTCAACTCATTGAAGTCTTTGTTGGTCTTCTCCCTCGTCACTTGGGTGCACATGGGCCCTGAGACCGATTGCCCAATCATGTCTCCTACCAAGACTGACCTGCATCCGGAGCCTTTGTCTGCTTTACCAGAATGTACTCGTACATACATATGTAGGAGTACGAGTGCATGACTGAAACACAATTCAAGGTGCATTCTTGCAGCGCCCGTCTGGAATCTTCCACGAAGTAGGGAGTATGTACTCCGTATGTATGTATGTATGTACGAGCATGGAGTATGAGCAGCGTACAGTGTCAGTATCATATGTGACACACTGTTCTCGTCACGATGCTGACGACCTTGCCTCTCGTACTGGTCTCGTACGAGGATTCGTACACGCACATCACCAGGTCCTGAATTGGCACCACGGCCTCGAGATGGAGCTTCGATTCGTCCGTCTCTAAAAGAGGCCGGCGGAGATGAGAGCGAATTGCCAGGGGCCACGATTCCAAGCGGCGCCGTATTGACGACCAGCGACTAGCGGCGGCTAACCTGCTTTCAATATGCGCTCCTACCGGTACGGTTTCCCCGGCTTCACATCAATCGATGCTGGCAATGGATTGATCAATTCATCTCCATCTCCATTGAATTGATCCCATCCCGCGGAGGAGCTCCAGGCTCTACCTTTCCTAGTACTAATTCTCACGAGGACAGCAAGTACCTCCTGCTCAACGTCTATGTACGTGCAGACATGAGTACCACCTGTACTTCATCCTTGAGATCTACCACGAGTACGAGTGTAACTGGCAGGACCGCAGGGATCAATTGTTTTGGTGCCTGAAACAGCGTAGCGCATCCCTGCCTTATGCGCTAGCCCAGAATAGGAAGCATCAATCCATTGCCTGCACTGTCCGCAGCGTTTGCAGGTACGTACTCCGCACTCCGTTAGTACTACATGTCACACTCGTACTCGTACTCGTACCGTCCTGGTCCCATCCACTGCCTGGCGTGGTGGGGCTTAAATGTCCAATCGCCCTGACACCGTCTCCCGCCTCATCCATCCATCAGATTGACGGGGCCACCAATGAATTCTTTCTGCCTCAGGCATGCACGCCCGCCTTCAAGGGTCGCAGAAGCAACATTGGAAAACGTGTCCTCAACATAAAAGAGGTCCATCACCCTGCTGCCTTCGTCCTCGTCGATCCAAAGACGAGATCTGTCCTCATCGCATCCCACGGGCCACTCTGCCGCCGGCGTGCTGGATGACCCGACCTTCCCTCAATCCACCACTCGTTTCATCCCACTCCCTGCCCTGCCCTGCCCCGCCCCACTCCCGCGCTGCCAACTCCCCGGGTTCCTCTCTCTCACTCTCTCTCTCTGACTATTTGCCTGCGATGAGGTTGGCGAACATTTGCCGCTAAGGACTCGCTGGCCATACCCACTCTCAGAGGAGACACCCTGTCAGAGCGCCGAGGACCACCGCGGACCACTGAGCAGCACCGGGGTGGGCAAACAAGGGCTTGACTCGCCGCGCATCGCTCAACTTCTCTCCAGCAACCATGGCCTTTCCTCAGTCTCCCGTCATCAAGTTCGAGGACCTGCCTGACGAGTCATTCCTATCCGCTCCCGGCGATTCATTCCCATCCCTCTTCGCCGCCTCGACACCATCGCCATCATCGCCATCGCACACAGCAACCACGATGCACCCCATCGAGATGATGACCCCCCAGTCCTTCACCGACGAGAAGCAGGACCCCTCGCGTCTGTCTGCCATCCCGGAGACGAGCGAGGATGCCTCTCTCGAGTCCGCTCCGGCCGCCGCCGAGAAGAAGCCCACCAAGAAGCGCAAGTCATGGGGCCAGGTCCTACCAGAGCCCAAGACAAACTTGCCTCCGAGGTATGTTTTCTTTCTCTACTCCCCCCTCCCGTCCAAGTCAAGGGTCTTCATTGTATACTAATTCGACGACACAGAAAACGCGCCAAGACCGAGGATGAAAAGGAGCAGCGCCGCGTCGAGCGCGTTCTCAGGAACCGTCGGGCTGCCCAGTCCTCGAGGGAGCGAAAGCGCCTCGAGGTCGAGGCCCTCGAGAAACGCAACAAGGAGCTCGAGCAGCTACTCATCAACGTCCAGAAGACAAACCTGATGCTCCTCGAGGAACTCAACCGTGTCCAGCGGCCCTCGGGCGTTGTGACCCGCTCCTCCAGCCCCCTCGAGTCCCTCCGGGAAAGCATCACCCTTTCCCAGCAGCTCTTCAGCTCCGAGGGTGGACAAAAGATGGATGACATCATGAGATCTGGCGTCAGCCCCTCGACCAACCCCGCCACTGTCAACCCCGCCTCCCTCTCGCCTCCCCTCAACCCCGTTCCTGATTGCGACGAAGCTCAGGAGCTCGAGGACGAGAGCGGAGAGCAGGAAGAAGACGAGACCATGAACGACGAGGTGCCCCTGGCAGCCCCCAAGACCCCCGAGCCTCGAGCCAGCGAAGTGGCCGCGGCCATCTCTTCCGATTCGACACAACGTCCTGCAGAGATGTTGTGCGACCTGCAGTGTCAATCGGCGGAGATGCCGCAGTCCTTCCTGGCCTCGCAGACTTCGATCTTGCCTCTTTTCACCTTGTACATGCAGCTGAGGATGATGCTGTTTTCGGTCCCGATAATTCTTTCCTTCTGTCAAAGACCGTTGACGCAGATCGGGATCTCCTCGAAAGCCGGCTTCTCGCTTCTCCCAACTCCTCAGCTTTTGACGACGATTATCTGGTTGGTGACCATTCCGCCGGCCTCGCGCATCACTCCGACTTCGACCTCTTCGACATCAACGACTTTCTCACCGACGACGCAAACAACGCAGCAAATGACGTTATGGCAGCGAGCAACTTCGCCATTGCGGACCGCGGAAGCTACCTCGAAATCCACGACCCTGAGACTCAAATCTCTCCGGAATATCTTAACCAGCAGCCCCAGCCTGGCGCGTCCTCTGATGGATGCGACGCTGATCGCATTGCGGTTGGTATCTGAGAGATGCGACGATCGGGTCGATGACGCCGAGCTTGCTTCCCGCGAGATGGATGGCGATGTTGACGAACTGACAAAATGTCTAAACAGCATTGATTTGCCGTCCAGGGAGGTCCTCATGACCCTCATGTGGGCCCTGAAAGTTGAAGAGCGAAGGGTTCTTCGGAAGCAGCGCGCGGCTCTCGGCGCCGAGAGGAGCACCCCAGAAAACCAACTCAGCAAGCTGAACGGGGCTGGGAAGGTCGCCGCGAGCGGGTGAGGGCGATCTTGAACCCCAATTAATTTTCTTTCTTTTCATCTCTTTTTACAAACACATCCGGTCCACCATTCAACTCTATCAATCTTCTGAGGAAAAAAAAAGAAATCGAGGGTAGAAGTCTTGGGCGGCATTCGGCAACAGGTAGCGGGGCGCAATTTGGGATGGGCACATCAGGCCATGAGGATCTATGGCACTGAAGGATTTTACGACTGGGAAGGCTTTGAATGACCTGTACTTTTATACACCTAAACACTTATTACTAGTACGCCACGGCGAATCAGAAACGCAAAAAGAGCCGTTTCTTTGACTTCTAACCATCTGCCTCTCTTTGCGTGCATTCATGACTTGTCCTCGTTACTCTCCTCAAATCTCGTCATCGAGCTCAAGGAAAGACCCATCTGCCCCCCCCCTCCCCCTCCCTCCAAGACCCTGATCTTCCTTTTACGGACTCCATCTAGCTCGATCCCAAGATCTTCCCGGAGTCGGTCTGTCTACTCGAGTATGCCGCTGCTGGCTGCACACCCTCATGCATGTCAAGGCATGCACATATATTGAATATGTATGTCATCCGCCCACTGGAGTCCGCTCACCACCCCTCCATCTCCCGCATTGCATCCTCATCATCTGCATACTCGTCCAGCCCGCCCGGCGGACCATCCCCTCCTTGCTGCCCCCCCGACCGACCCCTATCCCGATCTAGCGCCTCCGCCTCCGCTATCAGCGCGTCGAGGTCCTCGTCTTCGTCGGGGGCATCGGCGGGGGCAGCCGGGTTGGGCTTTTCAGCGCTGCTGCGGTCCCGCGGCGCGTCTAGGATTTCTGCCTCCGCCATGAGGGCCTCCAGGTCATCCTCGTCGGGGGCGTCGTGCCGCGCCGCGGCGGCGGGGAGCATCGTCCTGCTCGCTCGTGGCGTCGCGTCATAAAGGTCCTCGTCGTCGGGGACGTCCCTTGCTGGGGTCATCTCCCGCGCGGACCGCACTGGGGCATGTACATGTCCGTCCAAAACATTATCGTCGTTGTTGTCGTGATGCCCAGAAGTGTTGTTCTCGCCGCCGCCGTCGTCATGGTGGTCGGGGTTGTTGTGATTGCCGCCGTCGTCGTTGTCGTTGTCGTCGTTGTCGTCGTCGTCGTCGTCGTCGCGGGGCTTGCCCTGGCTGAGCCATTCCTGCCGCGCGGCTTGGAGCTTCTTCTTGTGCCCCGCCTTTTCGACCATGCTGAGGGCGTCGAGGAAGCGGGCCTTGGGGAAGAGGTCGTCGAGCCATAGCTGGTAGAACGAGAGCAGGCGCGCCGCGTCCGAGAACTGCCGTGCGGGTCAGTCTTGAAAGATTTCACACCTTGATAAAAACAGCCGACCAAGGATGGCTGGGGTGCCCGCTTGCCTCGTGGCCTTTGCCTTTGAGCTTGAGGCCTTCCGCGCGGGCCTTCAGCTTCGGGATGCCCATGGGGCCGAGTAGCCTGGGGGCGCTTGTCAGATTTTGAATCTTCCGTGATATCCCGAGATCTTGCCTGGGCCTGACCTCTCATCGTCGAGCTTGACGTTGGGCACACGCGCGCGCTTCTGCACGGCGACCTCCTTGTCGATGCCGAGCCCCGCGTCGTCGGGCTCCTTGCGCTTCTTGCCCGCTCCCGGCGGCGGGGACGCGAACGGATCGTCGTCATCGAAGTCGACCGTGTAGTTATCCAGATCGTCGTGGCGCTGCATCTTCTCCCCTTTTCCCCTCTCGGGTCTCAATCACAATTTCCTCCGTATACGTCGTTCTCGCCCGCTGCGGTTGCCGGTCCTGCGCTTCTCACGCGCCGGGCCATATCGCATCACCGCCGTGCATTGCCCATCGGCACCCGTCCATGCTAGGAACGCGTCCGACGCGGAATCGATTGGACGCGACGGGCCCCGCGGGGGCGTTAAGTGGTATCACGTGATACATCAAGATGTTCAGTCACGTGATGCGATTTCCGATTCTGAGGCACCATCATCATCGTCCTCCACCCCGTCCCGAGCTGCCTGGAGATCTGCAGCACCCGAAGCGATTGCGAGACACGGCGGCATTGCTCGACGACGACGACGACAAAGACGACGACGACCATGGCTGAAACTACGAAGCAGGCGCCCGCTTCCTTTGTCGGGACGAGCAAGGTCGCCCAGACGGATTACCCGGTGGGTGAAGCTGCGCTTATCTGGATGCTTGATGCTCTATGCTTGACGTGGATGCGGGCGGTCCTTTGGCTGACGATTCGGTGCTCCTAGCTGATTGACAACGACCCGTACGTTTTAAAACCTGCTACGATGCCCGATACGACTGGGAGTTTCCTGCGATAGGAGAAGGGGCATTGGGGTCTAATTGCGGATGCGGATGCAACTTTCTTGGGGCCGGGGCCGAGCTGGAGATTTGAGGGCGCAGGGCGCAGGGCAGGACAAGGGCAAGACGGCTGACGAGGAGCAGACACTTCAAGCGGGTCGTCGGGTACGCGCGACGGTCGGACTACGTTGCGGGCGCGGCGGCTGCTGCGTTCGCGCCGGCCGCGCTGTATGCGTTGGAGCGGTTCTCGCCGTCGCACGTGGGCAAGGGCGGCTTTGCGAAGGCGATGCGGCTCGCCGGGGCCATTGGGCTGGCTGGCGGGTTCCTCTACTTCTACCAGCGATCAGCGTGTGAGTGAGCGGGCCTTGGAGAGGGCGAGGATGAGGAGGATGAGGATGATGAGGATGATGAGGATGAGGAGGATGGAGGAAGAGCACGATCACAGGCCGAGGAGGCTGGGGGATGGAGATGGGAGGAGGGGCAGTGGGACTCGGGCTAACCTCTGGCAGTGCGGTTCTACGGCGCGACGGAGAACGCGCGCGAGGTCGAGCTCGACATGCGCGAGATGGTCGGCAAGGTCAAGCGGGGCGAGCCGCTGTACGGCGAGAGCAAGCTGAGCCCCTACATGCAGGGCGTGGCGGCGCGGCAGAGCCGGTACTCGGCGCTCTTCTTCAGCACGGTGCCGTGGTTCAACTTTGTGAACCACAGCCAGCACGGGGTGGACACGGCCAAGTACTACCAGCAGGCGGAGAGGGAGCTGGCGGCGGAGGCG
>NQYQ01000013.1:574199-591828 GCA_003055925.1 Escovopsis sp. Ae720 | reverse complement strand
GGGGCCTGCCATGCATCTCAACGAACTGAGCCTCACATACGCTCAACGGGCGAGTGGATATGGATAAAAGAAACGGCACCAGCCTCGTTTTTGTTAAACCTCAAAAGTTTGCAACGCCGAGGATTCTCGAGACGGGGACACCAGACCTCCCGAGTTCGTTGTCCTCCATTTACAGGACCCTTTGCCCCATCTCGCATCACGTGCGGCCACGCTCATCTCCCTCCTCTCGATTCAAAGAGCTGTTGGCGACTCATCAGGAGCTTGATTCACTGCAGACGCACGGTTTCATTTATTCCCTCCTTAATTGGTTTATCTCTAGGAAAAATTTGCTTCCTCCAATCTTTGCCCCTTTCCATCTTTCCCGAAATTGTTGTGGGCTTCGGCACTTACACGCGAAACATCACCACAACCACAAACGTCCCGGATTTACAACTCACAGTTCATTCATCCACATAAACAACAACAACAACGAAGACGACAAGGACGACGCAGTAATACAAAAAGATCAGTGGGGAAGCATTCTCATACGAGGAGCTACTCAACATGACGAGGCTTATGCCATCGTCGTTTTTGAAATTCCCAGTCTTGCGATATGATGGCGCCGAGAACACCAAGCAGACCGAGGAGAATGTGGTCCTTCTCAATGATGGATACGATCATGACCACCGAGACCAATACGGAGAGGAGCAGCGCCCGGCCTCACCAGTCGTCAGTCGGCCTAGTTCGTCTATCATCTCAGACGGGCCTACCTTTTCAAGACGCTCTTCCATCGACTTTGAGCTGATCAATGACTCGGACTCATGCTTCACGGGGGATCTTCCCGATGATGTGGATGACGATGCGAGCGATGCCAATGATTTAGGTGTGCCTGAATCGAGTGATTATACTGATGCCCAGCCAAGAGATCACGCAGCCCCTCAGAAGCAATTCCCCCGTATCTCCAAACCCGTCGAGCTTCTTCGTCCCTCTTACGACTGTATCGTCATCGGCTCGGGTTATGGTGGTGGCGTGGCTGCCTCCAGGATGGCCAGGGCGGGCCAGTCCGTGTGTCTCCTTGAGCGCGGCGAGGAGAAATGGCCGGGGGAATACCCTTCTACCTCACGAGAGGCGGCCGAGCAATTTCACTTTTCAGGCGATCTTGAGAATGCTTCATCCGATGTGAGCAAGGTCGAGGGAGGAAATCCCACGGGATTGTATCATCTCATCTTTGGGCGAGGGCAGAGCGCCATGGTCGGCAACGGTGAGTCTGCCATCTCTACCGTCTCTGGGATGAGACATTTACATATATACTAACCCGATACGCAGGGTTGGGCGGTACGAGTTTGATCAACGCCAATGTCTTTCTCGAGGCTGACGAGCGTCTGTTATCAATGGATTTCTGGCCCTCTGAGATCCGCAAGAACCCAGAGGGAATGAAGAAGTGTAAGTCTTGCAATCGCAACTTTCAGGGGCGTCGAAACGTAATCTTTGATTCACTGACAATGAAGTTGGGACCCAGACTACAAAGCTGTGAGGGAAGTTCTTGAGCCTGAGGCGTACCCGGACCACTGGCCGGCGCTCAAAAAGATGCAACTCTTTGAGCGCCAGGCAAAGGCCATCGGCATGGGCGATCGTCTGTATCGGGTCCCCCAGACCACCCGCTTCAGGCCCGGCCCCAACAGCTGTGGCGTCAGCATGAACCCCTCCACCCTCACCGGCCAAGACGCCATGGGTATCAACGACGGCTCCAAGACCACCACGCTGGTCACTTATCTCGCCGATGCCTGGAATTGGGGGGCCGAGATGTTCTGCCAGTGCGAGGTTAGCCATATTGAAAAAGCGAGCGAAGAGCGTGGCGGAGGGTACATCGTCTACTTTGCCTGGCACGGGCACGGCCGGGAGCGGTTCGAGGACCGGGTGAAGGAGGACCTGATGTGGGTTCACGCGAGGAAGGCCGTGTTTCTGGGCGCGGGCGCCATTGGCACGACGGAGATCCTTCTCAGGAGCAAGGCCATGGGGCTGTCGATGAGCGATCGCGTTGGCCAAGGCATGAGCGGCAATGGCGACATGCTGGCATTTGGGTAACCCTCATCTTTCCTCGTTCCCCTGGTCCAAATTCTCTTTGCATTGGCGTACTGACAATCACGCAGCTACAACACGGATACCGAAGTCAATGCCGTTGGCCGACCTTTCCCCTGCCCTACGAACCCCGTCGGCCCGACCATCACGAGCATCATCGACTACCGCAAGGGGCTTGAGAACCCCCTGAATGGCTTTGTAATTCAAGAGGGCGCCATTCCCCAGGGGCTTTGCGAGTTCTTGCAGACTATGATGGACATGATGCCCGGACGACAGAATGATTCAGGCAAATCTCTCATTGGAAGGGCAAGAGATGCCGTTGGCGAGTGGAAGAGCCGGCTGCTGGGCCCTTTTGTTCCAGATGGGGCCATTGAGAAGACGCAAGTCTTGCTTATCATGTCTCATGATGGTATGTCGTGGCAATTACCGATCAAATCATCAAAGATGAAAGACTAAACACTTCTCTCCCAGGGAGTCAAGCGACACTGAGCCTCAAGGATGATAAGCCCGTGTTGGAGTTCATCGGCGTTGGCAAAAGCGACAGGGTCAAGCAACTCAACTCGCTTCTTGCCAAAGCTACCGCTGCCGTTGGAGGCACACTCGTCCAGAGCCCCTTTTACGCTGCCATGGGCCAGCAGCAGATCACCGTTCATCCTCTTGGGTATGTCTCTGAGGGATTGGCCATGTAATGGAAAACCAGATCGCTGACCATTGGCAGGGGAGCAAACATGTCTCCCGACAACACGGGCGCGCATGGCGTGACGAACCACATCGGGGAGGTTTTCACCGGCGACCTCTCGGAGACTCATTCTGGTCTCATTGTCATGGACGGCGCTCTCATTCCCAATGCCATTGGCGTGAATCCCTTTGCGACGATTGCAGCCCTGGCTGAGAGGAACATGACACACTTTGCCAGGAAGAACCATCTCGTCATAAGCGAGGAGAAGAACGGCATACTCGATCTCTATGGCGACCCGGCTCATTTGCCTCGATCTCTTGATGACGACCAGCGCCTGGAGACAGTCACCAACCTGATGCGCGAAGCTCAGATCCTCAAGGTTGAAAGACTTGACTTTGTCGAGCTCCTTTCTGGCTTTATTCACGAAGAGTCTTCGTCCCAGAAGAATATCTACGACCAAAAACCAGCCTATGAGCGCGCCTACAACGTTGGCAAGGGCAGGGGCCAATCCGCTCGCCTCTTTGTCAACGTCGCCGTCACGGATCCGGATATGCTCCTCAACGACGAAGGGTCGAGCGGCATTCTCACAGGCACATTCGTCTGTCCTACCATCAAGGGGTCTCCTTTCATGGTCCTCCAAGGGGACTTTGGCCTTTTCAAGCCGGATGAGGCCACGGCGGGCACAAGCAGGCTTACCTATGATTTTGACATGGTCGGTGTCGACGGAAGACGTCTGCATTTCCATGCATACAAACTTGTTGATCCCTCAGTGACCCTGGACCCTCGCCAGCTGTGGCATTCGACAACTACTCTGTACGTCATCATCACCGAGAGATCATCGAGGGCCGTCCTCGCTACCGGCATTCTCAGCCTTGGATTCGGCGATCTCTTCTCCGAGTTCCTGACGTTGACGTCGACGGGGAACCACCTCATGGACAAGGCGTTCAAGGTCGCCAACTTTGTCTCCTTTTTCGCGATGAAATCCGCCTCCTTCTTCCTCGCGCCCATGGCTCCCCTGCAGTACCCCGTGCAGACCTACCAGTCCTACATGAACTACACGCCCCCGACGCGCACCTTTTTGGTTGTCGCAGAGGATGGCATCCGCACCGAGCTGCACATGTGGGAGCCCTCTCCCAACGCCGTGGCAACCGGCGCAGACGGCCGGCCCGTCGAGGTGCAGGACCTTTTCATGATCCCCGGCGCGTCCGTCGACCACCAGATCTACTCGCTGCCCACCATCCCCTTCAACGCGGTCAACTACTTTACCCGCGCCGGGTACCGCGTCTTCGTGACCGTCCACCGCATCGGCATGCTCCGCTGGACCCGTGGTCAGCGGTGGACCACTTACGACGCCCGCCTCGACATCAAGGCGTGCCTCGAGCGCATCCGCAGCATGCAGGCGGAGCCCAAGAAGATCTACACCATCGCGCACTGCATGGGCTCCGTCGCCTTCTCGTGCGGCCTCCTCGACGGCACGATCCCGGCGTCGTGGATCCTCGGCATCACATGCAGCCAGGTCTTCATGAACCCGATCTGGGCGCCCCTCAACATGGCCAAGGCCACGTCCCCGCTCGCCCTCGACAAGATGTACAACAGCCTCCTCGGGGACTGGCTCGAGTGCACGACGTCCAAGTCGGACACGCTGTCGCAGCAGGCCATCAACCAGATGCTCCGCTTCTACCCGTCGGAGCGCGCCGAGATGTGCGCCAACGCGGCGTGCCACCGCACCACGCTCCTCTTCGGCCGCTGCTGGTCCCACCACAACCTCAACGAGGCCACCCACCGCAACATCGATCGCTTCTTCGGCGGCTCCAGCATGGTCTGCATCGACCTGCTCAAGCGCATGGGCAGCGCCGGCCACGTCAGCACCAACGCCCCCGCCTACCGCACCCTCACCACCGACGACAACGTCGCCCGCCTCCGCGGCATCCCCTTCCTGCTCTTCTCCGGCGGCGACAGCGCCGTGCTCAGCCCCGCCGCCACCGAGAGGACCTTCGAGCGCCTCCGCGACACGTTCGGCATCTCTGCAGGTATGCCCGCCGGCGGCGTGCAGTACCGCCGCCGCATGGTCCCGGGCTACGGCCACCTCGACTGCTGGATGGGCAAGGACGCGTGGCGCGACGTCTACCCCTTTGTGAGGGAGGAGGTTGACCGCGTCGTTCGCGGGGAGGCGTATCGCTTCTGCCCTCCGCAGGACCGTTTCGCGCGCATGATCGACTCGGGTGCCATCTGATGCACATTGATGATAGACGTTTCCCTGAAAAGGACGAGTACCGAGACCTCGCCCCTTCCGGTGTTTCAGCTTGACTGAACCCTTGATGGTCTTCTCTTGTTACAGAAGACTGGCAGCGCTCCTTTCGACATTGTCGCCCTTCATGCCTCCCCCCCTTTTTTTTCCTAACACTCCGGTCCTATTCCCCATGGATTCTGTCCTTCTCTGATATCAGCCACACATTGAAATGAGACACGGCCCGACACGGCGCATTTCTCCTTTGGGCCAACATGATATTGACCGTATTTGGATCCTGACCTGTGACACTTTTTCAGGAATGCATCTGGAGCTTGTCCATTCCCATCGATAGCCTCCCCCTTATATCACACTGGTCCTTCTTCTCTTTTTTTTTGCCCCCCCCCCCCCTTCTTTTGTCGGTACATTACGAAGTGCGAATTTGTATCGCGGGATGTACATGATGGTTGGCAAGTCATTGGAGGGCATGGCGTGGCTTGGATTCTCACGGCTTGGATCGGCGACTGGGTCTGGCACTCTGGTTGTGATAGAGCGATTGATACCATGGCAGGGACGTGTTCGGGCATTTGACTCGGTACAGGCCTTGTATTGTGTGCTGCCTTAGATAGAAACAATTCGACGTGTTTTCAGGATAGCATTTCATGTTGTCAATATGGCTATGACCTTCCACTTGGTTTTGATGTTTTCTTCTTCATGTCTCCTCTGCGAAGATGGACTGGAGAGGAGTGCTGATGCCAACACGAGGAACTACTAGTACTACCTGTATTTCAATTCTATCAAAGATCATATACTCAAATCCCCTTACGAGTAGACACGATGGCCCCAAACGTCCCGACTTCCAGATCCTTTGCTTCACCCATCGACCATCCCAACTCACTCACTCACTCACTCACTTCCTCCCATCCCCGCCCAGCCCGTCCGCCAGCGCGGCCCCCAGCGCCGCGCCCGCAACCTTGGCCCCCTTGGGCCCGAGCCACGCACCCTCCTCCTTGCGGTGCTTCATCAGCGCATGGGCGCCCGCGTTCAGCGCGGTCCGCGCACCCGCCTGCACCGCGGGGTTCTTCCACCACTCGCTCGCCACGGCCCTCTGGAGCGCGGCAGCAGGCGGCGACGGCATGGCGTGCTGGCGGTGCGCCGGCGGGCCGTGCCCGTGCCGTTCACGCTCATGCCTGTTTGGGCGGGACGCAGACGAGGAGCGGTGTCGGCGGCGGGAGTCCCTCTCACGGCGCTCTCGTGGGTGGTGGTGCGCCGGTGATGGCGGGGGCGAGGGGCGATGTCTAGGTGAGCGGCGGGCATCGTCGGGGTGCAGGTGTTGCGGGCGGGAGCGCGGCGCGGGGGAGTGCTCGTGTCGTGAGCGTCGTCCGTGCTCGCGCTCGCGCTCGCGTTCGTGGTGCGACCTGTGTCCGTGGTCACGGTCCGCGGGGTGGCCTTGACCGTACTCGTACTCGTACGCGACCTCGTGCTCGGGGGCCCGGTGCTCCCGATGCCGCCGGCTGCGGGCTGCGCGCCGATCTCGCTCGCGGGGCCTATCCTGGTCGTGGTGGTCGTGCCGGGATGGACTGCGCGGGAGGTAGGAGCCAGGAAGGGGAGGGTCTGGCGCGAAGTAGATCGGGGAGGATGTTTCCTTGGCGTATCTGGTGGGGGGTTTGCGGTGGCCGCGGACGATGCGGGGCGCGTGGGCCTCGTCGAAGGAGTTGAAGCTTGGGGATGGCTGGCGATGCTGGCGATGCTGTCTGTGCGAGGCGTGTCCGCTGTGAGAGGGGCCGGGGGGTGGAGAGGTTGAAGCTGCCGGGGGGGATGGGAAGAAGGGGATGTCGGGGTCGTAGTAGTCGGCGTTGAGGCCGGGCGAGGGGGGGGGCTGAGCGTGCGGCCTGGGCTCCCTGTGACGGAGCGATGGGAGGAACTTCATGTCTGGGAAGATGGATGATGCCTTTCCCTTTCTATTTTCCCCTTGAAAGAAGATATGGCTGAGGGCGATGACAGCACTGGGCGTGCTCGTGAAATGTGAACAGAAATATGAAGTCGGAATGGAAATAGGCGTAGTTGATAGTGGTAGGATCAATACATACCAGCCTCAGTACCTGTAGGCATGCAGGGTAGATGGAGACGGAGCGGAGAGGGGAGAGGAAAGGGGGAAGGAGCCAAGGTGCGTACGGGCCATGCCTGCCCATCCTTTTAAAGATGCAATAGGAGTATGAAAGGGCAGCAGGCACCGAGGACGAAAATGACTCCTCCAGACCCCCAAATCGGCAACAGCTGATCGTCCCCCCCCCGTGGAAGCTTCGAGGGGGGAAGGGGGGGTCCCTTCGCTCCTGCGGGACGGGCTTAGCGGGCGTGCGCCTTCCGCCGTCGGCTGACGGGGGAGCAGCCAATCGTCGGTGTCGAGAGGGAGGACACGCTCCCGATCGGGCAATTTGTGGAGCCGAGGGTTTGGTGGGGACGCGGCCGGCAAAACAGACTACGAGGGTCGCCTGACGTCAGGCGGCAGGAGCGTCCCTGGCCCGTGAGGAAGGTGAGGTATTTCCCGTGATGGCCTCTCTTGCTCCTCATCCTCCTCATCCTCCTCTTCCCTCTCATGACCATCAGCATCAGCATCACCATCAGCATCGCCGTCATCGGAGCATGCAGCCACTATCGACCACTCCAAGCCGGGGATCGATTTTGGGACACTTGAGGGGATAATGCCATTCTCTGACGCTCGGCCTTCGGCTCGCGGCTCGGCACTCGGCGCCCCTTGAAGCACATGCGAGCACTCATGCGGGCCGAGCATGCGAACATGCTGGATGAGACAGCCGTCCCCTCCTCAGTCAGCTGATCCATCGCACTGGTCGCAGCTCTTTCTGAGAGACACGGCGCAGTTGGCCCGTCAGATCCTACCGAGGATCGGGAGGCGAGAAAGGACCGGGCTGTCACGAGCATTGCGCAATCCCGGGGCTGAAAAAACCTGCTAAGCGCTGTGCTATCGGCCGTACAACGAATTGATTTTTCCAGGGAAGCATTACGATTCGCATGTCCATCTTGAAGTATCACGACACGCAAGTTCATGAAAGAGTTAAAAATGAGTGAGGGTCCTGACTGCGACCCTGCATCACTGTGCTCCTGGGAGATGTGGCGCTGTGCGACTCGATGGTGGAGGATGCGTCGGTGTCTTCCAGTCAAGAGGGGAGGTTGACTGGGTCTTTGGAGTGGCACGGCGCCCGCGGTGTTCGTGGCTGTCGCTGCTCTTCAGATCCTCAAACGAGCTTATGCAAGAGCCCGGGTACACAGCATTGGTGATGTGCCACGTTGAGGTCATCCTGATGAGGCCCGATATACGATCCCCAAGGACGTCACTTACACGGCTGCCAGGCATACGACAGGGACCAGGACTTGTCATTTCTGAGGATCTGGGGCAATTGCGGGGGTCGCAAGTCCACTGACCGATTCATCGGTACCGGTACGTGCTTTATTGCCATGTCATGTCTAGCCCAGTGGCTCGGCTTCGATTCCGAAAGAGCTTCAGGGGTCCACACATGGTTTCTGGCTAATGGACCCTGGGCTCAATAGATGGAGCAGACATCTCTTCAAAGCATCGGAAGACCAGAAACACATAGTCAGAGTCATCATCTTCATCAAAGCCGAATCGTGGCTGCTGGGAGGGCCCGAGAAAAGGCGACTAAAAAGGGGATGATCCTCATGACGAGGTCCACTCGGCGACGTGATCGGATTGAGAACCGAGACAAGAAAATTGAGACATTGCCCACTTGCACCTTCGCAGCGAGGACTAGGGATTGACCGGGCCAAGAAAGGCTGCCTGGAGATGTGGCTTCACTGGCTGTGTGATGCTTCTCCGAACGTTTTATGGGGTCATGGGACGGATGGCAAGTTCTACTTTCACACTGACTTCTTTCGAATGACTCGGAGACAGGTCAGGGACCAAATGCTGGGCCTGGACCTCATTCGGCACCATCATCTTTTGGGCCTTTCTATTGCTCGGGGGATATCTGACCTTGAGTATTTCTTCACTAGCATCGTCTTGTCACCACGTCCTCTCCGTGATCCATTTTTTTGAATGGGAGATGGTACGAGGTTCAGCCCCTCCGCCAGCTACTACGAACCTTGGAGCTGTGAGTTTGAGATTGCATTCGGAGACGACTGGATCATCTGAATATGTGCAGGTAGTAGGTAGTACTCCTCGTAATGGATGACACAGTGTTGATGAAGAGGAGAAGCAGATGTAGAAGAGGAGGAGAAGCAGGACGCGGACGAAGAATGACCGGGAGATCAGCGGCAATTCAACATGGCAGGAACGATTCCGCCGCGATGCGATGCACCTTCCAATCAGTGAAGCGACGTGGAAATTGCCTCTTTCTTTTTGGCAAATTCTTCTTCTTCCTGCTTTTTGTCTTCCCTTGAATTGGCCATATATCCCACCATCTTCATGCCTGGAACTTGCTTTCGAAACCCGTGGAGTCATCAGAGACAAGAGCCTCACTCCCCAGACGCCAGGGCTTTCCCGTGCTCCCTCAAGACGCTGCCTCACTCGCCCTCCGAGAGATGGCGGCACACGTCGGTCACTCAAGTTGGCCGTGGATACTTCACGCTCTTAGAATGGCGATGGGCAGAGCATTGAGTTAGTGTCTGATTCCGTCGTATCCATCTCCTCTCCGCCCGAGCGACTGAAGACTAATGCGAGGCAACAGGGATTCGTCGATGCCTATGCCTTCCCCGCAGCATCTCCAAAATCGAACCCTGTCGTTTAACAAGAACAGCAGCCAACGGGTGATGCAACTGGCGGGCAATAAAGCATTGATGCGGCTTGCAGATCCCGAGGACATATCCATGAGCGTCGGTGTCGCTTCTTCTCACCAAAGGGTCAGGTTCAGTCTCGGGAGACCCTTCGGTCAACCCCACGATGCCACCCCTGTTCCCGATTCGAGAGATACCTAGACAGAGGTCGGCAACGGTGGTCGTGTCTCAGAGGATGCAGGGCGGGGGAGCGAGACGGAAGGCGCTTGTCCGCAAACTGGGTTCGTCAAGGCCAGTAAAACCTCGACGTGACGATGGTGTCAAGGAGGAGACTGCTCGTCCGCCATCTGCCAGGAGCTACCCATGCGGAAGAAGCTGGGTTAGATCTCGGATTTGAGGTGCGCGGGCACGGACGGCATGGCCTTCTTGCCAAGGTTTCCGCTTTTCCAACTAGGACCGCGTGGCGAGCTTCAAGTACAAGGTCTGAAGATTCGACTGCAAAGATGATTGCGACACATCGGAGGTGGAGGCGAGAAAGAAAACTCCTTCGTAAACGGCAAAGTCGACGACCCGATGCACGCCTTGCTCGTGATTGTGGAGACACCATCTACGAGTGCGCAGCATGGCATCGAGTCGAGTTCCGGATCCACATGTTGTCGACCCTGAATCGCAAGAACGAAATGAAGGAGCCGACAGCCCTGCCAGAACCATGGGCCCTTTAGAAAACGTCATGGATCCCCTGGGGGTGGTCAGGGACCTTGGACTCAGACACGAGCAGAAGACTCCATTCACGTCCCACCCCCGGGTTCCGCCAGAAACACTAGACCCAGAGGGAAAAGTGATACCAGCGACCCCTGCATCAGCCACCCATGAAGCCCACAGCGCAAACAAGGGACATGCTCAAATTTGTCCTCGCCCTAAGCTCCATGTCCTCACCCCGACCGATCTTGGAGTCCTCGACATGCAATGATGCATATTCCCTTTGTGCATGTCGCGTGGCATACATGTGCGGAGGACGGAGGACGGAGCACGGCAAGGCCAATCTGCCGCCTCCCGACAAGCGCTGGTCTCTCTCCCCGCGGCGCCAGGCTTTCAGGCTACACCACCATGCATCGGGAGTCGCACGCTTTTCAGCACACAAAGGCGAAGAGACCCGTCGACCTAGCGGCTCCCGGCTCGAGCTAAAGGGAAGAAACGCCCCCCCCTCCCCCTAAGATAGGGAATATCACGGATCGTGGCCGCGGCTATCAGCTTTCCACCTCCACGTTCCCAGCCTGCCGCCCTGATGCTACGAGTAGTTGTACTCGTACCTGTAAGGCCGCCCCCCTTGTCGCGATAAGTCGATCCTTTAACCGACCGGGGATGCTGACATGAAAATCTATTGATGCCCGAAATTTTTTTCTCCTGCCGCCATGCAAAACTCAGCTTTATCTTGCTCCGACTTCTTTCTTGGCATTTCTTTGTCCGATGCTTTCTTTTTTCCCGAATATTGACTTCAGACATATATACAGAACATCACGCCGCTCCTTTGGTTTCTTTCACCGTGTCTCACCATCGCTGATGCCGGTCCGTCAGTGACGAGATTTCACATAGCCTCGGCTACTGTCCATCGTTTGCTCCAGAACGGCACTACCGAATCTCGCTTTTTGCTTCTGCCTCCAGCTCTATTTCGACGTCTGTTGGCCATCGACATCACCGGCGCAATGGGTTGGATTGAGAAGACAAATGCAAGGGTGGCAGCCAGTCCTGTTGGCTGGTGGTTTCGCCTCGATGGCTCTGGTCATGTATGTCTTCTTGTCCCTCACGAGACTTCATTTCATTGGACAGCACCCGATTCCTGGGCAGTTTCTGTCATGCTCAAAACTTCATGACCCCTTTCATTCTCAACGTTCAAGATCATCACACTACAGCCCCTTGTATCAGGACGCATATAGCTCGTGCTCCTCTTCATTTTCACTCCTTCTCTGATCCAGGCATGCTCACCGACCATGTGTCAAACAGCCCAAGCAGCGCACAGGATCCAACTTCTTCACCGAGATCCGCGCCGGCCTCGCCACCTTCTTCGCCATGGCGTACATCGTCGCCGTCAACGCCTCGATCGTGGCCGACTCGGGCGGCACCTGCGTCTGCACCGCCGGCCCCAGTGATCCTATCTGTCTCAAAGACGATGCGTACAGTCTTTGTCAGCAGGGGATCAAGCGCGACGTTGTCACCGCGACGGCCGCCATCGCTGCCTTGTCGACTTTCATGATGGGTTTACTGGCCAATCTGTAAATTCTCACCTGTCCCTCCCCCTTTCTCCTCCTCCTCCTCCTCCTCTCCAATCAAAGTCTTGCCATTAGTACTGACGGTAGTAGTCCTGTTGGCCTCGCCCCTGGCATGGGTAAGCTTCTTCCTGCCTCTCACGACAAGTGAATTCAACTAATGTCTCAGGCCTCAATGCGTACTTTGCGTACACCGTCGGTAAGTTCTCATCACCTGCCACCCCCCCAAAGTCGCGGTGGTAACAAAATGGCAGTTGGATTCCACGGCTCCGGACTCGTCCCCTACAACGTCGCCCTCACGGCCATTTTTGTCGAAGGCTTCATCTTCTTCGGCCTCGCCGTTCTCGGTCTCCGCCAGTGGCTCGCCCGCGCCATCCCGCACTCGATCAAAGTCGCCACCGGCGTCGGCATCGGCCTTTTTCTCACCCTCATCGGCCTTACGTACAGCGAGGGCATCGGCCTCGTCGTCGGCTCCACGGCCACCCCGATGAGCATAGCCGGCTGCTCGCCCGAGAACACGCTCGACGACGGCACCTGCCCCGAGTGGGACAAGATGCGCTACCCGGCCATGTGGATCGGCATCTTCTGCGGCGGCATTCTCACGGTCCTTCTGACGATGTACAGGGTCAAGGGCGCGATCATCGCGGGCATCATCCTCGTCAGCGTCATCTCGTGGCCCAGGTCCACGCCCGTGACGTACTTCCCGCACACGCCCCTCGGGGACGACGCCTTCGACTTCTTCAAGAAGGTGGTCGACTTCCACCGGATCGAGCACACCCTCGTGGTGCAGGACTGGGACGTGGCCAAGTACGGCGGCCACTTCGGGCTCGCGCTCATCACGTTCCTCTACGTCGACATCCTCGACACGACGGGCACGCTGTACGGAATGGCCCGGTTTGCGAAGCTCATCGACCCCGAGACGCAGGACTTTGAGGGCTCGTCCGCGGCGTACATGGTCGACGCGCTCAGCATCTCCATCGGTTCCCTGTTCGGCGTCCCGCCCGTGACGGCCTTTGTGGAGTCTGGCGCCGGCATCTCCGAGGGCGGCAAGACGGGCCTGACGGCGGTCGTGACGGGCCTGTGCTTCTTCATCAGCGTCTTCTTCGCGCCCATCTTCGCGTCCATCCCGCCGTGGGCGACGGGCTGCGTGCTCGTGCTCGTGGGCTCCATGATGGCCACGTCCGTCACCGAGATCAACTGGAAGTACATGGGGGACGCGGTGCCGGCGTTCCTGGCCATCGTCATCATGCCCTTCACGTACTCGATCGCCTACGGGCTCATCGCGTCCATCATGGTCTATATCCTCATCAACACGGTCGTGTGGCTCGTCGGGCTCGCGTCCGGCGGCAGGATTGTGCCGGATAACCTGGCCGACAAGGAGCCCTGGACGTGGAGGATCCCGGGCGGATTCTTCCCGCCATGGCTGGTGCGGCTGTTCCAGGGCAAGAGGGATTTCTGGGCGGAAGACGAGCGGCGCGAGGAGGCCAGGGAGCCGAAGGAACCCGTGAGCCTAGACCAGGAGGAGCCGAGCAAAAGCTCGTAGTCTTCTCATATCATGTTGCATGAAATTCTTTATCTTTGGTTCATTTATTTCATATAATCCCTTTTTTTTTATTCCCACTATCCACATGGAGCCAGATCGGATGTATGATAGATCGTATAGAGCGCTCGATGATCGTTTCGGATGTGCTGATTTGAATAGTCCGTCGTAAATCGTCATGTGAAATGCGCCATACAATCAGGCCATCAATGCAATATGTTTGAGCTCGCTGTTAGCCGTCAGTCATCACGTCCAACATCCCAGGTGGAAGAAGTCAAGCCTTACTCCTGGACCTGCAGGCCGACCTTTGTCGGCTTGTACTCGACCTCGCGGCCCTCGTCCCTCCCCAACCTCGCCTGCTCCTCCCTCAGCTCCCTCGCGCGCTCCTCGAGCTCCTTCACGGGCGCCAGGTCAAAGTCCGAGTTGAGGTGCCAGAAGAGCGTGCTGGAGATGCGTATGAGCGGCCTGTCCGGGTTCTCCGACTTCCGGCGCTCCACGGTCTCGAGGGTCTGCTCGTTGACGACGACCTCGTGGTAGCCGGCCTTTACGAGGCCGCCTGTGATGTGCTCGATCTGCTTGCCGGCCTGGACGAGCAGGAGGTTGCGGCCGGGGGGGATGCGGACGGGGATGCGGTTTCCCGTGTTGCGGGCCCAGATGTTGAGGCCGGGGTAGCGGGAGCGGCCGTGGATGGTGAGGAAGTTGAGGTCGGTGTGGAAGCCGGCGAGGATGGTGTCCTTTGCGCCGTACTTGGAGAGGTCGGATGCGGTGGGGGCGAGGAGGTGCGGGCTTTGGAAGATGTCAGCGGGGGATGATGGGAAGATAGATGGGAGAGGACGGACCCGTAGCGGGCGGCGTCGCTGAAGTATTGGGCGGGGAGGCCGAGGCCGATGGCGGTCATTTCGGAGAGCTTGGAGACACTTTATTCTGCGTCAGCCGCTGCACGCAGAAAAAAAAAAAAGAGACATGGGCATCGGGCATGTGGCGACGCTCACGCATCCTTCATGGAGGCCCCCCACTGGTCCATGACAGAGGCCCAGCGGTCCCTGATGTGCGGCGCATCGGGGACGATGTTCTGAGCGTTGAGCCCCGGGAACGCCGTCTCGTAGGGGGGCTGGTCGGCCATGCGCCAGAAGAAGCGGCACTTTGGGTCCGGGTTGTGGCCGGCGATGTCGAGCGGTCTCTGGTCCGAGTGCAGGCGCCGTATGACGTCGAGGCAGGGCTCGTCGACGGCGCACTTGGGGCGCTCGGTGTTGTCGAGGGTGACGCCGATCTGGTAGCTGAGGTCCGGGCGCTCGTCGCGGCGCAGGGCGGGCTCGGGCTGGGCGAAGTAGTCCTCGAGGAGGTCGAGGAAGGCGTCGTTGTGGGCGTCGAGGACGCGGGAGTCGTGGAGGACGAGGGCGCCGTAGGTGATGAGGGCGTTGGCGGCGCGGGCGGATTCGGCGAGGACGGCGGGGGAGGAGGGGTCGTTGGAGAGGTAGATGTCGAGGTCGATGACGGGGAGGTCCATGGCGGGGGCGTCCGTGGCCATGGTGAGAGATGGGGGCGACCTTGAGGGGTGTGGGGAGGGCTTTGTTCTGTGCGAGATTGAGTTGGTTGATCAATCCTGGATCGATGGGATCGTGGATGGCTGGTCTTGGTGGTTCGAGGTTGGAAGCTGCCAGTGAGTCTGTGGATTTTGTGGTGGAGGCACGCGAGGTGGGCGGGGGCGGGGCAAGATCAGGAAGCCGACGGAGGCCGTGCGTGGTTCATGCGGGGCATGACTGGCCCTGCAGACGCATCATGCATGGCATGGCATGATGAAGAAATGAGATCTGATGTCGAATTTTCGGCGACGCGATTCAATCCATTGATCCATGAGCATCTGCTCATTCTCCGTGATTCGGATGGAATTGTTGCATCCATTGGAGTCCACGATGGCGAAAATCCGAGGTTCGGCGCATCATACGAAATCTTATCCACGCCAGCCTCAGCACGCCAAATTCCGCTTCAGCGCCTGTTGGCCGAATCTATGGCGGCTCTACAGCGGCTCGACCCGCTGGCGCCACCGCGCAAGTCTCGCCGCATATGAAATCTGGCCAATCACAGGCCCGTCGGCCCTCGCATCGGCGGATCCACCCACCAGCCACTCCAGGGCGGAGAGGGTCCCGCCTGCGCCACAGCTTGATTTTCTCCCCCCAAAGAACTTTGGACTCGATTCATCATGGAAGGCTCGCTCGGCATCGCCAACGTCAACATCACCAGATCAACACCACATATCAATTTTTTTGGACTGTCTTTTCTAGAACGACATCAATTCCTTCATTTTTCTTTAACTAGCTGCAATGGAGACGTTCGTGGTAAATGCCAATCACGGTGGGAAAATCCTCCACATCCACGAGTTCATCATGCCGAAATGGACCCCATACGTCGCCGCTGAGCTGCGCACCATGGTCACGACCGCCGCCGTCGCCTGGGTCATGGTCACCGTCATCAAGCACCTGGGCACATCTCGGACCAGCTCCCATCCCAGCTCCCATTTCATCCCAAACAGCAGCAGAAGCAGCGGCAGCAGCAGCAGCAGCAGCAGCAGCAGCAGCAGAAGCAGCAGAAGCGGCGGGAGCTGCAGCCACCAGGCCGTCCCGCTCGAGCACTTTTTGGCACAGGCAATGCCCCCCAATGGATCACCAGTGGTTGTACCGGCACAGGCAGTGGCCCCCAATGGATCCCCGGTGGTGGTTCCGGCAGAGGCACCGGCACCGACAGGCCTGCCTCCTCCCGTGGCCCCTCCAGCAGGAGCCCGGGCAAGCATTTGACCAGCGGCGGGACGATTGTGACGAGCAATGCCAGCGATGAAGCGAGTTGATTTCTCTTTCTATCCTATATACTTCTTGATGGTATCAATCCAGCATATCCCAGCGATCCACGTACGTACAGTGGATATGACGTTTGCTCGTGGACCTCTTCTAATCGGCTTGGATGCCTTTCTAGTTTCGTCGCCGCCCATCACCCCCGAGATGCAACGGCTCAGGGCAGGCAGTACCCTCCGTCGATGATGAGGTTGGCGCCTGAGGGGAGATGGGATGGTCAGCGTTTGCTTTCTGAGCTTGGAGAGGTTGCTTTGCCGCGAGAGCTTACCGGTCATGTAGCTGCTGGCGTTGCTCGCCAAGAAGACGTAGATCCCCTTGAGCTCGGCGGGATCGCAGAAACGCACGCCAGGGACCATGGTCCTCCATGCGGCGCTCCACTCCTTGGGGAGCGTCGCAATCACTACGGAGTAGAGTCAGCTAGAACGAATTACACAGGGTTCAGTACTTCACAGCCACTCACTGTCAGTCTCGATGAATCCCTGGATCACTCGTTAGCCGCCATTGCCATTGATTCACGATTTCAGACGGGCCTGCATATGTTGAGGGAGTAGGAGAAGAAATAGGGAACTCACAGGAGACACGCAGTTGACGCGCGCAAAGTCGATCCACTCGACGGCCAGCGACTTGGCGAGGTGCACGACAGCCGCCTTGCTTGCATTGTACGCCGCCTGCCTCTGCGGCACGTTGACCAGCACCGACGACACCGACGCCGTGCAGATGATCCTGCCGACGTCGCCGCGCCCCTCCCGGACCTGCCGCTCCATGAGCCTCGCCGCCGCGCGGACCGTCCAGAAGACCCCGTGGAAGTTGACGTCGAGCATCTCGCGGAACCGGTCCTCCGGGTAGTCGAGCGCGGCGATGTGCTCGCCGAAGCCGGCATTCGCGACGACGACGTGCAGCCCGCCGAGGCCCAGCTCCTCGGCGGCCCGCTCGACGACCTGCGTGACCTGCTCGGGGTTCTTGACCTCGCACTTGTACGCGCGGACCACGACGCCCCCGCCGGCGCGCGAGATCTCGGCCGCGACGGCCTCGGCCTCGGCGGGCGGGGTGGTCGAGTAGGTGATGGCGACGCGGGCGCCTGCCTCGGCGAGCCCCCGGGCGGCGTGGAGGCCGATGCCGCGGCAGCCGCCGGTGACGAGGGCTGCCTTGCCTGCGAGGTTGAAGTGCTGCAGGACGGGCGCGGCGGGGTTGGGGTGTGCGGCGAGGACCATTTCGGCTGTCTGTGATGGGAAGAACAAAAACTCGGCTGTATTAAAGGGGGGGGGG
>NQYQ01000013.1:556694-570048 GCA_003055925.1 Escovopsis sp. Ae720 | reverse complement strand
CCCCCCCCCCCCCCCCCGGTGTGAGAGAAGAGAAGAGAAGAGAAGATGTGATGGATGAGAGAATCTCGGCTGACCCACGCAGATCCACCTGGCCAAGAGTCTGTCCGTCGAGTGGGCGAAATGGGGCGGCCGCATCAACTCCGTCTCGCCGGGGTACATCGATACGGTCATGTCGGGCGACTGCCCGTTCGAGATGAAGGAGGAGTGGTTCAGCCTGACGCCGATGAGGCGCGACGCGGACCCGCGAGAGCTCAAGGGCATCTACCTGTACCTGGCGAGCGATGCCAGCACGTACACCACTGGCGCCGACTTTGTGATTGACGGAGGGTACTGCGCGCGATAAGCGATGATTGATCTCGTGATGTCTCTTATGGTTCATGATTCTCTGTGGAATAGATTACATAGACACTAGCACTCGCAAATAGATTCTTTGCCGCTAGGCTTGATGGCTTAATCGCTGGATGGCTTGATGGCTTGATGGCTTGATGGCTTGATGGACTCATCGGCATTCGAATTCAGGACATTCTAGAAGAATCCCCGTCATGACGCCACCTGGTGATCCTCACGACCTTGACGCCATCTGCCAGTCTCCAACCCCCATCACTCTTGTTTTCATTAGGTACCCCTGAAAGCAGCAAGGCCAATTCGAGACGGCATCTCTTCCACTTGGACTTCGATTCGAGGAACGTCATTCTCCCGTCCAAGCCAGACTCAAATTTTCCAATCAGCCCCCAAATGACATCTTCAACCTCTACCTGATGGATGTCCTCAATTGTCTCAGTCCTAGGTGCTCGACCGCGCATCCAACATCCATCCCGCGTCCTCAAAAGTCTCAGACGAGGTCGGAAAGACATCCCCGCACTAACCCATTCCAGGACTAGCGCAAAAAATGACTAACCCGCTTTCCCCACACGCTCCTTCCCTCTCACTGGCTTACCCCCTGCTCCTTCCCCCGGATACCGGCAGACCTCGCTCGCGACGCTATTCCCGGACCCTCCTTCCCGACGAGGGTGACTGTCGTCCGGACTTCGGACTCCGGACTCCGTGCGCCTGTACTCGTATTACGCAGTCCGGAGTCCGGAGTAGGTACGGACTATCTACGGCGTACGTGCTACTCCGTATTGATTGCACGATTGATATGTGTATTCAATGATGTCCCCACCACCCGGCTCGGCTACCCGGAAGCTCGAGATCTCGTGCGACTCCCGCCCGACGCGATGCCTCCTTGGAGCCCCCCCCTTTTCTTTCTCACTGGTCGGGGGATGCTGAGCAAGCCCCAGCCCCGCGCCGTGACTGATCCATCAGATCAGTGGCTCAAGTGCTGCCTCGCGGTGGCGGTGTCAGCTTTCCCCGGGCGTTGGGCTTTTCCCCAATTCCCCAGATCCCCGCAATCCGGAGCCCCAGGTGTCCTCTGCACCCCGGACTGAGGACTAGGGCCACTTTGACGCGGAGTTGTCAACCTCACCAGTGGCGACCTGAGGGCTGCGAACTCATGTACTATACGAACCACCTACGGATAGAATCCATGGAATTTCGAACTACGGAGGACGGAATCCTGCTTCCACGGATCGGGTGCAGCTCTCGTGACCCTGCAGTCTTCCCCCTCCTTCCAACGGCGTCGAACCCCTAGCGAGCACCACTCTGACATTCACTCCTACAGGTACACATGGGGTCCCACCTGCACCTACACCTGCACTTACACCCTACGCGCGCTTGCATTCCTATTGAGTACTCACACTTGTCAGGAGAGCACCTCGCCGAGCCGGTTTGTGTACATCCGGTCTGGGCATCACGAGGTTGGGATCCGTGAACCTGGAACGAGAGCCTGACTTGATAAGTTCCTTGTTCTCCCCATCTTTTCGAAGAGCCTCCTACTCCTCCCCACACTCCCCCCCTTTTCATTCCAATTTGGGTCCCCCCCCCCAAGGTGTTCATGGCTTTATTGGGAAGACTCGCCCCCTTTTTTCCTTTTCCTGTTCTTTTCCATCCCTTTCCTCGTTACACGCACTGTTATTCTCCACCATGAAGGATAGCCAGATCGTGGGCGAGAGCCTCGCCGAGGTGCTGCCCCAGACAGACAAGTACTGGTTCCAGCAGCGCCATCTCCTGCAGCTCAACCTCATCCTCCTCGTGCCTCTTCTGTCCTCCTCCGTCGCCGGATACGATGGTGAGCCCCCCAACGCAACCCATGAGTGGCTCTGCTGCCCCTCTGGAAGCAAGCAAGTCGAGCAGGGTGCAAGAACCCCTATGTGGTGACTGACCCCGAATGCGCGCATCCAGGCTCCCTGATGAATGGCCTGCAGTCCCTCAAGCAGTGGCAGGACTACTTCGGCAACCCCGCGGGCGCCAGGCTCGGCGTCGTCAACGCCGCGCAGTCCATCGGCTCCGTGCTCTCCCTGCCCTTCGTCGGCGGCCTGTCGGACAGATACGGCCGCAAGCCCGTGCTGCTGGTGGGCCTGGTGCTCATCATCGTGGCGACCATCATCCAGGCGTGCTCGGTCAACCTGGCCATGTTCATCGTCTCGAGGCTGATCGTCGGGTTTGGGGGCATGTTTGTCGTGCAGCCGAGCCCGCTGCTGATTGCGGAGCTGGCGTACCCGACGCACAGGGGCAAGTACACGGCCGCCTTTTGGACGATGTACTACCTTGGTGAGTGGTATCCGTTCTTTGAGTTCTTCTTCTTCTTCTTCTCCTCCCCCTTCTTCTTCTTCTTCCTCTTCTTCTTCCTCCTCCTCCTCCTCCTCCTCCTCCTCCTCTTCTTCTTCTTTCGCATGCTGACTCGATGCTATCCTCCCAGGCGCCATCCTCGCCTCCTGGTCGACGTTTGGGACCCAGAACTACGAGAGCACGTGGTCGTGGAGGATCCCGTCCATCCTGCAGGCGGGATACCCCCTTGTGCAACTCATATTCTTCTGGTTCGTGCCCGAGTCGCCCCGGTGGCTCATCTCCAAGGAGCGGGTGCCGGAGGCGGTGGCCATCCTGTCCAAGTTCCACGCCGGGCAGGACGCGTCTGCGGCCTCGGCGGAGCCGTCCCCCCTCGTGCGGCGCGAGGTCGACGAGATTGTGCAGACGATCCAACAGGAGCAGATTGCCAAGAACACGGGCTGGGGCGCGCTGCTGGCGACGCCCGGCAACCGCCGGCGGACGCTGATCGCGGTGTGCGTGGGCGGGTTCGCGCAGTGGAACGGCATCGGGGTGGTGTCGTACTACCTGACGCTCGTGCTGGACACGATCGGCATCACGGACACGTTCGACCAGACGCTCATCAACGGGCTGCTGCAGGTGTTCAACTTCGGGGCGGCGCTGACGGCGGCGTTCCTGGTCGACCGGCTCGGGCGGCGCACGCTGTTCCTGTGGAGCGGCGCGGGCATGCTCGTCAGCTACATCGTCTGGACGGCCTGCTCGGCGGTCAACTCGGAGACGGGCAACAAGGCCGCGGGCGTCGTCGTCGTCGTGTGCCTCTTCACCTTCTACTTCCACTACGACATCGCGTACACCCCGCTGCTGCTCGGGTACCCGACCGAGATCTTCCCCTTCAGCCTGCGCTCCAAGGGCATCGCCGTCGAGCTCTTCTCCATCTACGGCTCGCTCGTCATCGCCGCGTTCGTGAACCCCATCGGCCTGCAGAACATCTCGTGGAAGTACTACATCGTCTTCTGCTGCTTCCTGCTCGTCTTCCTCGTCATCTCGTACGTGCTCTTCCCGGAGACCAAGGGGTACACGCTCGAGGAGATTGCGACCATCTTCGATAAGCCGCCGCCCAACGGCGATGTGTCGCTCGAGAAGGGCAACGATCCGGACACCAAGCACGAGGAGGAGGCGTGACGTGACGTGACAGGGCTTGAGGCGTCAAGGGTCTCTGATTTTGATTGAATTTCTTTCCGATCTTTTCTTCCTTTCTTGTATCCTGTGTCTGTCTGGCTTCAGTCTTTAATGCCCATCAACCCCGTATAGTACGTGCTGTGTAATCATTCTCGAGTCAAGGGACTATTCAGTATCAAGCCATTGATCAACTTACCTATGCGAGTACGAGTACGAGTACGAGTACGTCTCTACTCCATACGATGAAAGCACAAGCACACACTCCGCAATGTGTGCCTGGAGAATGGTTGAATTGAAGAGAAATTCACTAAATTCTGATATTTTCTTCTAGTTCAAACTTACTGCCTCGTGACGCGGCAGCATCGTGATCCGACCTGTTCAAGCAAATGGAACTTCAAGGAAAGGTACTCCGTAGCACAAGTGACCTGATGGATACAAGCGCGAGACGATACCAAAAGTAGAGGATACTTCTGACCCCGCGTTTGGTGTTCCCCCTCCCCCTGCAAGTGGTCAGGCTAGCGGCCTGGACAAGCCCCATTTAGCCCCAGACGACCCCGCGAACACTGGAGATCCAGGCCCTTCCTCGAGTATGGGGTACTACCCCGTGCTCTTTCCCTAAAGTGTCTGTAGGTTCCCCGCGCTAAACTCGCTCTGGCCTGATGTCGTCTCAGTCGCTCCTGCCGGCTTGTGAGTGACACATCTCGTCCACATGGTTCGCTCCTTCCCCGCGAAGGCGGGATCGCCGTGATCGGCTTGATTTTTAATTCTTTTTTTTCTTATTTCTTTTATTTTTTGAATTCCTTTTTCTCTTCAATCAATCTCATCTCAGGGCATCATTGATCTTCCTCTCATCCAGCAATTGATCCATCAATCAATCAATCAATCCATTCAGCCATCGTGCAGCAATGCCGCACAATGGCCGACATGCATGTGAGCCCCGTGCTGAGCCCCGACGACGCTCCGCCCATCCTCCACCTCGGATCTGCGGACCAGGCCTGCAAGGAGTGTAGGCGGCGCAAGTCGAAATGCGACAGGACAATTCCAACGTGCAACCTCTGCTCAAAATACAGGCGGCATTGCCTATACGAGAAGCATTCGCGCACGCCCCTCACGAGGAAGTAGGTCCCCCGGCCATCCGCATACTCCGTACACATCCGAAACTCACCGTGATGGGGTCAGACGGGCGCTGATTCTTCCGCAGACATCTCACAGAGGTTGAGGAGAGGCTCGAGAAGGCAGAGGCACTCATCCGCCAGATGCGAAGCGCTCTACCCCGGCAGCACCAGCGAGCAAGAGCCGCGCCCGAGTCGTCGTCGTCTCCATCGTCGTCATCGAGGAATCCGATTCAGGGGGCCGCCGGCGCGGCGACGCCTAGCGCCGCGAGACCAACCACATCAGCCGTTCAACATGATCACAATCACGACCCAGGCGAAACACGAGCTGCGGGGAAGGAAGAAGAGGGCACCGATGAGCGGCCGTTGGCCCTCCTAGATGTCCATGCCCCGGATGGAGGGTCGCCGTCTCAGATCGCGAAAAGTGCCGCTGCCTGCGCCTCAAGGGCCTCCGACAAGACAGACGAGCACGTCCTCGAAAGCCCGCCGGAGACAGAAGACTTCGGCTGGGACGAGCAGGAGACGGGGTTCACGCAGGACTCGCCCAGCATCGACGCGGCGAGCGAGGTCAGCGAGGCGCGGCAGGTCCTCGACGGAATGGCCTCTCTCACCTTCTGCGAGAAGCAGAGCGGCTATCTCGGCATCGCGTCGGGGGCCGCCCTGCTGCGCATCCTCGGGCCGACCCTCCACTCGAGTCGCCTGCAGGGCCACCGCCATCAGCACACGCGCTCTGCGCCCCGCCTGCCGCTGATCCCACAGCCGAATCCGAACAAGCACATCGCCGATACCATGATCGACGCCTACTTCCGCGTCTACCACGTCAGCTACCCCATCGTCCACGAGGCGACCTTCAGGGCGCAGTACTCAGAAGTCATTCCGAGACCCAATGGCGATTCATGGTTCGTCCTTGCCTACGTCGTCGCCGCCATCGGAGTCTTCACGACCTCCACCACCCTCAACACTATCGATGTCGACCTGTACGCCCACGCGAGATCCATCATGTCCTTCGACCTGCTCGAGGTCGGGAACCTCACCATGGTGCAGGCCCTGGCTCTCGTCTCCAACTACCAGCAAAAGCGCGACAAGCCCAACTCCTCATACAGCTATATGGGCCTGGCCGCCAGGATGGCCATGGCCCTCGGGCTGCACCGCGAGTTCCAGGGGTGGAAGATCTCGCCCCTCAGCATGGAGATTCGGCGCCGCGTGTGGTGGACGCTGTGCGTCTTCGATGTCGGGGCGACCATCACGTTCAGCAGGCCCCAGGTCTGGCCCTTTGACGGCGTGGACATCTCGTTACCCCTTAACGTACACGATCGAGTGCGTGGGATCCCGGGCCGATTTGCGTCGATCGTTGAGATCAAAAAGCTAACGCGACTTAGAACCTCACCGTCCTGTCCAAATCATACCCCCCCGAAGCGAACGAGATCACCGTCTACACCGCTGTCCGCACACAGGCAGCCTTCCACATCGCAACGAACCGAATCTACACGCGCGTCATATCCAGGCCTTTGCCCACCGTCCAAGAGCTCCTGAAACTCGAAGACACATGTCTCCGACCCTGGGTGGAGAGTACACCGGAGTATTATTCCGAGAAGACGGCAAGAACTAGTGGCATCCCGCCCAGGTACGCCTTCGGGCATGCCGTCATGCAGTGGAGATATCGCAATCTGAGAATGATCATGTACCGCCCGTTTGTGGTCAGGAAGGCTCTCCTCGCCCAGAAGGGACGACGAGAAGACTGGAACCGGGACGTCATCGAGGTCTGCGATCGGTGTCTCCACGATGCCAAGATGACCATTACCTCGATCGCCGACTTTTGCGCCACGCATGAGCACATCCGCGTCGTCGCGTGGTATGCACTGTGAGTTTAGCCTCCCCCCCCCCCCCTTTTCTCCCCCGGGGGTCCTGACCCATTTACCGACCCCTACGATGTGCACGCCCAAGATTTAGGGCTATGACTTACCGAGCATGTGTCACGGCAGATACTTTTTGTTTCAGGCAGCGGTTATCCCCTGTGTCTGCCTTCAGACAACACCCTCTTCCCCAGACGCTTCCGAATGGAAGGCCCAGATCCACACGGCCCTGCGGGTCATCGTATCCCTCGCCCCCGTGAACCCGAGCGCAGCGCGCTGCCACCGCGCCATCCTCAGCCTCTGCGCGCCGCATCTCGATCTCGAGAGCCCCTCGGCGACTGCCAAGCTAGGCGATACCGACGGATCGTCCACCACGTCCCGCGAGGACAGCGTCTTCGCGGATGCTGCTGCTGCGGCCGCGGTAGGTGGTCATGGGGAGGCCCAGAGCGTCGCGGGTGGGTGCGGCTTTGTCGATGCGGACGCGGAGATGGTGTCTGTGGATCATGAACAGGCGCAGGACCCGATCAACGCGGCGGTCTTCTCGATGATGTGGCCGCACAGCTCTATTTACGATATGTCGGACATGATGACGAGCGACGATGCCTGGCTGGGGTTTCTGCCCCAGGAGGATACAATCGGTGAGCCGTGAAGGGACTATTACTTCGAAGCCTGATGCGTGGGTGGGAATGACGATGAATGCACGCTTTGAGTTTTTCTATTATTATTTTTGGGATCTCGAGATAGAGATGAGTCATGGCATTTCTGGCGCTGCTTCGGAGTCTCAGGTCTTGGTCTTGAATACACGATGCTGCTAAGAGATTTGCCATACTGTATGGAGGCTGCGAGACGGAGGTCATCACGACTATACATACCCTAACCCTGAGGTGAGGAATAATCCACCCTAACCCCAACCCTAACAGCCCCCTTTACCACCTCGAAACAACAGAGACAGACACTAACAACTCAACAAGATGAAAATCAGATGGTTGCACATGAAGACGAAGATCTGCTGGGAAGACAAAGGACCTGATGCGGAAAGGCCAGGTTGATCGCCGCTAGCAACTCCGCACTCCGTGCCCGCATCTCGATCGACCTCCGGAATGCGGTTTCCGAGCACAGCTCGTCATCATGCAAACGCCTCGATGCAATGATGTCCATCTTACTAATGAGACACGCTGCCGCCTCAAGTAATCCATGCGTGACGGAGTAGCATCAAGTCATTCGACCCCCGAGAGGAATGCGAACTCGCACGGGAAGCAGAGGTCGAGAGACATGCGAAATACCCGGGGCCCCGGATGGCGTCCAATAGGAGGTGCTGGCCGAATCGTCATGCATCACGGAATCTCTACGTAATATCGCCCTCCGAATAGCCTCACCTGCGAAAGCCGGCTTGCCCCACTCTCAATCCCATTCACTTGAGTGAAGGAGGATATTACCATCACAACGTCTTTCTCGCAGAAGACTTGAGCTTTCTTTCTTTTTTTTTTTTTTCACAAAAGTTTTGTTTGTTTTGTGTCATTGGGTTATTACCAACCCTCCCCCCTTTTCTACGGAGAACAGATAGGTCCTCGAAGGTCTTCATCGGTCTGCGTTGATCATGGCCGCCTTCATGTCGGGCGTCTACCGCCTCTGGCAGTCTATCTACCCGCCCACGCCGGAAAAGGACGACGACGCCCTGAACTTTGGCATCCTCGGCGCGGCCAATATCGCGTAAGTGTCTCTCCAGCACAGCACAGCACAGCACAGCACAAGAGCACTGAAACCCAGGAAGAGGATCCATCTGACTCTCGGCAGGCCCGTCGCGTTCGTCACGCCCGCAAAGTCGCACCCAAAGGTCATTGTCCACAGCATCGCCGCGCGCGACCCAAGCCGCGCCGCTGCCTTCGCCAAGAAGCACGGCATCCGACACGTTGCAGAGGACTACCAAGGTCAGTAACCGCCCCCCCCCCACCAACACACACAGTACCGAGTAGACCTCCCTCCACGGCCTCGCTGACATTCGCCCCCTTCCCCTTTTTGTTCTTCCCCCCTCTAGCAATCCTCGAAGACCCTCATATCGACGCCGTCTACATCCCGCTCCCCAACGGCCTGCACTTCGAATGGGCCCTGCGCGCCCTCGCCCACGGCAAGCACGTCCTCCTCGAGAAGCCAAGCACGTCCAACTCCCTCGAGGCCCGCCTCCTCTTCCGTTCCAAGACCCTGCACCAGCCGCACGGCCCCGCCGACGCCCCCGCCCCCTCCCCCGCGCCCGTCCTCATGGAGGCCTTCCACAACCGCTTCCACCCGGCATGGACCTGCTTCCTGCGCGAGCTCGACCGCCTGCGCATCGCAAAGGTCCGCGCCGAGGGCTACCTGCCCTGGTTCATGCTCTCCCCCGGCGACATCCGCTACGACCACGCCCTCGCCGGCGGCGCCATGATGGACTTTGGCACCTACTTCGTCGCTGCCCTGCGGGACGTGTTCGGCGAGGAGCCCGCGAGCGTCGAGGCCTGCGACGTCCAGGCCTGCGCGGAGCCGAGGCAGCTGTGCGACTACCGCTTCGCCGCGCGCCTGGCGTTCCCGGGCGGCGCCGTCGGCGAGATGGAGGGCTCCCTCAACGGGTCCCTGTGGGAGTGCCTGCGCATGCCCTTCCCCAGCGTGACCGTGACCCACCGACCCGTGATTCTGCGCGGCCCCGAAGCCGCGACGGACCCTGCCCGGGGTGAGTCCCAAGCCGGGGCCGAAGCAGAGGCAGAGGCAGGGGCAGAGGCAGAGGCAGAGCCCGGCGCCGTGGAGACCGAGAAGATCCGCACCGTGACCTTCACCAACCTCCTCTTCCCGAGCGTCTACCACTGCGTCACCGTCCGCGACGACTTCACCGTCCGCAAAAGGGGCACCGGCGAGCCCGTGCGCACGTACACCGAGCGCACCACCAAGAAGGCCTACTCCTTCCGCGACCTGGGCATCGCGCAGCCCGGCGAGGACTTCTGGACGTCGCACCGCTACATGCTCGAGCAGTTCGTCAACAGGGTCCGCGGGGATGCGGACGAGCCCGGCAGGGCGGGCGGCGCGGTGGGCGACATCAAGGTAACGAGCGAGGACGCGGTGCAGCAGATGCGCGCGCTGGACATGCTGTACACGAAGTGCGGGCTGGGCTCGCGGCCGACGAGTGAATTCCGGCTGAATTGAGAGGTTTGAGGCAGCATACGTACCTACCCATCAAACGAAAACAAAATCCCAAGTTCCATTCGTGCCTCAAGTGATTTCATCCATCCATGCATTTGATCATTCTGTGGCATGCAAGCCATCAAAGCGGCAAAAGACAATCAAGAGAGGAGAGAAGAAAAGAAAAGGCAAGGAAGGTCCACAGAAAGAGCTCGCTGATAGATATCCAATTATCATCCAACAATGATATCCAAGCGCTTAAATGTAAAACATGCTGTTCTTCAACTTCTCGTGGATCCGCACCTCGTCATCCGACGGCCCCGCACCGGGCACTCCGGCGACGCTCCCCATCGCCGACGGCGCCGCCGAGTTGCCGGGGGACTCGAACAGAGAGCTGAAGTAGCACCGCGCCCTCTCGCACAGGATGTCCGCGTAGTACGCGGGCGTGCAGTAGCTGACGGCCTTGGTGGCCCGTCCGAAGACGAAGCACATGCTCTGCGTGAGCTCCTGCAGCTCGTCCGCGACGTTCTTGGTGCGCGCCTTGGCGTTGCGCTGGCGGAAAATCTCGTCGAGCACGACGTAGTAGTGCGCGGGGCGGGCCGTGCCCTGCAGCGCCGTGTGCGCCTGGAGGAAGAAGTCCCAGTTTCGGGCCTCGGTCACGCCGCGGTCGACGACCGTGCCGGCGCTCGTGTTGCCGGACCGGTCCGCGTCCCCCGCGGTCGTGGGGTAGAAGCGCGTGTGGTGGCGCTTGCCGGCGATGATGATGGTGATGCGCGGGAGGCCCTTCTTCTGGTCCGCGGGCGGGTAGGCCTCCTTACATGCGTCGCGGAGCAGGGGCAGCTCCTGGTCCAGCACGAGCTGGTACTGGCCCTCGGACACGCCGTCGCGGTAGACGAGGATGTTCTCCGGCAGCGACGTGTGCTTGCCCTTGTCGCGCCACAGCTTCAGGCGCGACTTGAGCATCTCCTTGAGGTTCGCCACCATCTCCTGGCGGTTCTTGGGCTGGATGCTCAGGACCGCGGGCCACTGGCCCAGGTTGCCGTCGACGCTGGCGACCATGCCGGCGATGCTGGGAGCGTTCAGCGCAGACCCGGGGGACGGGTGGGTGACGTCGAGCCCGACGACCATGGTCTTGTTTTCGGCAATGAAGCCCAGGCGCGACGGCTCGACGTGCTGGTTGTTGCCACCGAGCTTCAGGTTGAACTTGAGCGCCTCGTTCCTGAAGTACTGGTCCTGGCCCTTCGGATTTGCCAGCTTGGAGCCGACGCTGCAGATGGTGTGTAAGCCGAACTTGATGTCGCCCAGGTGCTTGATGCGGTTGTACAGTGGGATGGGGGATGCCGGCAGGATGATGAACAGCAGGTCAAGGTTTGCGGCCGCCCTCTCCATGAGCTGCGTGAGCTGGGGATCATCTGTATCTTGGAGGATGAGCTCTTGCGGCGCCAGGGGTCCGCCGGCGTTGATGCCCGTCTCCAGAAGTACCGCGTGGAATCGCTTGATGATGTCGGTCACCTCGTTTAGCCTCAAGTCTAGCCCACGATGAACGCCAGGCATCTTGATGTTGACACATGACCATCTTCTTAAAGAGCCCCCAACGTTGAACTTGAGGCTCGCGGCACCTCTCGGCACCATGTTCCAACTGCCACCGATCGTGTTAACCGAGTTCTTCTGGTACATGAGCTTCGGGCTCACGAGAACTCGACCGGACACCGTGATGAGACCGGAGCCGGCCGTGATCCCGAACTGGCCGGGGAGGGGGTTCGTCGCCGCATCCAAACCCGCAGCCACCAGGCCTTTTGTGACGATGGATTCCGCATTGGCCGCCGGCCTGCGGACGGCAAACTTGATCATCTCTTGCGTCTGGGACGGGTCGAGCTTGGCGGCTGCCGGCTGCCCTGGCAACACGTAGCAGACCTGAAGGGGCAGATACGAGGGCTTGTCTCTCGTTCCGGTATTGATGACGGGCAATCTGGGATCGGTCACCGTGATGCCGTAAGCTGCGTGAAGAGAGTAACACATGTCAGTAGACTGCTCAGTGACGAGGACGGAGCGGAAAGACTTACTGTTTGCAAAGAAGTCGTACACAGACACATACTTGCCCCCCGAGGCCGCGCCAGCTGCTGGCTGCTCGCCCTGTGCCTTGCCACCCTTTCCACCCTTCTTCTTGCCGCCAGTGCCTGTGGAAGATGCCGACGTACCGGAGGGCACCGAGTCGAGCCAGAATTCGACATCTTTTGGTCCAGCTCCAAAGGCCTTGACCCTTGGGGGATGTTCCAGTCCGTAGCCGTCATTCTTGTTTGCCAGACCGAAAATGGTCTTGATCCGCGCAATGGGCTCGCCACGCTTGTTGATCTTGTCCTTGAGATGGGTCGTCTTGATCCGAAGGCGCTTGATGAACTTTTCTACCTTGTAAGGACCTCTCTGGAGCCCATAATTCTGGACGAACTTGTCCAGAGGTCCTGCTGTGTAGAAAGCTCCATGGCTCACATTGACGTTGACGAGGATGCGGCCCGTGGCTGCACGGACGCTGGCGAAGAATCCTCGGACGGCCGTGAGGCAGTTCTGGAGGTCCCGGGTTTCGGCCTGGGCATTGAGAGAGAACGTCTTTGAGACGCCAATGGTGGCAAGGTTCCCGGATGACTTGGCGTAGTGGTTGAGGAAGATGTTGAAGGCCTGGATCATGGGCAGCTTCTCATCGTATTGCGCGGAGAGGTTTGTCGAGTTGAGATGGTCGATGAAGTCTGAGACGGCCAGCTTGTTGGTGCATTGGAGCTTGACCTTGTACTTCACAGCGCCATCTCGCGCCTCGTCCTCGCCCTCGCCTCGATAGATGACCTCGACGGTGCGGTCGTCGAAGTGCTGCCGGCTGATAAGGGTCGACCTGAAGTCACTGACGACATCTCTCTTCACGGAGGCCATCTCAGGGGCGTCTAGGAGAAGACGAGCGACCTGGCTCAGCTTGCGCCCAGCAACCGTCGGGTCGACGGAGAGATCATATCTGTAGAGGACGAGCTTTGGCGCGGCTGTCATGGCGATATAGTTGGCCCAGAGCGTCACGCCGGTGCCCTTGGTACCATATCCCGGCCTGACGGGGAACTTCTCGACGAGGCTGAGTTTGCTGAGATCAGGATCGTTGCCAGAGAGGAGGGCATCCTCAAGCTTGGCCACTTTCTGGTCGGGAACGGGGACACCACCAGGCTGACTGAACAACATCATGTTAGCATGCGTTCCATGGCAGCAGACGTCGACACTCACGAGTAGACTGCGGGAGGATCCCCGTATCCGCCGCCGAACCCGCCCCTGAATTGACCCCCCCCTCCACCACGGCCGCCTCCACCTCCGCCTCTGTAATCGCCGCCTCCCCGACCTCCGCCCCTGAAATCACCTCCGCCACGGCCTCCACCACGGCCTCCTCCTCCTCCT
>NQYQ01000013.1:544924-556682 GCA_003055925.1 Escovopsis sp. Ae720 | reverse complement strand
TTCGAAGGTAGGAGGAAGAAGCAGAACGAAGAGGAAAAGTCTTCCCGGAGCAGACAAAGAGAAAGCGGGGGACTTGATATACATATGCAGCGAGGAGTCACACACACAAAGCATGTGGCACAGGCCTGGCCATCTTTCGTATGCACGTTCATATATCTGCGGCCACTTCCTCCAGCGATTCACGACTGGACATCTCCAGAAGGGACCAATTGCGTTTGCTGTGGACTCTGGAGGTCACCGAATGTTGACGTCAGCTGCGGCGGGCGGCCAACCATCCCGCTGTCAAGCTGGCTCGTGCCGCCCGGATGCAGCGAATGGCCCACTACTAACAGCATGGAGCCGTGCTGCAGTTGCTGGCGAGCTTCCTTGTCCATACCTGTGCTGGTTGGCCTCCCTGCTGTGACTCATGGATGGACGTGGGTGGCTCTGATGGTATCCCGGGCGTGCCATGAGAGGCACAGGGCGCATTTTGAGGCCGCAGCTCGCATCTCCTGTGGGCCAAAAGTTTCCGTGAATGATGAGGAGATCGAGAGGGAGGGGAAAAATCATCCAAAAAAAAAAAGATTCAAAAGAGAGGAAAAATAAATAGAATGAAAAAAAAAAATGCAACTCTCCTCCGAAGAGAGGACTCTCCGGGAGCGGATTCGAACCGCTGACATTTGGATTGCTCATGAAGCCCATTACAGTCCAACGCCATAACCAACTAGACGACCCAGAGGAAGAAGAGTTGATGTGATAGGAGCAAATATGCCCTATGAGGTTTAGGCAGAGGATGCTTGTTGCTGCCCACGGCGCTGAGGCCACGAGACGTGTTCATCGCCGAGACTCAAGTCTGCCAGGTGGTGAGGCATCGTGAACAGGACGAGCTTCAAGTTGGTGTTTTTGATTTTTTTTCCTCAGAGGACACGTTCAAGTTCTCGATCGCGGCTGCCGCCTCATGTTTGCATGGCATCGGTCATACCTCGCTCCTTCCTTGAGTGTCGGTCTCTGCGATGGGCAGGCACCAACATGCGCGCCTTCCCTGCATCATGCATTCCGAATATGATGCAAAAATCGCGGGAAAAAAAACTTCCCGAAAATTGAAACCACCCCCATCTTGCTTCGTCAGATATGAGTTTGATGCTTTCAATTCGGGCAAAAAAAGAAGAAACATACAACAGCCGGTGTTCGCCAGTGGTCACCCACCTGACTACTAATCTGCCTCTTACTGGCTTGACTATGGGAGAGCGGACGGGATCCCGTATTCTCCAGTAGATATGGTCGTATGTGGAGGAGAAGCCATGGATTGAATCTTATATGGCCCGGAGATGGACGGCAGGCTCAGAAAGAGAAGTTGTCGAGGGGACACATCAATCTATGGTGTTCATCTCCCACATCACTGATCGATCCGTCTGCAGTTTTGAGCGAAGAGTCCACCATGGCAAAAGGAGAAAAGAGCACAATGGTTCAGATTGGCAAAAATAATTCAAAAAAAAAAAAACATACAACAGCCGGTGTTCGCTGGTGGTCACCCACCCAACTACTAATCTGCCGGTTAGTGGCTTATCTATGGGGGAGCGGACGGGACCCCGAGTTCTCCACTACCTATGGTCGTATGTACTAAACGAGGAAATAGATCAGACTATGTATGACAGACCGAGGCAGAAGTCAGTATCACCAGGGTTAGGGTTACTCCTCCCATGCTTGAAGCCCTCTCTTGCTACGCCAAGTTGAAGATCCTCAGAGGAGACGATCATGGTCTTGTGGTGGCTCTCTATGACTCAATTGAGCCCGGAGAGACTGTGCCAAAACTGCCCAAGCTGGACATCTCGTAAATGCCAGCCCTACACACTATTAATGCCTTGATCGTAATGGTACCAGGACGGCCTCACCCCATACAGGCCTCATTCTGTCGAGCCAATGAATGATGATGCAATTCCCTTTCTCCTGCCCAAGGCCAGAGCCAGACTCGCAGTCAGCCTCAGACCGAGAAGAGACAAATTAGAGGATGTGAGCCTCTGCGCCTTGAATCAATGCCTTCCGGTCCTTTCCGCCGGCAGCACATCACCATCTTGAACGGAAAGTCCTCTGCAATTAATGGGAGCTTACTGTCTGGAGGGGGCGATGTAGAGTCCTCAAGGAGGCCCTCGTTGTTTGGCCAACGACAGTGCCGCACCATGGTGACTGCCCATATGTTGATCGAGGTTGATGGCGGCAAGAAGGCTCCTGAAAGGACTCGGGAGATGATGGGAGGCTACCTCTACCGTAGGATGAACACTCATCACAACATACCCTCATCATCCAGACTCTCCTCCTCCAGACACCGATTCACCCCAAATAGTCTTACATTCTCCTATCACTCCATCCTTGAACGACAAAGCGGACCAGTATCCAATTACCTCGAATTGCGAATCACAAAGGCCAACATGCCTAAAGAAAGCAGCACAAGACCCGTTTTTGAACACACAATGGATCCCGAGCCTGCCCTGCCCTGCCCGCCCCATCTCTTCGTCGACACCGAGGAATCTGTCGCCCTCCTCATGGACAACTTGCGCTGGCTGCCGCTGTGCCCCCCTCGGATCTACATGGATCTCGAGGGAGAGGATCTCAGCCGCCACGGGACGATCTCCATTATGCAGATCTACCTCGCCCCGCGCGGCGAGATATACCTCGTCGACGTCCTCACCCTCGGCGATCGCGCCTTCAACACGCCCGGCTCCGACGGCTTCACCACGCTCAAGATGGTCCTCGAGAACCCCGCCTGCCCCAAGGTCATCTTCGACGTGCGCAACGACTCCGACGCGCTCTTCGCCCATTACGGCATCGCCCTCGCCGGCACCCACGACCTGCAGCTCATGGAGCTGATTTGCCGCCCTGGGGGCGGCCGGTTCGTCTGCGGCCTCGGCGCATGCGTCCAGCACGACCTGCCCCTGACCGAGGAGCACAAAGCCGCCTGGATGCGCGTCAAGGAGAAGGGCCGAAAGCTCCTCAGCCCGGAGGCCGGCGGGAGCTACGCCGTCCTCAACACGAGGCCGCTGTCCGAGGATATCAAGCTGTACTGTATCCAGGACATCACCCTCTTCCCGTGGCTGTGGCACGGGTACGCTGCGCAGATACGGCCGCTGGACTGGTACAAGCTGCTTGAGTGGTCCGCCAAGAGGGTCGTGGAGTCCCATGCGCCGAATTACCAGCCCCGAGGCCCGGGAAGAATGCTTGCGCCGAATTGGTGACAAACCGTGCGTGAGGATTGATGTGAACGTCTTCTTTTTCTCGAAAGCGGATGGACACCGGGTCAGCCAGGGTGAGCCGGCTTTTGTTGTGATGCCTTTCTAAGGGCCAAGCGGTGCGAACCTGCACATGTATCTTTGTATATTAGCGATTCTCTTTTCTTTATTCAACACCACGTATTGAAGCCTTGCAACTTGGGTCCTTCGCTTGGGTCTGAGATGGAGATGGTGCTTCTAATCCTCTTCGCATCCCACCAACGACTCCTTGAAGCTTGTCCGACTCACGTGATCGTCTCGAGCTGCCGGGCAATGAGACTCTCCCCGTCGAAAATCATCGAATCCAAGACTCGGGACGAGCAACTAGGATCGTGCCGCGCCTTGCCTAGTGTTGAGCCGTGACCAACACCCTCGGAGCGTCGATCTCCGCAACCGTGCTCCACCTGATGTCGATCGTGTGTCGCACCTTGGTTTGCCACGCCGAGAGGAGCAGGAGACGTTGGGAGACGGTGAATGCAGAAAATCTCGGTAGCCAAGCGTTGACTCTCCCTGATCGGCCTGGAACGATCTCAATGGCAAGCGTTCCCCCGGCTTGATCAATGCTCACTCGTCTTGACGAGTGGACCCGTCTGACTCTGACTCAGACGATCAGGCCGGAGGGCGACGTCCACCGGGGATCGAAGATCGGAGAAATTTTCTCACATCGCGATCCGACTTTCTGGAGCGCCGTCGCAGGACGCGGGCCATTTCTGGGCGGTGATCACGGCCTAGTCGTGTGGACGGTGGAGCGCACCGTTCAACTGATCGACGCAGCTGACACGGCCTGGCCGCACAGATCGTCTCTCAGGTCGTTGTGGGGGAGGAGGGGCGAGCCTTCGCTGGTCACACGGTGGTCATCTGGTGGAGCTTGTGATCCATCCTGATTACCGGTACTGGTACAGGTAGCTTTCGACGTTGCTGCTGGAGAGAAGCCCGCCTTGATCTTGATGCAGGTGCTGTGAGCTGATGGACAGGTGGGCCGGTGGGGGAGATTGTCAGGTCTCGGATCATACTCATAGCATTTGAGATATGATGAGCGAATGGGAGGATCAGCGGTGGTTCTGGAAGGTGTGCTCTCGAGCAATATTGCCTTTTCCTGAACCCTTGCCATTTCTCAAGGAGGCCAGAAACGGCTGGCCGCTGCCCGACACACGTCCGCCTTGCGTAGAGCGTAGAGAAATGTCGTCGGAGCCAAATGCGCCAAAAATCGCGACAAGAAGTCTCAGTGTGAAGGCCGTGTCTCCTGGCTGCGCTGTTCAAAAAGGATATCGTCGCTCGTGCTCGTAGAGTTCTTGGAGTCGCTTGTCTTCGGAAGGTGGCGACACTCGGTGTTGAGGCCCGATCTCGTCCACCACGATGTGATAGGTCTCTCTCGCGGTGCGCTCCTTAAAAGTCTTGGATCCCCGTCTGTCCAGATATGGCCTGCTTCTCGCCCGTCAAGAGGTCCTCCGCGGCCCACGCCGGGTCCTCCTGGTCGAACCACGCATCCTCGGCCTCGTTCCTCGCGGCGACGTCCAGGTCGTCGTTGGCATCGACGGCCACGTAGTCGAAGTCCTCGTCCTCGCCGTGCACGAAGCGCTCCTCGACAAACGCCCGCCAGAGCTGCAGCCCGTGCTCCCTGCCCTCGGCGGGCCCCTCCCACGCGTGGACAGTCGCGTCCAGGCCGGCATCCCCGGCGTCATCGCCCGACCCGGGCGGCTGCTCCGCACCGGCGCCGGCGTGTGCGTGTGCGCTGGCGAGTCTCGTCTCCCCGCGCACGAGGTCCGCCTCGAGGGTGCGCCCGTAGCCCTTGGCCTGCCCCTCGGCCTGGCGCTCCGCGGCGGTCTGGAAGCGCTTGACCAGGCGCCCGTAGAGGACCGGGTCGGCGAGCTCGTGGTCCAGCTGGGCGAGGTAGGACGGGTGCCGGCGGACGTACTCGCGGCGGCGGTTCTGGCGCTGGAGCTGGGCCACCTTGGCGGGAGTCTTGGGGGGCCGGGGGACGGGCTTGTCGTAGCAGCTCCCTGCGTCGTCGCTGGAGGCACTCCCCCGCGACATGGTGGGACGGGATGCGAGTCGAGAGGGCGGTTGATAGGCTGCGGCGATGGTCTCACCAGCGGAAAGGCTCCGTCGGCATGTGGCTCGTGGTCATGAGATTGGACGAGCGGGCGAAAAGATGGATGGATGGATGTTGATGGATGGATGGATTAACATCGAGACCCTCTCTCAGCTTCCCGACCGACCAAAGATTGGACGGCGACAGGATCATGGATGCCTTCGATTCGGGTTGGTGGGGCGGCGGCGGGTCGGGTCGGCGGCGGGTTGTTCCGCTCCGGCCCGGATCGGCTTGATGAATGGAAGGCGCGAGGGAGGACGTGAATCCGTGGTTGCCAGGGCGGGAGGCATGCGCAGAACTCGGAAGGAGCAGATCAGGAGAGAGGGAAAGAAGGGGCAAAACCCCGCAACGTGTCATGATCCAGCTTCATTGTCCAATTTTTAAATCTCCAATCTCCCATCTTCAATCATCATTCCTTGAACACGACATCAGATCGTGCTCTGCAGAGACTCCGCATGTGCCGTCCAACCAGTCACCGAGGTCCGACTACAGGTATGTGCCAGGCAATCGCGCGTGTGTGTTCAGCATGATCGCCTCTGCTGTACTCCGTACACGAGGACGAGTACGAGTACAGGCACGTATCGAGGCGTGGATCATGCACTACCGGCAGATGCACGCTCACGAGTTACGAGGACAGGACATGAAGGTACGAGTACTGGTACCAAGGTCAGCACCCATTAGTACTATTGAACGAGGCATGGATATGCTGGTTACAAGTTTCTCCTTGCTCGTCACACGAGCGTTGCTCCAGAAGAAATATTGGAGGATCTTCCCGCGGCCGACGCACATCCCGCCGATCTTTTCTTTGCTTTTTCTTCCTTCCTTTCTTTTCTTTTCTTTGCTCGGCTTTCTCTTTGGGAGAGGGGAATGGGTGGGTTGGTTTCACGATCCGTTTCGATAGTCAGCTGGAGACAGGCCAAGGCACATGTCAGTCGATGCGATACGAGTGGTATCACCCCTCTTTCCCCCCTTTCTCCCCCGTCTTTCTTCACGTAGTGGGCTTGGCTCACCTGGATGGCAGGTTTCCTCCTAGCTGTAGCTGACTTGCATCATGTAGGTACTGGCAAAATGGATCCCAGGCGGCGGAGTCGACCTGCAGCCCGCCCAATCCGGAGGACCGAGCAAGGCTCGTCGCCTGGTCCAGTGGCCGCCACTCATGCGAGAAGGGGCATCTGTGCTTGTGCTCCATGCGGGCCAATCCGCATGGGTCGCATGCCACAAACCCGATTGATGTTTTTCCCTCACAGGCCGCACGTGTGGTGGGGACAGGGGAAAGAGGAAAACGACAGCTCCGTGATGGGTTGCCAGTGAAGATACAGGTACGATTGCAAACTTCCCCAATCTTAAAAAACGCCGCTCACAAAGGAACCAAGATTCCCACGTTGACAAATGACAAATCGGTACTCCGTACAAACATCGCAGGTACCAGTAGGCAATGGTGGGGCCTTGGCACGACGCGCCGACCAACAGGAGCCGTCCAGTATCGCCGGCGGCGAGAAATGTCCCCCGCGGCATCGTTCGATTTTGAACGAGGCGGAGGAGTCAATCATGATCCGGATCCAGGCAGATGCTCCGCAGCAGCTATCGAAATGAGGAAAAAGACGTTCACCAACGAGAAATGGCCTGGTCTCAAGGGGCGGGCGGGGGTGGGACAGGCCGTGGTTACGTGGTTCTATCGTCGACCTATCCCCCCTTCCTGAAAGCCGCCTTACTCGTACTCGTACGAGTACTCGCCGACCTCGAGCTCAAGTTTCCTGCAGGCCCGCAACGAGCAGGCATGCGCGCGGTGGCGCCTGATGCCAGTACGAGTACGAGTACATGCCTGTACAGGTAGGACGATAGCTGGATGTACGAGCATGTACTCGTACGAGTCCTCGTCTCGTACCGCCCCTCAACGGCTAGCCTTTGTCCCATGGATCCATCTGCTGGCATTGGCACGGATGCTGTCGAGCCTGGTCTGGCTGTGCATGTCTATCAGGACCTGTGTGCGTGTGTCTGTGTGCACATGTACATACGAGTACAGAGTGCTCCATACAACAAGCATGTACTCGTACTCGTACGAGTACATACATGTTTGTGCATGGCCCGTTCTTGGTATAGCAGATGAGGAATTCAGGCACGTCCGGAGTACTGGTACACACAGCTCCGGGTTTCTTGCACTTGAGGTACGGAGTTCATTCACACTCGTGCAGGCACAGATGGACGACGAAGGATGCGGCGCATGGCGGCGCAATCGAGATTTGACGGGCGGACGTGGGCTAATATTGGACAGGAATCGCCGGCGGCGCTGAGCATCAGAAACGAAACGCGCAGCGATTCCCCCTCCGCCATCCCCCTACCGAGTCTGGACCGGACCACGAATCGAATGGTTTCTACGAGTACCTGTACTGAGCACTTGTGCCCCGTACGAGTACGAGTACGAGTCCATGAACTTTTATTACCAGACTTGCCTGATTTGCGAAGATGCGCGCCCGATGCGTCTTGGCCGCTGGAGAGGACGAGGAAGGGGACGAGGGATTGAAGTACATACGACTGGTACGAGTACTCGTACCAGTGAGAGCAGGATCCACAGCCATCGCTTTACAAGGGTGTGCCGGTGCGTGCATACCTGTAGCGAAGAGCACCATGCAAGGATGCATAGTGGATGTATTTTTCCGCATCCCATTTCAGGACCCCCATCATCCGACTGGCCTCTTCCTGCTGCTCCTACCATCCCCGCTGCACATCACCGAGACGGAGGGGGATCCCGGGAGGGGAGGATGAGAAGAAGGAGGGGACGGAAAGGGGGGGGGGGGAGATCGTCTTTGCCCATTATCCTCTCGTCCAAGGTGAAACGACGCTCACCTCGGGATAGATTCGCTTGAGCGAGTCAAACCCACGAGAAGCACGCTTCCTACATGGCGCTGGGGATTGGGCCATTGAGGCTCCCGCGTAAACGGGTAAAGTTATCAGCATCAGGCCATGCAACCCTTTTTCCTTCTTCTTATTTTTCCCGTTCCTGGCCCTCCCTCTCTGACCATGCAGACGAACCATCCACTAGCCGCCCCGTGTAACCAGACCCCTGCCGCACACTGACAGAGATCGACGGACGGCGCTGCATACGAGTACATAGGTGAGGTCTCCGACTGGACCGATGTCTTTGACCTACATACATATGTACGGCGTATTTATACAGGACATGCGATTGTTATTTGGCCACTGACCATGCAGACACGGAACGGCTTTGAGGCGCTATTTGCGTCCGAAAGCAGAAACGATAAACGGATGGATTGGCGGCTCATGGCGCGGAACAACGCCTCCGCGCTGGGCAGCAGGATGGGATTGGCATGCGATGTCTAGATTCGACCTGTCGAGCACGGGACGGCATCGATGTCTTTGTCCTTTTTTGATGGACTTCGCCGGTTTCATGGTCAGCGAACAGACCAGGCACGCTGCTGCTGCTTACTGCTCCTGCAGCAGCTACTGCCCCATACGATACCGGTACGAGCACGGATTCTAGGTACTCCGAACTCGTTGCCCATACTCGTACTCGTACGAGTACAGGCGGACGGTTGGACCAACAGGGGATAGATTGATGTGCTCTCTCGCCTGATTCCGAGACGGCAGTGCAAGGGGTCAGGGATCGCGGGCCAGGGCAGGGCAGGGTAGGCCCGGGGCGAGGTGGCGAGGGATGGACCCCCGTGATGGAAGCATTCGAGGGCCGAGGAGCTCGAAGCTCGAGAGGAAGACGACGCCGAAGCAAAAAGACGAAGTTGGAGAAGAAGATGACGGAGGAAGGAGAAGAAAAAGAAAGAAAGGAGATTTGCAAAGAAAAAGCAAGGAGCCACCATCTAAAAAAGAAAAAGGAAAAAAAAGGGACAAAGAAACAATCAGGAGAAGAAGAGGCCAAAGTCCAGGATGCTGGGCATTTCCGGATTGCGGACTCGGACTTGGCTCATTCACTCATACGAGTACCTGTGCAATACAGGCAATGTGGCCGGCCCGGGTCCCGCTCCTCTCGTTTCCCCTTCCTCCCCTTCTCGTCGACCCGCGGAAGCCGTCGTGGAGTCCGGTCCGCGTGCGCGCTCGCGTGGTGCTTTCGTTGTTGATGTTGCTGCTCTCGTCGTTGTGCGCTTGGATAAGACGGAGGGCGTGTTGGCTTGATCCGCGGCGGATGGAAGCGGAAGGATTCAGCGAGGTGCGAGGCGGGATGATGACAAGAAACCATGGACGAGGAAATGAGGGGGGAAGAAAAGAAGGATGAAGGAAAGGAAGAGACAGAGAGAGAGAGAGAGAGAGAGAAAAACACAAAAGGCCCCGAACGAAAGGAAAGAAAGAAGAGGCGGTGCCGTCATCGGCGCCGAAGAAGGAGGCAGAAAAGCGCCCATCCATGGATTCACGGAGTATCCCTCCATGATCTGTCTACCTGTATTCTCTCCATTGCGTTTTGGGGTCGCCGGCTCGGGGGCGGTGGACGACCCTGAAGGTGGGACTGGATGGATCATGGATGGATGGGATGGGTTATTATGGATGCATTGATCATGGATGGCCTGCCCAGGAAGATGCATCCATCCATGGACACCTACCGGTACTCGTACGAGGATACCTGGATTCGTACGAGTACTGGTACGACCATCACAGGCACTTGGAGAGATGCGAACGAGTACATGCGAATCTGGATGGATGGGTGTGTTCTGATTGCGCGCACGTCCGGAGCAGCAGCGAGAATGTACGAGTACTCGTACATACGCACGGCAACCCTGTCGGCATGGATGGATGGATGGATCAAGTCCATGGGTCTTGTCTAGTTGTGCCGGACACACGCAGCAGTGCTTGGCATTGTGCTCTGCGCCGCTGTGCTGTCTTGCCTCTGCCTCTGGCCCTCTGCTGTGCGTCTCTGCTACAGGTACGCGAGGACGGAAAGGCCCAGATGGCGAGCCATCACGGCGGAACGGAATGGATATGGATGCTCGGTCCGCCGGAGCGTTGATGTGTTGGATGGATGACTGTCTGTCAGATGCCGGCGGGCGTGTTGGATGCTGGATGCTGGATGCTGGGTGATGGATGATGGATCGTGAGTGATCCACGGAATGGAAGGGACTGACCATGGGCCAGCGAGCCCGGAAGCTGGAAACCAAGGCCGACGAAGAGGAGGAGGAGGAGGAGGAGGAAGCTGGAGGCGAGGACGAGGACGACGACAAGGACGACGACCGTCCGCACGGCCCTGGACCGACCTGTCACCTGCTGGCTACTCACATACTCATACTCGTACATCCAATACCGGTATGTACCTGTATGTGGTCTGCTGGATCCAGCAGCTTGCTGTACTCGGTACTCGGTACGGACATCAAGTACGAGTACGAGTACGGGATACGATGCGGCGGGTTCACGGAGGCAACATAACATCGGCCGGGCGTGGACTCAGCACGAGATGCGGCATGCGAGCACACGGGGTCTGCACAGGAGCAGGAGCGGCGAGCTGTCGTTTGTGATGGGCCGTGATCTCGCTCGCCCGGGCCGAGGTATCACATCCACGACATGATGATGGTCTTGCTGCTAACGAATGCGGAAGAATACTACTACTGTGTACAGGTAGTACGAGTACTCGTTCGAGGGCTTACCATCCAAGTACTCGTACGAGTCCGAGTAAGAGAAATACCTATGCACTAACCTCTAGCTATCACCATGCACGCATTTGAGGCATTACAGGTACGTACTCGTGCTTGTGATGAGCACCGGAAGGCGGGCGGACGAGACAAGCCGGGGCATGAGGGCGACGAGGCGGAAGAGACAGCACGAAAAGGACAAGGTCGATCATGGAGGGCTGCGGCCGGGTTCCAGCAGGACCAGCAGGACCAGCAGAAGCAGCAGAAGCAGCAGCGGGCCGTGCATTCGATCCATCAATTGCTATTGGAGGCGGGCAGGACAGGCAGGACAGGCAGGGTCAGCAACAGCAAGTCGTGCTCTGTTGTGTCTTGCTTGGAGAAGCCGGCTGGAGGATGGATGGCTCTCAAGTGGGGAGGGACAGGCGGATCAAACAATCCACGGACCATTCTCATCATGGATCAATCAATCAATTTCATGTTCATCACGATGGACAATGGGTTCCTACTGGCCCGGGCCCGTCGAAAGAGCGTCAACAAAAGGTGTGTCGAGTACCGGTATCGAGGTGTGAGTGAGCACGCACGCACGCAGCATGGAGCTCGAGAGGTCCAGTCAACAAGGGTGTGCGTTGCGTTGCGTTGCCTCGTCCGGACATGCACTCCATGCACGTACAGCTACAGTGCAACAGGCGTGCAGGACCTGCCTGCGGCCGGCGCGCGGCGCATCCCATCCATCCATCCATCCATCCATCCATCCATCCATCCATACCCGTACAGAGGCCGGCCCTCTGTGCAATGTCGATGTGTTTTCGCGGGCCCTGCGCGGGGGGCCGGGGAAGGGA
>NQYQ01000013.1:515173-529213 GCA_003055925.1 Escovopsis sp. Ae720 | reverse complement strand
GAGAGAGAGAGGCGGCCCTGGATTGATGCGAGGGGGAGGAGAGTCGGGGTTTGAATGGGGGGGGAAGGAAAGGACAAATAGTGGTATCGGGCGAGGAATGATGTCGGCACTTGTGCGGGAGGAGACGAAACAGGACTCAGGGCAGGAAGGAGCGAGAGGGGCATGGGAAAGTAAACAAATCGCGTCACGTTATCCGTCATGCCGAAGATGGGAAAGAGCGAGCCGACCAGCAATAGTAGTACTATCCTCGTACGGAGAGGTAGTACGGAATAAGGTTCCTCTACTTCAGCAGTAGTGCTCCTCCCGCTGTCATGCTGGTCTAGGGACCTGTGTACGTAGTATCGGTACTTCGTACTTCGTACAGGCAGCTCAGGCGCTACTAGAGGGCCTGTCCCTGGACTGTGCGACGACGGCAGACCTGGTCGTAAGGCTCGTGGTACGAGACGAGTACTGGTAGTACTACTACCTAGGTAAGTTAGTGGCACCACTGCTACTAAATCGTACTAAAGCCTCGGGGCACGGCGACTAGCATTTTAGAGGCCAACAAGGACAGCAATACCCCTGAATATCAACGGGTAGGCGCATATAAAAAAAAAGTTTTCCCCCCTTCAATCCCAACGCGGGAGGAGGGGCCGGACGATGCCATCATCCAGGACCACGATTAGTACTCGTAGACATTTGAACTTTTATGGCAGGGACGTCAAGTCAACCCGCGCTGTTTGATGAGAGTCATCGATCGATCAATCAATTCATCAATCAATGTACAGGTAGACCGGCTTTACCAGTGTACGAGTCCGGCACTGTGAGCTCCAACGTCAGTGTCTCTCTCTCGCCCGCGCCCTGCTCGCGCCTTCCATCCCAGTCGCCGGCCGCCTCTCGATCCTGGCGAATCGCCGCCCGGGCTGCCACTGCAGTGCCGTCAACCAATTGAATTGATCCAATGAAGCATTGGATTGAAAGTTAGCAGATCAATCCATTGATGTGTCTCGGAGGTCCAGCGCAGGGCTCCTTCCGCGAGCTTCGCGACCGAAACCCCCCCCCCCCCCCAAGGCGAGCGGGCAGCAGGTGCGACGCTGCCGTTCTGACCTCCAGCTCTAGCTGCGCGAGGGGCCGGGGAAGGAGCGACGGAGACGTGTGATGCGCTGCGCGATGCGAGGCAGGCGCGGTGGAGGGTCTCATTCTTCCTGGTACTACCTAGTACCTTCAAGTAAGTACTACTACCAATCCGCATTTGCACTCGAGCGTCCATCAATCAATCCATCAATCAATGTATGGGGACTCGGAGGGAATCCTCAATCAGGCCAGAATCATTACAAATTGTGACAGGGAGAAGACATTACGAGTTGGTACAGGCAGGTAAGACAGATGAATGAGTTCAACTCCAGACAAGGACTGAGCGCTTGAGCGCAGAGGCTATCTGGGGAAATGAGGTTTGTGACGAGACGACGATTCACAACATCTGGATGCTACAGTGTATAGAATCGATCTACATATTGGTACTATATCAACATTGAACTTTCAGCTCGAAACGGCCACCGCGGCACCCGCTGATCCAGTTGTGAGCGCCCTGGTCCCGAATCTACAGGCACGCTTTGTACGTTGAGCTGGAGTCATGCGTTACCCGAGCTTGGCACGTCACACACTCAGGTAGCACAAGTGACAACAGCCTCAAAAGCTGTACTCCGTACATACGTCCTGGGGGGCACTTCCAGATATGGATGGTTCACCTCTGACCATGAAAACATGTGCGTGCTAATTATTCAAAATGCAGAGATCTACCCTCGCTTCTGACCCTTGTCCCCCCCTTCTCTCCCCCCCCCCTGAAGCCGTTGTTCAAAAAGGGGCAGAGGAGCCCTTGCGTCGCCTGATGAGCATCTTGACCGGCCAAGCAAACTCATGCTCGTGCAGAGACTTGAGTGCAGGCTTCCCTCCGCCCGGCATGAACTTGAACTCGTACTCGGTGAGCAGCTTGACCAGGAAGATCTTGATGACGGCGGCGGCGAAGAAGCGGCCCGGACACGCCATCTTGCCGTAGCCCCAGGTGAGCGACGTGGGCGTGGGCGTGGTGAAGAGGAACTCCTTGGCGGCGGTGCTGTCCACGTCGGCGCCCGACCGCTCGCGCTCCTCCCTCAGGCGGTAGCCCCGCAGGCCGTCAAAGACCTCGGGGTTCGGGGTGTTGGCCTCGTCGTTCTCGATGGAGTAGGTCGCCAGGCAGACGTTGGTGCCCGCGGGGATGAAGGTGCCGTCCTTGAAGGTGTAGCTCTCCTTGAAGAGGCGTCTCACGCCGGTGATCATGGGTGGCGATGTGCGCTGGGACTCGCGGAGCGCGCTGTCCATCTTCTTGAGCTCGTCGTACGAGGCCGCGCTCCAGCCCTTGCTCGCGACGGACGCAATCTCCTCTAGGAGCGTATCGCGCAGGGAAGGATCGGCCGCCAGGTCGAGCAGGACGCCATTCATGCGCTGCTTCGTCGTGTGAACGGACGCAAAGGCCAAGATAACGATGCAGTGGGAGATGGTGTCGACGTTGCGCTGAGGGCCCTTGACGGTATGGCATAACCAGCTCAAGAGGTCGGCGTCCTCGGCGTTGTCGTCACTGGGCGTCCAGTCGCCGGAGTCGCTGGCCGCCACGCGCTCGCGGATGCGGGGGCCAAGCAACTTCTTGGCCTTGCGAAGATATCTCCTCCCCTTCCAAGCGACGGGCATGAAGTTGGACAGCGCCCATTGCATCCATTCAGGGAAGAATTTCAAGAGCACGGCGGTAATGAAGACTGTGCATTCCGAGCGTCACGGGTCAGCTTTTGGCGATCTCAAAGACTGGAACAAGGGCGAGAGGATGCTTTGTTTCCCTGGACGAGGTGGGGTGCAGGATTGGGAGACTGACCGCCTTCGGTATAATGGATCGCGATGTCGATCCAGGCCGGGTTGGTCCGAAATTTCGGACCAACAATCGCCTCGGAAGCGATCCTCGCAGAGAACTGCTCCAGCACGGCCTGCGGCTGGAACTCGGTCCATTCCTCGCTGTCGGGGAAAAGCTTCCGAAACTCCTCCGATGCCGTCTTCTCCAAGCTGGGCGTGATCAGGGGGATGCGATTCGTCAGCCTGCGCTGTGCCGTTGTGCGTGGGAGGTTGGTTTCCTTGATGAAGTCGAAGCCGCTTAGATGGCCGAGGAATTCGGCCTCGAGAGATGCCGAGGGGTCGGCTACCCTCAAGGGAAGGCTGGCGAGCTCCTCGACCAAAGATTGCGGCAGCACGACAAACGGGCCGTTGTTGCGGATAACCTGGAAGCTTGACTTGCCGTACTGCAAGATGCGGAGCCAACATCAGATATCATGGACTGGTGAGGCAAGCCGGGCAATTGGAGTGGGAATTTGAATTTTGAAAAGGGGGGGGGGGGGTTCCATGCGCTTACCTTTCGATAGGCCTCTTGCAAGTGGTCCAACCCTCGAAGGGCCCAGACAAGGTTGAGAATGAATCGAGGAGCGGCAAACCAAGTGTGACCGGAACTGACGGGGAACGATCCCTTTGGCGTGTGGCCCTGCTTTCTGAGGGAGATGCTCATGTGCAGAGTATCGAGGGCCCAGTAGAGAAGGAAGACGGCAGGGAGTGTCAAGTGCCACGCCTCGATGATAGTGCGGACTGAGATATCCCAAGGGCTGTCCCCGGTGAGGAGGTCTCGGCCCGCGAGGAAGCTGGTGCTGTTCAGCATGTCGGCTGTTAGCTCGAGAAGGAGCTTGTGAGAGGAGGCTGAAGGCAAGCAGCAGAGGCCCGAGGAGCAGACGGTCTGAAAAGGGCGGCAGAATCGTCCATATCATATACATATGGTGGTCCTGCACTGATCGATCGCTGGTAAGCACAGAGTACAAACGACAAGCCATTGGACCGCATCCACATCGTCAACGACGAGGGAATGGCTACCCCGCTCATGCATCAAGCGTCCATGCATCAATATCTGAACGGAACGCTGCCGCCTAGTACTGCCTGGACTCGTACCCGTACATACATACGAGCACCGGAGTAGGTAGACGTGCTGCCAAGCTGCATGTTTGACTTTGTACGCCCTCTCGAGCTAAGAGGAACGGGATGATTTCCATTGACGGGAACCCCGGCGGCGTTTCAAGACGACCCGAACCAGGGTCATGGTAGGATTGAAGTTCGCTTCCGCCATGGAGCCGAGTTGCGGGATGGAGAAGAGTCCCCCCGCAGGCGCCGCGCTCTGGTGCTCGCACGACTGGATTCAATAGTATTGATCGTACATGTAGTTAGCACTCGTAGGCTCAGCTGTCCGGCTAATCCATCTCCAGTCGGAGTGTCCCGGTTGTCGTCTGGAGCATTGAACCTGGGTCGGGGATTTACCTGAGTGTAGGTATGTACGAGTATGAGTACGAGTACGAGGAATCCAAAGGTCCAGTCTGCCGAGACCCAAGGTCCAGTCCCTTCCATCGATTGATGTCTGCCAGCGAAGGATGTCCCGGCTGAGACACAGCCTGCCGCCGTGAGGACCGAGCGTCTACCGATCAATAACCCTCTACCAGTAGGCAGAGTAGAGGTAGTTGTTGATCTTTGGAAGAAAAATGCGCATGCCTCCGAGTCGGGCTGTCCGATTTTGGATCTTCAGTGGATGCCAGGACCTTTTGCTGATGTGGCGAGGACCAAGATGTATGTATGTACTCCGTACAGGTAAGCAATCGGGAAGTTTGAGCCGAATGCTCTGAATCGATCCATCATCTTCGGCCCTTTGGAACTTGAGTGTCGATCGAAGGATTGGAGAAGCCCCACGCATTGATTTGAATGATGCATCGAAACAACCTGTTGAATGGAATCGATGCCTGTATCTGGATAGATCAATCTAGCAACTTGCATCATGGAGCACTGCAGTGCTGCAGGGATCAATTCCTAAGGTACCACGGAATATTACTACATGTACCTAGTACCAGTCACTTATGGAACGGTCTGACTCCCTACGAGTAGGTAGTACTTACTAAGGTTAGTAGTATCCATTGATGTTACTTTAGCACTGATATGGCCCTGGATCGTCAAGGTGTGCACTTCTTCTTTTGCCGTAACCCGGGACTATCTCTATTGTACTCCGTACCAGATACCTGATTCCCCTACGAGAGGTACATACCTACATCAATGATCGATGACACCAAATCGAGTGAGTCCCCACTGCACCTTCCTTCAACTTGGAAGTTTCAAGCTCAACTGCGCATACTCCTACTCCGTACTACTCGTACTACAAGTAAAGGTAGGAGGTAGTAGTATTCGTATATATGCGTTCCTTCCTCCTTCCCCTGAACGGATCAATGTCCGACTCCTCGCATTGATTGAAGCAGCTGCAGTAGAGGTAGTACTAAGTGACTTAGTAGTAGTACTCCTCGTAGTAGTAGTCCTAAGTCCCGCATGGATTCTTCCAAAATGGATCAAAGGAGGATCGGGATGTGATGGGTTGCATTAGATGAATGCGATCCGGATATTTGGACTCTGCCTCTTGTACATAGTAGGTCAGGATACGAGTTCGTTACTTAGTACGATACTACCTCGCAGTGTTGCAACCACCTCCGAGTACAGTATAGTAGGTACAGGGTAGTGGTAGTACTAGAGAGGGCATGAATGGATCAATCAATACATACGAGTCATAACTTCCAGTGGAAGTGATCGTCCTGGCGCTCCTTCCCAGACGCAAACGAAAGGGAGTCTCTCGTGACCGCCTCTCGCGAAGCGAACGAGGAAAGACCCGCGGCCGAGCTCCTGCCTACCGGTATGTATGTTTACTCCAGCGCCGGCCTTCAACCAGCCCTTTGTACTACCTGTTGTAGGGTAGGAGATGAATATTTGAAACATCGATATTGATGACATCTGGACGAAGATCAATTCAAAGGACAGCATTCAATTCGAGCCCCCCAAGTTCAGAGAGATCGACATGTGCTTCGAGAAGCGGAACAAGCGAAAGGAAGAAAGGAAAGAAAAAAAGGAGAACGCAGTTGGTCGAGGCAATTGCCTAAATTGAAATCCTTCGCTGCGCGCCTACCAACAGAACGACGCCCGCTCGGGGGCCCGTGAGCTTCCCCCGAGGGGCGCAACGCAACGGTGAGGGGGCCCATGGTGCCAGCGACTCGAACATCATGTCTCTGGCTCAAAGCAACAGCTTCTCATGGACAGTCATCTGTCTCGCAACCGTTTCATCCCTGTCTGGCAGGGCGCTTGCCGTCCGTCTCGGGGGCTGATGGGCCATTGACGCAATGGACGCCGCCCTTGGCAGGCTCCATGCTCGAGATAGAGTCTAACTCGTCGGTCTGGCCAAAGGAGGGCTTCCAGGCCGAGAACCTGATCCGCGACGTTTGCGGGCGAGAACCGCCGTCAATTCTTTCCAGAGACGACAAGACACTCACTCACTCATTCGTCGAGGCTGTGGCCGGCCGCTCTAGGCTTTCTTCCCCCCCCTTTTTCACGATGCAAGGAGGTCACGAGCGGTGACAACGCCATTGCGATGAGCCCTGCTAACTCGTGAGAGTAGGTATGTAGGTTCTACTCTGATTTCGATCTGCTTTGGTACCATCAAAAAAAAAAAGACGCGCGCAAAGGCATTGATCAATCAATCGATTGAAAGACTCTCAAGCCAGGGCAGCCGTCAACCTCTCGCTCGTGACTCTCGCCCCGCCCCCCTTGTCCGCCCGCGCCGGCCTCACCTCCACGTCCTCCGGCTCGAGCACGGCACTCGCGAACCGCCTCGCCGGAACCCCCCGCTCAAACAGCCTGTCCAGCTCACCGTACGTCCTGCCGCTCGGCTCCGGCAGCCGCCAGAACGCCCACGCCGCGCACGCCACGCACGACGCCGCCCAGAAGAAGCCGCAGCGCGCGCCCCATCCCCACGCCGTCGGGTTGAGCATGCGCGGCGTGACCACGTTGCTCGCGATGCTGGCGGCGTTGTACGCGCCGCGCGCCACCACCATCGACTTGGTGCGCAGCCGCGTCGACGGCAGCTCCGACACGAGGCTGTAGCACACGGGGCCGACGGTGCAGTCGTAGATGAAGGTGTACACGAGCAGCAGGGAGCCGGCGGCCCAGTGGGCGGCGGCGGAGGCGGAGGCGGAGGCGGCGGCATTCTTATCATCATCGTCATCATCGTTGCTGCCGCTGCTGCCGCTGCTTCCCAGGGACGACAGCCCCGTGGCGAGCAGCACCGCCGCCATGGCCAGCAGCCCGGCGAGGTAGAGCGCGCGCCTCCCCACGCGGGCCATGAGCGGCCACGACGCGAGCGTCCCCGCGGCGCCGAGCGCGTACTGGCCGAGCGTCATGGAGAAGGCGGCCGAGACGCCCAGCCCGGCCTGAACGTAGAAGTACGTCGAGTACCCGATGAGCGAGTTCCCGCAGAACGTCTGGATGGCCCACACGGCGCACACGATCCCCGTGCGCCGCCGGTTGACGCCCCTGAACAGGTCGGCGTAGCTGGTCCCCTTGGCGGCGGCCTCCTCAAGCGCGGTCGTGTGCGCCATCATTGCGACGGCCTTGTCCGCGTCGAACCCGCCGCCCTCGCCGTCCGTCAGTCTCAGCAGGGAGCGCTTCGCGTCCTCGAGTCGGCCCCTGCGGACGAGCCACCACGGCGACTCCGGCGCCGCCCACACCCCGAGCGCGAGCGGCACCGGCCACGCCCACTGCAGCGCGAACGGGATCCGGAACCCCCAGTCGTCGTCGCGCAGCAGCGCCGCCCGCAGCGTCCCCGCCGCGGCCAGCTGGCCCAGCACCCAGCACAGGTTGCTGTACGCCGTGAGGTACGCCCTCAGCGGCGTCGGGCACACCTCGGCCGCGTACGTCGTCGCCAGGGTCTGCGCCGCGCCCCACGGCACCCCGAGGAGGACCTCGCCCGCGAGCAGCTGCGGCAGCGAACGCGCGAGGAACGGCACGCAGATGAGCGCCGCGATCGCGAGCAGCGCGGCGGCCAGCGTGCGGCGGTACCCGAACCGCTCCGCCGCGATCCCGTTGAGGAGCAGCCCGGCCATCTGGCCGCACAGGGTGCCGTTGATCAGGCCCGCCTGCCATGCCGCGGAGAGCTGCCAGCCTGAGCCCGAGCCCGAGCCCGAGCCTGAGGTGCCGGGTGCGGGTGCGGGGCGCCCGAAGCGTCGCTGGAAGGGGGGGTAGGCGAATAGCCCGGAGAGCAGGGCGAGGTCGAAGCCCTCCATGATGATGCAGGTCGAGAGGAAGACGGACCAGAGGCACGCTTTGCGGTAGAGCCGGAGGGCCTGGAGGACGCTGAGGCGGTGCTCGGTCTCCGTCGCCGCGGCGGCGTCGCGGACGGTCGCCGCGTCCATTGTGGGCCGCGCGTGGAGATGCCGAGGATGTTGGATAAGTATAAAACGCCAAGGATGCTCGATATGTATGATGGTGGTGATGATGTTGATGTTCGACGTGACCCAAAGAAAAGCAGCCAGAGATCGTCAACAAACGAATGCACAACACACAGATCAATCACGCCATCATTGCTCTTTCCCCGAATCCTGATCGAAGGGGATTTCCCCCTCCATCTCACCTCCCAGTCTGGACTCGGACTCATATATGCGTTGATTGATGTTGTTGACCCGAATTCTTCGACCTCAATGGTTACATCAAGCAAGATCCGGTCCAGCCAACCATTCTCGGCAGTCATACCTTCTGTGACACCGTGGAGCCAGGAATCCCGAGTCCCGCCATCGTGTGACCGACTTCGTTGCGGGGACGAATGGGTTGTCAGGACGCTCGGCACGGATCCGCGACTCAACTGCCGATCCAATCATCAAGGACTGCCTTTCCAGAGAGCGAGGAATCTCATCAATTGTCTTTTTGGCACATCCAGGGCGGTGAGCCCCTCCTCCATTAAGCCGGTGCGACGTCTCATGTCAATGGCGCATTTGATGAAATGGAGGCAATTAGATTACGGTATGTGGTCATCGCTGAAAATATGTATTCATGAAATTATATCCTGTCTAGTTCTTTGGGGCTGGTAGATGACATGTCGTGATTTTTTTTTCTCTTCCCTCCCATGTTGGGCCCGCAGCTCCCTCTCACTGCCCCCCAAAGGGGAAGGGGGTGGACGGCAAGGGGTTGTCGGTGTAGCACGAGAACATCGGGTCGTCGTTGTCCGACTCCCAGCCGACGCACTTGCGGCACCTGAAGACAAAGTCCGGGTCGTACTGCTTCTTGATGGCGAGCAGGCGGTCGTAGTTGCCGCCCCAGAAGACGTCCTGCCAGTCGACCTCGTCGCCGTCGGCCTCGTTGAAGTAGGCGGCCTGCACGGAGAGGGGCTTCTTCATCTCGGCGAGGCCCGCGGCGCCGGCGCTCTTGATCTGCTCGACGAGCGCGTCGGGGGATCCGGGGGGCCAGACGGAGATCATGAGGGCGTGCCAGATGGTCTCGCGCCAGGCGGGGTTGATGCTGGTGGCGTCCGTGGGGTCGGCGGTGTTGAGGGCGCCGGTCTGGAGCCCGCCGAAGACGATGGACTGGCCGAGGTCGCCGCCCATGGCGATGCGGGCCTTCTCGAGGCCGCCGATGATGGCCTCGACGGTGGCGTTGAGGTTGTCGGGCCCTTGGAACATGTCGTCGGTGATGAGACGGCTGGGGTTGGACACGCCGATGGCGACGGGGGAGAAGGTGTCAAAGATGGGCTTGGTGGTGAAGAGGTACTCGGCCTGGTCGGCGTACTCGGCGTACTCGTTGGTGACGACGGTCAGGCCGGGCATGCTGGAGAGGGTGGCGTTGGCGCTGGCGGTGTTCTGCTGGATGGTGGTGAGCGGGTCCTCGCCGTCGGGGAGGATCTGCATGACGACGAAGAGCGGGTTGGCGTAGATGATGTAGCCGGACATGAATTCCCTGACCCAGTTGGGGGAGTTCTTGGCCACGGTGGTGAGGGCGCCGCGCAGGGCGTCGTTCTTGGTCAGGTCGGGCTCGTTGGGGTCGGCGGCGACCTCGGCCTCGAACAGCCAGGTGGCCCACTTGTTGGAGGGGTGGACGCGGAGCTTGTAGTTGACGACGACGCCGAAGGTGCCGCCGCCGCCGCCGCGCATGGCCCAGAACAGGTCCGGGTCGTTGCACTCGTTGATGGTGCGGATCTGTCCGTCGGCGGTGACGACGTCTATCTCGATGGCCTGGTCGACGAACATGCCAAACTTGGGCGTCATGGGCCCGTGGCCGCCGCCCTGACTGTAGCCGCCGGCGGTGCCGACGGTGGAGCAGGCGCCGACGTTGATCATCATGCCATGCTCGACGAAGAAGGGGACGATCTCCTCGGCGTTGACGCCGGCGCCAATGATGCCGACGTTCTCCACGGTGCCGACAGCAGGGCAGTTGTGGGGAGTGAAGGAGGGCTCAAAGCTCATGTTGGTCATCCTGCGGGTGAAGATGGAGAGGGAGTTGGGGGCGGCGCTGCGGCCGAGGTAGTCATGGCCCGTGTTGAGGATGGTGTTGCGGACCGAGTGGTTCTTGGAGAAGATGAGGGTCTTGGAGATGTCCTCGGCCGACTCTACGTCGACGTAGAGCGGGGAGAAGCGGCCGAGGGAGCAGGTGTCTCCCTGGGGGAAGGCGGTGCCCGGGAAGCAGTTCGCGCTGCCGCAGGCCTCGTAGTTGATGGTCTGCAGGGCGGTGTCGAAGCTCATGCGGAAGTCGGAATCGCCAAAGTTGGCCCGGATGATATCACAGGCCGTGGCGTTGAAGTCGGGGGAGCTGGGGAAGCAGGCGCTTCCCATGGGGTTGCTGGCGCGAAGACGGCCGCCGACGGTCTGGTTGAAGGCCTGCCACTCATCGAGGGTGGGCCAGCAGGCCTGCCCGGGCTGGCAGCTTGGGCACCCGGCGGCAGAGGCAGCCGGGGCGAGCAGCGGCAGCGCCGCGAGGAACAGGCCCGTCACGCTCGTGGGGAGAAGCATGATGGGGCGGGGAGTGTGCCCAGGGCCGGTATGTGTGTGATATGTGGAGAGAGACAGACAGAGAGAGAGAGAGAGAGAGAGAGAGAGAGAGAGAGAGAGAGAGAGAGAGAGAGAGATGATTGTGCCGGGCGATGGGGCCTGGTTTGAGAGCTCACGACTCAGAGGAGGACGAGGAGACCTTTTATCCTCGCGAAGCCGGGGGGAACTGGTCTCTCTCGACGGGCATACTCGTACTCCATACGGGGTACTGGTACTGGCAATGGATCCATGTATGTCGGCTCTAACACGCTCGACGAAAACCACTACCAGTAAGTGCCGAAGATGGATTGACCGTTGTGGAGGCGACCCGTGCCGTTCCACCGGTATGGAGGGGAAGGGAAAAACGAGGGCGAGGCATCCCGGGCGATAGACTCGAGTGTTCCGGGAGTAGTGCTGATGGCAGCATGGCTCGGACGGACCGTGAGGCCGACTATCCGTGCGACGTGTGCGACCTCATGGCCAGGTAGGTACTCCGTAGTCTGGTGTGGATTCATGTGTATGACTCTTCAAGGAGCCTCGAGCAAGGATCCTCTACCAATACCAGTAGATCGGCCCAGGTGAGATGCTGGTGAGATACTGGTACTCGTACTCGTACTCGTACTCGTACGCGTACGCGTACTAAGGGGGACATCGTGAAGGGCCTGTTGATGACTTCATTAGCCAAGATGAATCGATCCATAGAGCAGCGGAGAGGATGAAGATGGCACCTGTACGAGTACGGAGTACGGAGTAGAATGGATGATTGATTGATTGATTGATTGATGTCTATTGATAGGATCAACGCGAGCGTGTACAGGTAGGAGCACGGAGTACGGAGGAGTTGATGGATTGGATTGAGGCATTTCCCATCGATTGGGTTTTACCTGTATTTCCAGTGCTATATTTATTAATTCTTTGGCAGTTGAACAAACAACCTTTCCTTTCCTTTCAGCCTCGTACTCGTACTCGTACGGAGTAAATCCTCAGGCTTCGCGGCGCGTCGGGCAGGAGCGACTCAAGGGACCGAGGTCTCGGCATCATCCCAGTCCCGCGTACGGAGTAAGAGAACTCGGACTCGGACTCGTACCTGTACTCGGACTCGTACTCGTACCGGGGAGGACCAGCAGGAAGGAGGGAGCAACCCCCACCCCTCTCGATCCAATTTCCATTTTTTGAGGGCAGCTCTTTTCCCAAGGAAAGATCTACCCCGCAGCAGAAACTACTACTACTACTGCATCAGTACTCCGTACTCCGTACCTGTACGGAGTACTCCGTACCTACTTTGGACCCCTGACAGGAACTTGGCGCCAGTGGCTTCGATGGCGTTGCGGTCGAGTTCAAGTCCGAGGCCGAGCCGTGGATCGCGGCTCACACAGACCGGATGGATTAGTGATGGCCGTGGACGAACTGGACTAAATATGGAGGTTCGAGCGAGTTCTTTTCAGGGGCTGTTGCAGAAAATAGATGGCTCTACTCCGTACTCCGTACTCCGTACGAGTACTACATTCATTCCTTTTGATCCATCCCTCTTTCTTCTCTCAAAGCAAAGCCGTCCTGCGAACTCTCGTATTCGGACACTGCGCATTAGAGGTACCTGTACTCCGTAGTAATAGTACCTATGGAGTCTACCTACGGAGTACTACGGAGTAGTAGTAGGTACTACTAAGTAATACGGAGTACTCCGTACCTGTACTCGTACCGGTATGTATTTCGGTCGATGGGAAGGAGCTGCCGTGACGTTCGTGTTGTCGTGGAAGGACCGACTCACCTTGGCCGTCGTCATCCATGGAGACTGGAAGCTCCTTCCATCCCGACTATTTCGCGCTAGAAATAGGTTCTATTGCTTACTAAGACCAATGCGACCCCTGGACTCCTCCATTCGGAGAAAAGGGGCCATGCAGGCAGTACCTACATGATTGTTGATGTATGTACGGAGTACGGAGTACGGAGTACGATAGGTACGAGTACTCGTACGAGTAAGCATGAAGAATCTGATCCATTTATATGTACAGGTACGGAGTACGGATTACGATGGATGAGCTGATCATCTTGCAGCTTACAGGTACAGGTACGGGATTGCAGAGAGAGAGATTCTAGAAGCTCTTTGAGTGACTGAACGGTGAGGATGAAGAAGGAGATGAGTTCCCAGAGAAAGGCCAGGGACCGTGTCGTTCTATCAATGATTGTGAGGCTCTGACGGAATGATCCCCCATGAGAGCAATGGATCGATACGGAGTAGATCAATCAATACTACTACTACTCCGTACTACTACTCCGTACTACTCCGTAGTGCCTATCCGTACTGGTACGAGTACAGGTACTCCTTCGAATACTACTACCTACCTTAGTAGCTGACATTGACGTGAGCGCATTCACTAGAGTAGTATTGATTGATGATTGATGATTGATGTATGTGAGCTCCCCATATTTCACTCGAGTTGACAACTCATGACAGTGCGTGAAGCTTACGGAGTCAGCATCATCCATCTCCACATCAGATTCAAGTGTCATTCTTGTCGGTCTCCGAAGAATGTACGGAGTACGGATACGGAGTACGGAGTACCTTTGACCAGCCGATTTCATCGTCTCTGCGTTTATTAATGGATCACTCTACATACGGAGTATGAACGAGATATTGTCGTCTACTCGTCCTCGTCCTCGTACCAGTGGAACTCCGTATCGGATCGATCATCCGGACAATGACAATCTAAGCTTCAACGACGCCTCACTTTCGTTGGCATATCTCCTCGACAACTTCGCGTCTCTTCATCAATCCTTTTCTGTACTACGGAGTAGTAGCACCTCCTACTCCTGACTCAATTGCTCTCCGATACTCGTACTACGGAGTACGTACTATTGTATTCCGTATATCCGACATCCGCGCCAACCCGAGTCATCACCAGCACTCCGTCTATCACTCGTACATACGGAGTACGCATTAACGGATAGCATCGTCATGGATTAGATTGCTCGCCAGCTCTAGCAGGTCTCTCCCACGACCCACGTGGGCACGAACTGCATCTACCGGTATTCATGGCCCGCCCTTCTCCTCCTCCTCCTCCTCCTCCTCTTCCTCCTCTTCCTCCTCTTCCTCCTCCTCCTCTTCCTTCTTCTCCTCCCCCCCCTACCCCCC
>NQYQ01000013.1:494744-507194 GCA_003055925.1 Escovopsis sp. Ae720 | reverse complement strand
CGGGGGAAAGGTTCGCTTGATTGAAAAACCCCTGAATATGACGGACGCTCCACTATCCAAACTCGAACCCCGCGTGTGATTTTCTACTAGTTCTGGTCATGACCCCTGAAAGGAACGTTCAAGCCCCTGCTCCCGCCGATCTCCCGCCCCTCCATCTCCATTACAGACGCCGTCTCCATTCCATCGACACCAAGGGCGCGCTAGGAACCGGCTTCTCCCGAAGCATGCGACTAAAATGTTCGGCCAAGAAAGAGACGTCAAAGATGGATCACGGGAGACTGAAGGGCATGATATCCTATATGATGCCCCTATTCCTTTCATTGATACTCAATATACTCGCTTGTGGATGGCATCATTGCCTTCCCCATGGAAGGCGCTCGTGTAGGCTCGCATAATCGGCGCAATGTCTCCCGAACCTCCTCCTCTCCCGCTCTGTTTCAGTCTCAGCAAAGTCATGCATCCTCCACCCCTCAAGACCGCCGACGCCGCTCGTACAGCGCCAGCAGCGTAATCATTGCCACGACGTCCAGGTCCGACGACCGCTCCTCCTCGAGTGTCAGCCTCCCGCAGATGCCCTTAGCCGAGTCCTCCACAAACGTCGCCACCAGCCCGCCCTCCGCGTCCTCCATGGTCCACCCCCTTGCGCCCCACGTCTTGATACCCTCCTTCCCCTCCTTCCCCTCCTTCCCCTCCTTCCCCTCCTTCCCCTCCTTCCCCTCCTTGCCCTCCTTGCCCTCCTTGCCCTCCTTGCTCTCCTTGCTCTCCTTTCCCTCTTTACCCTCTTTTGCCTCCTTATCCTTGTCCGCCCCCCCCCTCGCCATGCGTTTCCACACGAACCCGCGCTTCCTGCTCTCTCCTGCCTTGATCCCCTTGCCAAGACTCCAGTATGAGCGGTACAGCGTAAGCTCCATGCTATACTCCGTCCCCGCACCCTTCGCGAGCATGTCCTCCCAGATCATGTCGGTCGGCGCCTTGGGGGTCCCGAACCCGATCTTGAAGTCGAGCGAGAAGGCGGGCATGTGGCAGACGGCGATGGTCTGCGCGTCTTCGTACGGCCCCTCGAGGAGGGCGAGCTCGGGCGCCTTGCCGATGCGCGTGCCGATCTTGACGTAGTGAAGGGGGATGGGGTGGCCGCGGGGGGTGGGGCACGTGCGCCAGATGGTGTAGGAGGACTTGAAGGGCCGCCGGCGGATGACGAACTCGCGGCGGGCGGGGGGCGGGGTAGTCCGACCTTGGTCCGACATTATCTGCGGACTTGGTACAGAGAATTAGAATTAGTAAAGGACAATATGATCTTCAGAAGCCTTCTTGTCTCTCGGGATGTGTTGTCGACGCAGCGGAAGGAGGGTTCACCAATAGCGGGTTTCCAAACGCATGAGGGGATGGTCTCGGAAGGAGGAAAAAAAATACTATTGATGTCTCCGTATTCGATGCCGACTGAAATCAGTCAAATTGATGTATTGGTCAATGTATGATCTGCGAAAAGATGCGGGATCTGTCTGCTGCCGTAAAGTGAGGGTGAAGGCGAGTACGAGTAGCTCTCCGTACAGTGAGGACGGGGTGAGGACGTCGTGATGGCTTCGGCACAGCCACATTCACGTCACGCTGAGCCTGAGCTGGGGCTGAGCTCCCCCAACCCCTTGTCTGGGATATGCCGAATCGAGCGGTGAGACTCGTCGCGATTGGTGACTCGCTCGGGTCCCAATAACCTAGTTCCAGCCAATCACGATCCCGTCATCGGTCTGGGTTGCCTCGTTCCTTCCCCCCCGCTTTCTGTCGGACCTGCCCGCGAGGGCCCGGGGCAGGAGACAATGGACAATGGACAATGGAAGCAGGGAAGAGGTGCGGGCTGCTCCTCCCCCCGGGCGCGCGTCGTGCCTTCCCCCCCGCCTGTTCCGTTCAGGACCCACGGCTCCTTCCCCGCGTCTGAGACAGCACGCTCCTTCCCTCCCCCGGGGGGAGGCTGGCATCTGTGAGCCGATCCGTGATTGGCCCGCGGGGAGGTCTTGAATGCCTCAACCTCATTGTTTGTTGATCACGAACTGCGACTGGAATTGGAAGTGGAGGAGATTCGAATGGAACACGATGATTCACGTCTGCTGCTTGTCCTGTCATGGGAGATGGATCAGAGTGCGCGACCGGCTACAAATTCACGGCCTCCTCCCGCTGTCCGCGGCCTGATTCACGGCGGCTCTTATGGCTGTGAATCGCCTCCTCCCTTGCGTGGTCGCGAGTCAATGCACGCTCGAACACGATCGTCCCTCACGCTTTTGCGGTGAAGCGTGAAATGCCATTTTCTGGAAGGCAATCAACGAGAGTGCAGAATGGGGACTCAAAAGGTTTGCTGCATGACAAGAGTGCCCCTTTTTGCCTGTTGGTTGACAACTGCTCCTAGGCAACGGCCTCTTCGATGCTCCCTCCTCTGCCCGTAGCGCAATCGCTGGGTCTTGCAATGAGCCCAATACGGCTCGCCGTCAGGATCGCGTCCGTGATGTGTGCTTTTTGGCTCGGCGTTGTCAGAATCATATTCCTCTGCGGGTTCAAACTGGCCCGCGGCATCACACAAGGCGTCGCGTCCCGATATGCGCGGCAACCTGCTTCTCAAACGCAGTCACCGTCATCAAAAGACACAGACAAGGCTCCTGAGAAAAGAGAGATGTTTCTATATCACGGTCTTGCCGCTTCTTGGGCACGATCTGGTTTCTGCATCAGAGCTTCCAGGCCGAGAACAGCTGCCTTCGACTGGAGCGGTGCGATCGGACTGCTTGATCAGCTCTATCGTTCTCTCGATTCTACCAGAAACGTTGTGAGCGCAATCACGACCATTCGCCGCAATATCTGCAAGTCGAACGCGCGGCGTGATTCGGTTGAGTGGGACGACACCGTGACAAAAGGGGAACAGGTGAATTTGATGGATCCGATACTAGCTCTAGCAGTGTTTGCATACTTGCAGCACGCCTGCCAAGACACGGAGCAGGAAACAGCTCGGCGTCTAGCTCTCGAGGAGACCATACTAGATGCAGTGATTCGCGACGGAACCCCCGAGGATGAGCAAGTCAAGCAAGAACTAGACGCCGCGTGGTCCCCGCCGACGTCAAGCTCCACAGCCGAAGACGATGATGCATTCGCGAGCCGCCGAAATAGCCAAGTCGAAGACAGCCCCCCTTACCACGACGACGGACCGAAAGCTGCAGAAAGTACGGACGACGATGGTCGAGAGGTGGACTCCTTGGTAGATGCTGCGCTGGAGAAGAAGCGGCAGAGGAAGGGCTCCACGGCGCAGGACTACGCGAAACCGACCGCGTCGAGCTCCAGGCGGAAGGAAATCACTGTTCATCCCAAACGAGCCAGCTCGACGCGAACACATACCCCGAGGTCGTCGCAGGACTCTTCGCGACGAAGTAGACCCTCATCGGTAGAAATGAGCATCGACGAGAGCAGCTTGAAGAGGATAGGTCAGGCGCTTCTTTCTCAAACAGACAGCCGGCCCTCTACGAATCGCGCGAAGACAGCCACGTCGAACAGTCGGTTGGAGGAAAAGATAAGGAGCAACTCTCGGAGTCTCCCTATTCAGGTTGAGAACCATCCTCCGGATCTCTCTCCCAGAGAAACATCACAAGAGGCTTGCGGGTCTCCAGGCAGCCTGGAGTCCGAAGGTTCTATCGGGTGTTCGGCTTCGAAGAGGACCATACTCATCGACCTGGCTAGATATGTGCGATTTGTTTCCCGTCTTCATCAGAAATTGGTGGCCCCCAGAACAACCTCGCGCGATGAGACCGGACAGGGTCAAGGTGAGGAATACGCTCGCGATGCAGCCTCTGGGTCATGCGTCTCTCTCGCAGCCTCGGAGACTTCCTTGGGAGGGGACTCTTTGAGCGGATCGGCTCATCCCAGAACGCAACTCGCGTATTCGGTCTCGCTGGATCACGAAGCAGGAGCGGTTGTCCTCGCGTGCAGCGGCACAGACGAATCCGAAGACGTCCTCGCAGCCCTCGCAGGCGAATCCAGCAAGCTCGCCTGGCAGGGCCACATGTTCAAAGTCCACCGGGCCGCTCACTCGGCGGCCTGCAGGCTCCTTTGCGGCCGCCAGTCCGTGCTGGCGGCCCTGGGGAGAGCGCTCGCCGAGTTCCCGGGCTACGGGCTCGTTCTGTGCGGACACTCGTTCGGCGCGGGGGTCGCATCCGTCCTCGGCGTCTTGCTATCCGAACCGAGCTCGACGGGCCCGGGCCTCGTCACGCGAGCGTGGCCGTACGCAAGGAGGAATTCGTCTCCTGTGGATGATGAGGAGAGATCCCATCCGGGATTGCCTGCTGGCAGGAGGGTCCACGTGTACGCCTACGGTCCTCCGGGGGTGATGTGCGCGTCGCTGCGCAGGCTCACCCGCGACCTGATCACGACGCTGGTGCACGGGGACGACGTGATGCCGTGCCTCTCGCGGGAACTTGCCGATCAACTGCGAAGTCTTGGCCGATCCTGGAGGGATGACGAGAACGGCATGCGGACGACGACGCGCCAACACGCGCTGGGTGCTCTGCGAGGTGTCGTGCTCAGGGGGTGGTGGCCGTTTCGCCCGCAGATGGAGTCACTCGGTGGCGGGCGGGAGGAGGGGTGGACGGTCCCCGTGTTGGAGACTATGCGCGCGAGCATGAGAGGGAGAGGCCGGACGCTGCTCCCGCCAGGGGAGGTGTTTACGCTGGAGGTCGAGGGGCCCGAGAGTGACCCGGGTGGGGAGCAGAGGGTCGTGTTTAAGCACGTCAGACGGGTGGAGGATCGGTTTCGGGAGATCAGGTTCGCGAGGGGGATGTTGTCTGACCATGACCTCGCGGGGTACGAGCACGCGCTGGCCGTTTCGAGGAGGACATGACGTCGAATTGGATCAAATACATTTGATCTGGTTTCGTGCATCTGCCAAGCTGTAGTATTGATCAATAGATAGTACTTAGTTAGCATTACTATGGATCAATACTACAACTCGACGCCGCGAGGGCCGGGCGTTGCGCCACGATGTGGATCTGATGTTTCCTTCCTGGAACTCCCCTCCCCTCTCTCCGTTGATCCATCGTGAATCATTGATCTCTTGATACCAGCGAGACCCGATGAGTCTTTCGTACATCCATTATGTCAGTAGTCCCTGTACTTGAAGTATCCATCTGCATCAATCCATCCTAAACCCCCTATCAAGTTGTTATGGCTTCCACAAGATACATGTATCCAGCCAATCGATCTATTCATCATCACCGCCAATCCTCATCCCAAACACTCCATTCACATCAACCATCAACCATCAAAGCCCAACCCCCCCCTTTGCCTATCTCAGCACCGCCCCGTCTAGCAGAATACCATCCCTCAGCCAAACCATCCATACGCATACGCACGACATACCCATCCACAGGGCTCGTCTTCTATTCACAGAAACCCATGCAGCGTATTGATCCGTAGGAGCTGTCTCTCGATAGGGATACAGCACGGGATGCAGGGAGGCAGTACCTCTAGGACATGTCGATCAATTGCTAGTATTGATCCCATACTCTTGTGCCAATGCATGTATAAGCTGTCTACATACAATACTATCAAGGGATATCCATGGTTTTTTTCACCCAAGGAAACACATCCAAGAGCACGGCACAGGATGGAAAACAGGAATAGTCCTATATCCAGACGCTGGTTTCATAGGGCTTCTATCATTCTATCACACAAGCACAGCACTCATCCGTCACACCATCCATCCATCCGTATTGTATTGTATCGTATGGTGTATAATACGCTGTTATTTCTTTTTTCGTGGTTTCCTTTTGTTTTGTTTTTTTCGGCTTTTTCTTCACAAACCCACCCTCCCCCATCCCCCTTAAATCCGAAAATCACAACAACACGAGCAAAAAAAAAGGGGGGTGCACAATGCCCCCCATCTCCATATCATAGGAAAGATAAAGCACTTTTCGGTCCACGGCGGCATTCGCGTCCCGAGTATTCTTCCATTGATCCCTCGCGCATGAAAACGGCGGTCGTATCAACGTCCCTGTCCTCTGGTCCTCTACGTAGTCACTCCTCATGAACCTACGGGACAGGCGTGCAGCGAAGCGTCTCCGCGTTCGCGCCGCCCAGGATCCCGCCGGGAGACAGCAGAGGGTCCAGCGCCAGGGGCGTGATGGTGCCGAGAAGCCCCATGGGGTTGAGCACCGGCGAGGCGGGATTCGGGGGTCCCTGGTCTCTTTGGTCGCCAGAGGCCGCCTCCACGATGACCTCGAGCTTGGCGTCCTTGTCTCGCGGCGCGCTGGTCGGCGGCGCCTGGGGGGCTGCGGGGGCCGTCCTGGGCTCCATCTGCGCCAGCGTCATGGGCTGCCCGGGAAGTGGCTCCCATGGCGAGTGCTCGAAGAGCGACAGATCGATCATCTCCTGGAGAATGCCTGGGGACCTGTCCCGCTCACGCCGCGATCGCGTTTCGCCGCTGAGCGACGCGCGGTACACCCGCGCTTCTCGGGGAGGCAGGTCCATGCCCCGACGGGACGAGTGAGGGGGCACGTATGGCTTCGGTGGGGCGATGGAGGGCGGCATGGGTGCGGACGGCACGGGCGCGGGCGGCAGGGGCCGGTAGATGTGGATGCCTTTCCTGCGCATGCTGGTGATGGTCTGGGCGTGGATGGACCGCTGGTACTTGAACAACTCCCGGCGTTTCCTCCTGGCCTCGGAGAGGCTTGATTCATCGGGAGCGAGGGGGGGTGGCGGCGCGGGGTTCGGTTTGGTGGGTGGCTTGGGGAGAGTCGCCCAGGTCGCTGGGTCGCGGGCAGACTCGAAGGTCAAGGTCATCGGCTCGCGGGGAGTTCGTATCAAGGCGCGCGCCGGCTTGCGGGGAGATGCCGCGAACGAGTCGGCGGACTTGGAGCGGGGGGGCGGGGAGCTGGCGCGAACGATTTCCCTGCCGCCGCTCCCGATGGAGGACGGCGGGGCGGCGGTGGGGATTCTGGACCTAGTGGTGAGGGTCTTGGAGACCTGTGACAGCTTCTTGTACTTCTGGCGCTTCTCGTAGTTGCCAGGATAGTACCTCCCCGAGGCGTAGATAGCCCTCTCCGAAGCCAAGAGGTCCTCTTGGAGTTGGGGGATGTACCGGTTCGGGGGGGCCACATGGCAGGCCGGGTCATCGGGAATGCCGAGGATGGGTGGGGGATAGACGTCCACCTGGCACTGGCTGGGTCTTCCGGTGGCGGCGGTGTGGGTGAAGGGGTGAGTCTGTCGGACTCGAACGCGAGGATCCTCATGCATCGGGAAGTATCCGCTAGCAAGGGGGTGTTAATTCATTCCAAGAAGCTCGATATCTTGACAGCAATCGACTCAAAAAAAAAAAAAAAAAAAAAAAAAAAGAGAGAGAGAGAGAGAGAGAGAGAGCAAGCTGCTTTATCCCTAGAGATAGATTGAAGGGGCCTTACCCGATCAGATCGCCGCGAGCAGAGAGGGGCTCGGGCGGAGTGCAGTCGGGGGCGGAGCTGTATTTCTTCATGGGGGGGACTTGGATCGCGATGGGTCTGGAGAGGCTCGCGTTCGAGGCGGGAGCGCTGACGACGGCGCCGTGTGAGGTCGGCCCCCCTCCTTTTTCTGGCAGGAGAAGAGTGTTAGAGGTCAGAGGTCAGAGGTCATGAGTCAAAGAGAAGACTCGATTTCCAGGCAAGACAGCCCAGGTTCTGCCATGACTTACCCGCAGATGAGAGCTCGTCCTCGACGGAAGTCGGTGGGCGGGAGGGCGTGGTCGGGAGTGTCGACGGGCGAGAGGGCGAAGTCGGGCGAGTCGAGGGCTCTTCAGGCTCCTCGTCGGACTGGGAGCTCGCAGACGAGGCCAATGTCATGGTAGACAGGCCAGACAGGGAGTGTCCCGACATAGGGGGCCTGCAGTTTGGGCCAAGACAGGCCGAGGGCCTCAGAGACTGGGGACGAGTAGCCATGATTGCTGATCGATGTCGAAGCCGAGATGTGTTGTTTGCGGTTCTGCCTCTTCTTCTTCTTCTTCTTCTTCGAAGATTCTCCTGCTTCTTCTTCTTCTTCTTCTTCTTCTTCTTCTTCCTTTACTTCCTTTTCTTCCTCGCTCTCGAGCTTGGACGGTTTCACCGAGAGAAGTGGATGCAGCCTCGAGTTATATGCAGGAAGAAGGTTCCGGCATCCGAGGAAAAGGGGGGGTGGGGGGGAAGGGCCGGCAGATAAAGGCGAGGACGGATGGGGCCCTAAGGGCAGAGCATGGGAGCGTCGATTGCGCAAGACACGGCGTCGACGGTCATATCGGTTGGGGGCCTGGCTTGGTTTCTTGACGGCTTGACAGCTCGGCACAGGCACAGGCACAGGCACAGGCACGGGAACAAGCCGGCGGCCTTTTCCTTTCCCTTTCCTTTTTCTTTTATCGGATTCCAGGGCGGAGGGGCGTCAGGAGAGCGATGACGAGAGGCCGACCATTCCGTGACGGATCTCGCGGGAGGGGGAGGAGGATGGTCGGTCGGTCGAGTTCGATGTCGACTGCGCGGGAGTTTGCAGGCGCTAAAGGCGATGGGTCGTGGACGAAAATAGTAAACGGGAAGAAGACAAGATCAATACGATTGACCGGTTCGTAGGAGAAGGTGGTCTGAGTGATATAGTAAGGTATTGATGGATGGATGCGAACTGAGACGATGGGTACTACTACTACTGAGATGTAGTGGGTAGTAGGTAGTAGTCGGAGTTGAATTGGAAGTGAGAGGGAACGAGGAGAAGAAGATGGAGAATGGGAAAAAAAAAAAACAAGAATGGGGGTGGAGAGAATGTGAAAGAGAGACAAGAAGACGTTGAGAGGAAGAAAGAAAAGAAAACAAAACAAAACAAATGGCGGCGCGAATGAAGAGTGGTCTGCTGGATGGATGGATCAAATCGATGAATCCATTGATGGATTGATGGATTGATTATTGATGGATCAATGTGTCCAAGAAGCACCGCAGCTGCTGGTACTAGTAGCTGTAGCTGTGGCTGTAGCTGAAGCTGAAGCTGAAGTCGTAGGGGTTCAATCCATCAATTCCAAAGGACCCAAAAGGACAACCTGGAAGCAATCCATCAGTGGATGGACAGATACAGGTATGGATGAAAGGATGAATGGATGGATGGATGGGAGGGAGGGAGCTGGAGCTGGAGGCAACCAACCTGTTTTCCAATCAATTGAATCTGGATGGAAAGAGTCAAAGTGCCGTTTGGGGGAGGAAAAGCGTCGATCGATGCTTGGAAGGTGAAAAAGGTGGGAAGGTCGAGTCCAATGGGGGTTGGATGGATGGGTTTTTTTTTGACGAGGGCAGATGGTTGATGGATCAATGGATCAATTGATTTGGATGGAGGAGATGAGATGGATCATGGGGATTGATATTGATATTGATATTGATATTGATATTGATGGATTGATGGATTGATGGATTGATGGATTGATTGTCGATTTTATTATCGCAGCTTGTCCGGAGCTCTCTGCCCTTCACAGAGAGTCCCATCAATGTCAAGCCTTTCCCATGGATTGATGGGTGGATGGATGCCATCGAGTGGCGTGATATCATCAATCAATCAATTGTCTTGTGGACGGCGCGGCTCGATGGAAGGAGGAGGGGGCATCGTCTCGCACGCGCGCGATTTGACCCCGGGGAGAGAAGAGTCCGAGTGCGAAAGCCGCCAACCTGTTTGAAGTCGACCTTGGGGGATTTTGGAAATCGAGATCACATCAATGATCAATACATGTAGATGTAGACTGGATTGGATTGAATTGATCCATCCATCCAAACAAGTTGACCCTCAGAGTCCCTCGCCTGCATGTCCCGGCGTCATTTGGTTGATGCAGTGGATTTACCTTTACCTGTACCTGTATTATTACCTTGAAGTGGAAGGACTCGAGCTTCATCAGCGGGAGGTACGGAGTAGGTACTCCGTAGTACCTTCCATGCCCGCCACTGCCTTAAGTTGAACTTGTAAGGTACGACTCGAAGTATTGATTGCCTGTGCAGTACCGAGTACCAATCACCTACTCGTACACAGTACCTGCTAGTATGCGGAGCGCCCCGTAGCGTGTACTCCAGTCGCACCCTTTCTCTCGGCACGTCTCCTCGTATCGCGTACCTCGATTCTCTGGTGCATCCAAGTCCCCCGCCCCCTCTCGTTACCTCCCCTCGATCCTGATCCTGACATGATGAACTTCATGGTTCCATCCATCTCCAATGATGCCATCGGGTCGTGGAGGGGCATTAGTAGCACATAGTAGTAGTAGTGATAGTAGTAGGAGTAGTAGTAGTAGGAGTAGTGGTAGGTAGTATGGATCAATTTGATGCTTGATCAATCAATTAATGGATTGCAAAAGGTCAATGTCTACTACCTGCAGTGCCCTCGATGACCTCAGCGAACGCATGGGGATGGTTGCCTCCGGCCTGCGTGGCGCGCGACCGTGGCGTATGTATGCACTCGCACTCGTAGGGCCGCTCAAGGTGCGTGTGGGCCGCGACGGCAGTGGATGGATGGATGGGCATTGGAAGGGATGATCTCCATCCATCCATCCATCCATCCATCCATCCATCCATCCATCCATCCAATGATCTCTCTATATCAAGGACACACCTCCCTGTACGGAGTACGGAGCACTAGAGTAGCTCGGGGCGGCTTTGGCTGTGCAATTGCCGGCCGTAGGACGGGGTAGAGGTAGTGGCAGAACTCGTACTCGTAGGCAGTCCTCGTCCTCATCCTCGTCCTCTTCCTTGTGCAAAATGCGCTGCGCAAAAAGGTGGCATTGCTATGGTCGAGGCGAAGGGGCACAGTGTACGAGCACGATCACCGGCACGGATGATCCGGTACTACTACCTCTGATTTACCACTTGAACGTTCGATGAACAGCTCGCGTCCATACAGTGCACGTACAGTGTTTCCCTCCCCCAAGGCAGCACGATTCGCCCGCCCTGCATCCAAAAGTGACATCCATCCATCCATCCATCTATCCATCCATCCATTTTCCATCAATTCCGTCATGGGAGCCTCACTGCGCCAATGGGCTGAGTTGTCTGCACCCGTACGAATTACGACGAGTACTTCCTCGATCATGGGAATATCCTGCAGGCAGACATGGCATTAATGGCATGGATGGATCAATGTCAGGTCATCAATCAATCCATTCAACTCGCCGCCTTTTTCGGACGGACATGGCCGCCGCAGATCAGACGATCGTAGTAGCTGTACCGGTAGTAGTAATGGGTACTACTACTTCTACACGTACAGGTACAGGTACTACTACTACTCTAGCAAGCGGAAGAATTCATCAAGCGGAAGAATCCATTGATCAAGATCAACTCTCCGTGCTCCATATTACCTGTATGCACTGTGCTTCCCCCCCACAAACAGGTCATGGCCCACAGTCCGCAGACTTCTTCCTCCCCCCCCCGGGGTCTATGCGCAAGACCTTAATCTCCTCTCCTCTACTCTCCTCTTCCTCTCCTCTCCTCTTCCTCTACTCTCTACTCCATCCCTGAATCCGTGCTTGTGCTCCATGCAATGAGTCGTCTCGGATCCATCCCCCATGATCCATCCCCTCCCCTCCCCTTGCATCCGACACCGTCCCTTTCAAACACGCGTCTCTCCCACCGGCGCACACAAAAGACGAAGAGGAACGCTGGCAAGTAGGTAAAATATGGAACGCGCGCGCATCAGTCCTCCATGCCCCGTACCTCTCCGCACATTAGTAGTACTAACCTCCTACTACCTCCTACTACCTCCTACTACCTCCTACTACCTCCTATACATACCAACTACCACCAGCCCGTACTACAATACAAAACCACCACTGCGTAACTCATACTCGTACAAAATGCTCCATAACTCCATAACTTCCATCCATGCCCCATGCCCCATGCTCCATGCTAACCCCAACAAGCCCTCTACTCATCATGACGCCACCCGCTAAGCCGTCCCCGTTTGGCAAGTTCCCAAGTCAGGCACCCCAAACAACGCCAAACAACCTCTTATACATTGATGCACTCCGTACGAGTACAATTCACATCCACATTCACACATACCGGTACACGCCAACAACAGTGACGGACCTCCAGCTCCGAGTCCAAACTCGGGTCTACAGGTACGGAGTACAGGTACAGGTACCTATTGTCTCGGACGATTCTCCAGTCCGGGCATCCGAGCCTTCCCCCGCGTCCTCGCGTCCTCGCGGCGTTAACATTGAACATGTTGCCGATGCAGGATCCTTCAAGAGTATGATATTGCACGTCCAGGTGTTGTCAAATACATCAATGTACTTAGTAGTACTACTACGGTCTACTAACCTACTCCGTACATGTAGTCGAACTGGGACCGAAATAGGAATTGATCAATCAATCCATTGATCCAATGATTTGGAAAATGCCTTCCTCCCTACAGGTTAGTAGTAGGTCATCTCGCATATCGCATCTCACTTCACTTCACTTCACCTCACTTCAC
>NQYQ01000013.1:474535-489419 GCA_003055925.1 Escovopsis sp. Ae720 | reverse complement strand
CCCCCCCCCCCCCCCCCTTTCCCCCCCCTTCTCTCTGCCCCGGACACTCCTGGCCTCCACCCTCGGTCCCAAGCCGCGGCCCCATTGACGGTCGGAGCCATCTGTCAGGGGCACCAGGAAGAGGCTCCGAATCTGACTGCCAACTATCATTGTGCGATGCCGTTTTGGAAGCCTGGGGGTCGGCTTAGCTCCTCATCTTTGGAGCCATACGAGGCATTCCCTGTTCGGGGCTTTCTCTCTCTCTCTTTTTTTTAATTCATTTTTGTGTTGTGTAGCATTTTGTGTTGGACACACCTGACACACAGGCTTTCCCTTCTGATATGACATCGTCTCGAGGTTTCGTGATGGGGCTTTGAAGCCTTGCTTGGGGACCAGAGGCAGAGTATTCACATTCGTCGTCTGATATATAATCCCTTTGCTGGACGCTCGTCAATGAGATGATCTTTTGTCTATCAGAGCAATCAGAACAATCAGAACAATCAAGCAATCAGATCAGCAGACTCATCACAGCGACCAGCTTCAGCTTCATCTCCATCTTCATCCATACTCAGCCGGCATCCGCTCTGCATATCGAACTATATCATCAACTACCACTTCTTCTCCAAACCGTCTTCCAATCTATCGAAATGGCCAGCAGCAACTGGTGAGTCCTGCTCACGGGGGGGATGAGATCTCTTGGTGACGGCGATTTGACTAACGAATGCCAATAGCACTCGTCGATCCTGCTCCTCCCACGGCAGCGAGTCCATGGGGCAGCTTATCAACCACTCTCGGGACTTCGTCTGGAGATGCGTAAGTCCCGCCGGCAATCTCCTGTCACCAATAGCTTCTGCAAGCCAGAATAACGTGGATATCTTCGGGAACAAAACATGAGACTAATCATTGGCTACAGTGCAACTGCGGCAATGGCTGGTTCAACTTCAGGCTCGACGACCACTGCCCCATGTGCCACAACCCTCGATGCGCCACTTGCAGCATAGCTAAGGAGTAAGAGCTGGCATCGGCCTCTTCTTACTTGATGCAATTCACGACCGAGCTTGCTCCGGCTCTCATCAGCTCTTCCCTTCTTGCTTTCATTAAACAATGTTCTTCTCTTCAACTCTCCCCCACCTCCCCTTCACCCCATCCAATCTTCTTGTTCTTCTTCTTCTTGCCCTGCTCTACCTTTTTTTTTTACCTTCTTCTTCTTTCGTTCATCTTGTTTTGCTTCTTCTTCTCCATTTCTCTTCTTTCATTCATATTCCCAGTCTTGATGTTCTCTTCTGTCTCTCCTTCTCCGTACTCTTTTGGTTCCATTCGATTGCCCCCTTTTTACAGCAAAGAAGCATGCAGGCGGCGGCGACGCAATGAGCCTCATGATGATTTGGACTTTCCTCCTTTTTGGCGACTTTTTTGAACATTTTAGATGAGCTGCGGTGTTTTTTTTTCTTCCTTTTTCTTCCTTTTTCTCCTTCTATTTTCTTTTCTTTTCTCTTTTTTTCTTCCTTTGTTCCTCTGATGAGGATTTGATCTACACTGTACAGAGAACACGTTCTCACGAACAGACAAGAGAAATACAAATTTGACTTGCGTTGCCCATCTCACATCAAAGCCCATCAGGGTTCATCTGAAGCCGCATCGATCTGTGCCAGGCGCAGGGGGCTACCGTGGATCAGAGGCGAAAAAAAAAATAGCGGTTCTGTGCCATGTAGGACAGGGAGTGCCTTGGCAGGGCGGAGTTCAAGGGAGGATGGAGATGATGGATCCGGACATGGAGAATGGATTGCAACCCTACGAGTACGATCCCGGGCGAGAGGGGGGATTGAGGCGGGGGGGCGTCGAGTGGCTGCCGCGGCTAAAAACAGCCGCTGCCGCGTCTGCTCCCAGCGCACTACTACCACCGCCGCGAAACGGGTTGGTGGGCTGCTACTCTGTACTCGTACTCCTACAGGCACTTGCGAGTGCGTAACTCGTACTCGTATGCGTTTGAGTGTGATCAATCCAGGCATGCACGGGTTACGAGTAAGAAGAGTAAGACTTCGTATAGCTCTAGGCACATCAAATATACGGGTCTTACTCGTATGGATCAATCCATGTGATTTGTCAACAACCAGAGGGGGATCAGGGCGAGCCGTCTACATGTATGCGAGGATCCAGTTCCTGGTGAGCTCCAATTCGGGATCAATGATACCTCCAGCCCATCCTCACAGGTGCGAGAGCACATACTACATGTACGAGAACCGACCTCAACATGCGGATTTACGAGTACGAGTACGAGTACGAGTACGAGTAGCTACCAGTAGTAAGTAGTAGTAGTACGAAAGGGATGAACTCGAGCTAAGCCACATCCTACTCCCCATGTCTTTCATCGGAGATATCTCTCAACGCGAGGAGGAGAGGAAAAAGGAAAATAAAAGGGGGTAGAGTTATACGGACAGGAAGCGGAGAGGGTATGAAAACCACGAATCGGAAACGAAGACGAGCTTCCATCGTGCCTTGGGAGATGCGCTTGATGCTGCTTTGACCGCATTCGGATCGCATCAATCAATGCATGGGAGGAGCTTGAAGCTCGATGTAGGAGGCACGGAATATGGATACGGCAATTATCCTCAAAGTGCAGGCACTGACTGCAGCTACCGGGTAATTGGACAGAGCGAATCGGCAGGGAGTTGCCTACATGTAAGTTGAGGTACCTACCTCCAATGCCAAGGTTGAATTAGTAGTATTGAGGTAGGTAGGCCGTAGTACCTGCCTACTACTACCAGTACGAGTATGAGTACGAGTACGAGTGCAGTTACTCGAATTGAAGGATTCGGAGCACAATGCGGCATTCGACGGCATCGCTGCCATTGGCCATTGGCTCCAAGTCCGTGTGGCAGCTTCCCTCAATGTGGGCAAGCCGCGATCCGGATGGCAGTTGCGACATTCTCGATCGACAAGGGTCAGGAGAGGGGGGGAGGCGCTTAATCCTCCGATCATGTGATCTCGACCCGAAAGTGCTCCCTGCGCAGGTGCGGCCGGTCGTGACAAGAGGTACGAGTACTATAGTACTAACCCACTCCACTCTCACGGAAGGTGCTCGTACTCGTACTCGTACCATCTAGTACTCCCGAGTCCGTAATGCACGAGTAACTCCTACTACAGGTACAGGTAGAGGCACTTAGTACCTACCTCTGAGTCCCGTACGAGCACGAGTAGAGGTACCTGTACCAGGAGTAAGAAAGTACGAAGTTGTACTCGTACTCGTACTACTACTAAGGCAGGCACTCCCGGCGCGGTGAGGGGCTCAGCGCAGGCCCCAGGCCCCAGGGTGAAGGAAGGAGCGACGCGGGCGGGCGGAGGATTTTGTCCGAAGAGGCGGTCGCGTGAGCCCCTTCCGATCTGGACTTCAAGATGGGACCCCGATTTTATCTTGAACTGAAGCCGGCTTGATTACCCCGTTCGACTCGGAATGCCTTGTAATCTTCCACTCCTTTCCTCCCCCCTCTTCCTCTTTAGAATCCCCCATCCACCCAAATCAATTCGGGGAGCCGTCTGATCGACAAGGTGACGACAAAACTAAGGTTCTGACGGGCTTTCTGTCGGGGCCGATCATATAGTACCGGTAACCCACCAAGGCGGAGTGCCGAGTACCTACTTGTTGGAGTGGTCACCTCCCTTTTGCGGGGTGTAGTATAACGGCTCACAAGTTGGTACGGCATTCTCACTAGGTATGGTGGGCAGGCGTCTGGGATTCACAAGCTCAATGCCTTCGAACATATGGACTTCCCTGGTACTCCTGGTATTTGCTATGCTAACGACGTTTTGGCAGGCATACTTGCAAGCTGGGCCCGGCCCAGTTCCTTTGACATCCACGGTCTCCCCACATCTCCCTCTCCCCTATCGTGGCATTGACCCATCATGGCACCCATCACGGCCGTGCGCCCATTGCAACCATCAAGAAGACGCCGAGCCCAACCAGCAGGCCCAGCGCGCCCTCGATGCCCCCAAAGAGCGTGAACAGCGCCGGAATGCCCATGGCACCCTCGGTGTCGTTCCTGATGATCGGGTAGATGTACCACGGCGCGACCAGGATGCTCCAGCTCAAGACCCAGACATACCCGACGAGCCTGTGCCACAGCGGCGGCTCGCTGGTCTTGTCGAGCGGCGCGCCGCCTCGCCACAGCTTCTGCACCAGGTCCTCCAGCATGACGCTCACGGCGAAGGAGCTGAAGAAGAAGAGCGCCGACGACTCGGCCCACGATACGCCGCAGTAGCTGGCCGCGAGGACGTGCAGCACGCCCGACACGAAGAAGGACATGAAGATGTTGATGTAGCGCTCCGCGAACGAGGGGCGCGGGAGGCGCAGCAGGTCGCGCGCGAACCAGTTGCTGAAGGAAGTGAGCTGCAGGCGCAGGTACTGGTGCCAGTATTCGCTGTTGGGTGCGTCAGTCAGTCAGTCGTGTGGTCCATTACGAACTCGGAAACTGGGAATTTAATGGGAATGCTCTTACCCCCAGAATCCTCGGGTGGTGTACGCCTCGGCCATGCTTCCAAACAGCGGCGGCCAGTCCCGGACTTCGGAGAGGCCGAAAGTGACGGCAGCCACGGCCAGCATTCGGTTGGTCATGTCGACGAGGAGCCTCAGGGTCCACGTCCACGTCAGGCCGATGCCGATCCGGCCGATCCACTGCTCGCGGGTCGCGCTGAACAGAACCCATTCGGAGCCCGGCCCGTATCTCATCTCCTTGACGGCGGGATCGGCCCTACGCGACACCTCGTCCAGAATCTCGAGAAGGATGTACTGCCAACTGATGAGTAAGGCCTGGCGGATCAGCCACCATCCCTTGGTCGGTCCCTCAACCGCGGTTGCGGGAGCTGCCTTTGAGACCGTGGCGGACGCCTCGGTAGCCTTGGTGTCGTTGGCTGGCATGGCGTTGGCCTTGTTCTGGCTCTCCTCGACCTGGAACCAGCGAGGCCATGCGGGGCCCCTCTTCTCCTCCCAGGGCATGTTGATTCCCCTGACGCTCATGAAGAAGGGGACCATCCGGAACTGCTTGACGATCCAGCTGTCCGATTTGCTGTAAACGTGGCCCTCGACGTCCTTGGCCTCGAAGCCGCGGATGATGAGCACGTTGAAGCTCCACCACGCCACAGGGATGTAGAACCCGGTGAGGAAGTGGTTCAGGATGTTGAGGGTTGTGAGCTGGCACATGATGTCGAGGTACGTCATCGAGAGAAAGAGGACGATTGGCTGCCACAGAATGCGCAGCGGGTTCGACTTGGAGGTATGGTTGAGAAGAATGCCCTGAGGGACCAGGCTCACAAAGTACAGGACGAAGGCGTAGGCGGCGCGGGCGACAAGGGGCGCCTCCTCGCCGTTCGCCACGGAGATGGCGCTCTCCACGAGGGACGAGGGCACCAGCGATAGGGCCTTGTCCATGATGGAGGAGGGGAGCGGAATTGGGGCCTCCATGGCGGCGGATGGAAGCTCAAAGTTGAGGATACTCTCTTCTGTGTCGAGGACGAGAAAGAGAGAGAGAGATGGAGACGTGAGTTCAAGTGAGGCGGGAGGAAGCCTGGTTTTATCTCAGAGATTGGGGTGAAGAGCGGTCCACTCCAAGAGGCCCACATGGCCTTGCAACGGGCGGCCTGACTGACGGATTGACAGCCTCTCACGTTGTGGAACCGCACCCGTTTCGTCGCGAGAGTCGAGATGCTGTATGTCCACGTTTTCCTATCATGGGGGGGGGGGACAACCTTGCCTCCATCCCAGGGTCCCTGATGCCGAGCTAGGTATGGAAGAGCACGATGCTCGACCATGCGTCGTCCAGAAGCACGAAGCTCGTTCCAGGACACCTTGAGGCATTCACAGGGCAGAGTTTCCAGGGTCCTGTCCACCCCCTGGAAGGCCAAATGGCGGGAACCAGGGCATCCACCTCCCGTTGGCCATGACGAAATCCTCGACCGGATGAGCCCTCTGCCAACGGCGACCGACTCCCGATGGAACAAATGGAGCCGATCCACCCTCGAGGTGGTCTGTTCTTTTCTTCTGTTCCGTCGTTGCCCGCCTCTCCCGATCGCGAGGCGAATTCACCCCTGAGGTCCGTGACGAGCAAGCCTTGGAGAGGACCAGCGACAGTGTCACACCAAAAGGTCTTGCAAAGACATGCCATTTGTCCGAGAAGAGAAACGAGCACCGGTACTGGTTCTCGTACTGGTACTGCCCGTACTCGTACGAGGAGCCGCTTCAGGGGTCCACCGCGGTCGCGGTCTGGCTTGCCGAAGCACTGACGCTGATCGGGGCAGCACGGACCATGGGAGCACTAATGCAACAATCGTTCCATATTCCACCACTTCTTTTCCCACTTCGCAGCCGCCGACATTGCCAGTACTCGTACATATTCGCACTCATGTACGAGCACGAGTACGAGCACGAGTACAGGTACAAGAATGGAGTATGGAGTGCCAGCATGCTTGCTCAGTCAAGAGGAAGGGACATGGAAGGCCTATTTTCGACGACCAACACGGAGCTTGCCCTCGCACAGTCAAAAGTTGGTCGCGCAGCATCCGCCCTCGAAGACGGCACGATCGTCACAAACTGATTGGCTGAGTGTTCACGAGAGCGGTGATGCGAGGTATAGGGGAAGAAGTCCCTGCGTTAGCAAGGTGCTTCTTGGAAGAGGCCCTCGTGAGCCCTTTGGGGATGGCGGGCTGCTGCTGCTACAAGATGCGCGTGGCGTGCCTGGGCTGAAAAGACGCACCGAGATTCGTCAGGGCCTATGGAGCGCATGCTCTCTTCGGGCAGGAGGACCCGTGAGTTTGGATGCGAGGCAAAAGACGGTCGGGTTGGAACCAGGGGGGAAGGCAAGCAGGGCAGCATTTCGGGGCGGAAGACGCACCACGGAACGGACTTGGCTGCGAGGAAGAGAAAGAGAAAGAGGAAGAGGAGGAGAAGGATAAGGTGGACGACTAGGAGGAAGACAAAGGGAGAACACAGCGTTTGTCGATCCTCCTCCAAGACTTATCGTACCGGCACATATCCGTGCGCTTACGACTACCTGTCTCATACTCATACTCGTACGAGTACGAGTGCGAGCACGGAGGACGGTGGCCCGAATGATTTACCCGGCCGCGATCGCCTCAAGTTTTTAGGGCTTACAAAGGCCCGGCCCGGCGCCAGTCTCAGGGAGGAAGGCCCTGGCCCAACACCAGAACTGGAGTACCGGTAGCCAAACCTGACAAAACTGACAGCGCCCGGATCATGGGCAAGTCGAGGCGATGGATGACGCACGCCGTTGAGTCGTTATAGCGGCTCAAATGGTGCTCGGCTGGACCCAGACCCAGGCTCAGGCTCAGGCACAGGCTCGAGTACATATACCGGTATGTACTCGTACAGAGTTTGTACTCGTACTCGTACATACATATGTACATACATACGAGTACGAGTACTACTACTCGTACTGGTAGTCGCATGCACGCATCAGTGCTGTGCGAGACCGGGCGAGCAGGGGTCGTCGCGCCGTTGCGCCGCATGGACCCTTGGGAGAAGCCGTTGGAAAGCGCGGGGGCTGCAGGGGACGGCGTGTCTGGGCGAAGGGAGGCAGAGCTGTGTCGCGAAGTTCTGGGCCTCTGACCCAAGTGCTTGCCGGTTAGTAGTGCTTGGTAGACAGTGCGGGGGTATTGACGGGTTCGTGGTGCGATGGCCCCCGAGTGGGAAAGACATTCAGGGGTTGGGGGCTTACTCCGTACATACTCGTACGAGTACGATTGCGAGTAAGCACTGCCCGTCTCGTACCTGAACAAATCGTGCTGTGAGAACACCTACCCGGAGACCTCCCTCTCGACCTCTTCGTCTCTTCTTCTCTTCGGCTTTTTGTGTTGTTTTTCTCCTCTGCCTACTCGTACGAGTACGAGTACTGCATCGCGACTGGGCTTTGTCAAGGTCCGGCAAGGGCCCGCTTCATGGGATATTCAGGGGTACGAGTACTCCATATTCCGAACTCCGCCGGATTACTCGTACGAGTAGCATCTCGACTTCTCGTCTGACCTTCCATACCTGTACCTGTATGATGGATATGCTGCAGGGCGTCCCGCATGTATCGTATGCGGCTGGACGCACGAGCTGCATTAGTAGTAGAATTCGTAGTCGTACGAGTAGATCAATCCATGCTCTCCTTTTCACGAATATCAATGTATTGATGATACTCGTACGAGTACTATCGAAGTATCAGATTCGTACATACTCGTCCTCATCCTCGTACGGGGTGTTGGAGAATAAGAGACTCAGGTATGTATGCACATACTCGTAGTACGAGTACGGAGTACGGAGTATTTACAATGCATATGCAATTATCGAGGCTGGTTTCAGCCACGGAAAGCCACAGATGTCGGCGGCCACAATTGCCAGCCACAACTGGCAGCCACGAATCGCTTGAGCCACAAGCATTGAAATCTCAGCCACGATTTGCTCCGAGGTACTTGTACTCCGTAATCCGTACATATTCTTCAGCCACATTCAAAGAGTCAACACGCTGCTCAAGTATGTGGGTGGATTTCCGCCAAACGTGAAGCCGCCTGGAGAACAGAGTCAAGTCAAGATTTCGAGAGACTCTGAGACTGAGAGAATCAGTGACCGACGACACCCGAGTCCCACGACGCGACAAGTTCATTGAAACGGTACCGAGCACACGAACAAACCAGGGCCTGAGAGAGACAGAAAGTGTGTGTGTGTGAGACAGAGACAGAGCCAGAGCCAGAGACGGAGCAAGACAGGAAAAGAATAGACAACAAAGAGAGGTAAACGGCGCAGGCCGTGCGACACATCACCAAGATGGATCGTTCACAGCCCGCATCCTCAAATCTCATGGGTGAGTGAGAGTGATTGCCCCGCCCCGGCCCCGGCCCCGACCCCCGATCCGCGATGAGCGATGAGCCAAACGTTGCCCTCATGGATGTTTGCCCCCTTCGTTGGCAGATGCAGTGTTGGACAGGCCTTGTCGAGCGGTGCCCCCCCCCCCCCTCCCCCCTTCCTCCCTTCATGCACCATTTCATCACTCATGACATATGACGTGGGGGACGGGGAAAGCTGACGGCATCACTCTACTTCTAGATATTCACAACCGCCTCGTGGCGGACATCCTCACTCGCTACCGGGCGCTCATGATGCTGGCGACGGTGCAGGCCGAGGGGGAGCGCAGCAATGCCAACCCGGAAGCCATGGCCGTGACGGGCATATCCATGAAGATGGAGTTTGACGGCATGGTATGGCCCCAAGTCCTCCCATTCCCGAGCCACTGTCACCCTTCAAAAAATGTGTTCTCATTCACCCGTCCTTGAGAATCCTAGCTAAACCCCCCAGCAGTACTCCTCCGTCAAGGAGTTCCTCACGCTCTCCCGCCGCATCAAGGAGCTCTGGATCTTCGGGCCCCTCGGCAGCGAGGACTCGGACCGCAGGGCCAAGGAGGGCCTGCTCGAGCACAACGTCGCGCTCGTCAGCGACCTGATGAACCAGGTCGAGGCCGCCAAGATGGGCGCCCTGGCGGCGAGGCACGGCGGCTCGTGGGAGCCGCTGGCGAGGGAGGACGAGGGCGGCGCCGGCGCCGGCGCCAGCGCGATGACGGGTCCGCCGACGGGGGGGCCTCCCACGGGACCTCCTACGGGGCCTCCTACGGGACCGGGCTCTGCGGGGCCGAGGACGTGATGATGGGTGGGATTTCGGACCAGGATGGAGAGAACGTGGAAATTTCGAGAGAACATAGCTAAGGCGTTTTCCAAGAAGAAAAGGGAAAAAAAAAAAAAAACACAAAAAAATAATCTAGAGGGGATTACTCCGAACTAAAGCGGGGCTGAGCTCTATATGCGATGCGTGGGAATGACATGGGGACATCAATGTTACAGCGCGTGGATGCTAACCCTCCCCGCCCTCGGGGTCCTCTTCGTCCTCGTCGCCGAGGGCCTTGTCGATGTCCGAGGCGCTCTTGTTCCCGGCGTTGGCTATGCTCGCGACGCTCATGCCGCCGGCCGAGAGCCAGAGGAAGTGGTTGGACCTGAAGTGGTCAATCTGGCTGAAGAAGGCATGGAAGCTGTGGGTTTGCGTCAGCAACGGCGTCGTCTCGTCTCAAGATGAAGGACTGGTCATCAGAAAAGGGGCGAGGGCGTTGGGGACTCACGAGTTCTCCTTCTCCTCGACGCTGAAGATGCGCGAGTAAATCTCCCTCTCCTTGAACTCGTCCAGCCGGTCCTCATACCGATCAAAGTCGATCTCCTCCCGCTGCAGCGCCTCCCTCGCCCTGCGGTTGTAATTCTCAAACACGGGCCGCTCGAGCAGCAGCCCCAGCCCGGGCATCTTGGGGATGGCCATCTTGGCGCGGCCGTAGCTCTCGTCGATGCGCTCGACCGCGGTCCCGCAGCGCGCGACGAGCGTCGCCAGCCCGACCATCTTGCGGATCTGGTGCATCATGAAGCTCTGCCCGTGCACCTTGAGCGAGATCCACTCCGTGTCGCCGATGAGGACCGGCTTGGGGTTCACCACGAACGACTTGATGTGCCGCTTCGACGACGGGTCCGAGAAGGACTTCTGCACCGTGTAGTTGTGGAAGTTGTTGGTGCCCTCGTACCGGCGCAGCGCGTCCTGCAGGCGCTCCAGGCGCTCGGGGGTCACGCGGTACCGCCGCTTCGCCGCGACGTAGGCCGCCTTGATGTCCTTGAGGGCGAAGTCCACGGGGCCGAGCTCCCGCCGCTTGGGCTTCTCCGCGGCGTCGTCGGCGGCGGCGTTGTCGGCGTCGTCCTCCTCCTGCTTCTTCGCCTCCTCGGTCTCCGCCTTCTCGGCTTTCGCTTCTCCGGATTCCGCTGCTGCTGCTTCTTCTCCTCCGTCCTTCTCGTCTTTCTCGTCCTTGCCGGCCTCCTTCGCCTCGCCCGCAGGGGTCTCCTCGCTGTGAGCGTTCGCCAGCACGGCCGCCCGCACCTCCGGGTCCAAGCCGTCCAGGATGGGCCGGATGTCCCGCTCCTCGACCTGCTCCCAGAACCCCTCGACGTCGGCCATCCTCGCGCGCACCTCCTCCTCCGCCCCGCGCTCCCTGTTGATCTCGGCGACCCTGCGGCCGAGGTAGCTGTGCGGGTGCGGCGGCAGCAGGCAGTAGCTCGGCATGAGGTACTCGTACCACCGCGAGTCGCAGTACTGGTAGCAGTTGTAGCTGTTGTTCGTCCGCTGGATGCCCCAGACGCGGATCTGCGGCGGCAGCGCCCCGTTGATGCGCTGCACAATGTCCTCGTCCTCGATGATGAGCTTCAGGCTGATGACGTTGCCCGCCGCGTGCACGCCCTTGTCCGTCCGCGCGCACCGCGCCAGGCTCGACTTGCGCGGGTCGTCCGCGTTGGCCTTGCTGATGGCCCCCGCCGCCACAAACGCCCGGAACAGGTCCCGCTCGATCGTCTCCTCCTCGCCGTTGAGCTGCATGCCCTTGTATCCCGTCCCCGCGTACCCGATCATCACCGCCACCTTGCGCTTCGGCCGCCGCTCCTCCGCGTCGATCTCCTCCTTGGAGAAGGGGTTCGCGCGCGCGCCCTCGACAGAGTCTACCTTGCGCCGTTTCCACTCGCGCCAGTCGTCGTTCTTGCTGCGCTTCCCGCCCTTCTGGCTTCTAGTTTCTGCGTGGTCAGCGCCGTTGGTTCTCTGTTTTTCTCTCTCTCTTCTCTCTCGTTCAAGACCTGGGACTCACCTCCAGTCGCCGCGCCCGCCGTCCTTGCCGCCTCTTCCGCCGCGGCCCCGGTCCTTGCCTCCTCGCGCGCCGCCGCGCTGGTTGCGAGAGTTCTCGCCGGCGGCCGCATCGCCGGCGGTTTCGCTGCTGCGCTCTGGCATGGCGCTCTTCGCGACAGGAGCCTCGTCGCCCGCTGCCATGATTGCATTGCCTGGAGACGAGGAGAGTTCGCGATTCGCGGTTGTGCAACAAACACCGGGGTCCGTTGACTTCTCTACGATTTCCTCTGGAATTTGTTTTTTTTTTTAATTGAAATAAATTATTTCGCCCATTCTCAGCCTCGCCGAGTCGTGACTCGAGGCTGGCCAATCAGACGCGAGGCTGTTCAGGACGCATATCCTGCTGACTAAGCCGTACCTCTGTGGCCTCTTCCATCGAATCGCCGCGACTGTTGGAATGTCGCTTCTCGCATGATCCCAACAACAATTTTATGAAGAAGCAGACGAACAACGGCTGTCGTTAGACTTTCGAGATACGCAGCAGCAGAAGGATCCGGCTGCTTCGGTACGGTTCCACACCTCTAAGGAGAAGGCATCGCGGAGTTTGCACGGGTCAACGGATACGAGCAGACACAACCAAGCAGACACCAAGGCAGCCGGCCCCAAAAGCACAGCAGCATCGAGAACCAAGCACTGCCCGCCTCATCGCCGCCTCGGACCCTGCGCATCCTCGCCATGAGGCCGGGCCTCTTCGCCTCGCCATCCTCCTGTCCGCCGCGCTAATCCCCTTTCCGACTCCACGCGTGGGCTCCCCTCGATCTTGATCCCTCCCCCTTCTCTCTGCCTTGAATCTCGACCGTCAAGGGCATCTATCCATGGCAACGGTCCATCGACGGACGACCGACAAGGCATCCTCCTCGCCAGACGTCACCATGGCCGACGCCGCCGACGTCGACCGCAACACCCGCAAGCCCACACCCAGCAGTGGCAACACGACGACGACGACGACAAGAGCGACAACATCATCGACGACGACGACACCGCCTCATCTGCCCACGCCCATCGAGACGATAGCGCTGGGCATGTTCCCCTTCATCCTCGTCTTCGGGGCCCTCTACTCCGTGCTCTCGCCGCACACCCGCTCCGCGCCCTACGACGCCGTCACGCAGTCCCACTCGCAGGACCCGAACCTGGCTCCGAGCTACTTCGCCCGCAAGAACAACATCTTCAACGTCTTCTTCGTCAAGCGCGGCTGGGGCTGGACCACGCTCGCCTTCGTCTTCGCGCTGCTGACGCAGCCCGCGGCGGGGGGCTCGCGCCCGGCGGCGGCCGTCGCGGTGCTGGCGAGGCGCGCGCGCGCGGGCCTGCGCTGGGCGCTGACCACGACGTACTGGGTGTTCGTGACGCAGTGGTTCTTCGGCCCGCCGCTCATCGACCGCAGCTTCCGGCTGACGGGCGGGCGGTGTGAGATGGCCGCGGCGCAGGCGCACGCACACGCACACGCACACGCACAGGGACAGGGACAGGCGCCCGGCGGCGAGTTCGGCGTCGAGATGGTCACGTCGGTGGCGTGCAAGGGGGCCGGCGGGAGGTGGAAGGGCGGGCACGACATCTCGGGCCACGTGTTCCTGCTGGTCCTGGGCACGGTGTTCTTGATGCACGAGGTCGGGTGGCCGATGCTCGTGCGCGGCAGGCGCAGGGCCGAGGAGAGGTGCGTGGTGGTTGCGCCGGGGGGCGCGGTGGAGAATATCGGCTCGGGGGCGCCTGCGGGGGACGGGCCGGAGGGCGTCGTGCTGAGCGTGGGCGAGAAGGCGGCCGTTGCTGTCGTGTGCATGAACCTGTGGATGCTCCTGATGACGGCGATCTACTTCCACACGTGGGTCGAGAAGGTGAGTCTCCCCGGGAACGCACGCTTGATGTTTCGTTCTTGGATCGCCGGATGGATATGCTGACGTTTTTCTAGTTTACTGGACTGTTGACGGCCATGATAGGGGTGTACGCGATATACTACGTCCCCAGGGTCGTGCCGAGCGTACGGTGGGTGGTCGGTCTCCCGGGGGTATGACATGAGCATCATAGAGGATCTGGTTTAGAAACGAGTCTTTAGAAACGAGCCTCCATTGTAGATATAGCGAGAATCTCTCCAAAGTCTGTTCGATATCTCCGCCGAAGCGGTGTACCCCAGGGGCGGGCGTGATATGCAACCCTCGTGTCTGTTGTCGCGACTGATGAATGCCTGTGAGGATTCAAGATCATGTCGGCTCCAGTCCATCCATTTCACGACCACAGCATTCAGGGTCCGGCATATCCATCTAGCTGCACGGGCATTCCTCTTCTTCACGACAAACCTCCAACCTCGGCTCGCAGACTCTCCCGCGGAATAACGTCGGCACGATCCTCGCCAATGACCTCATCCCGTCCAACCTCAACTCCATATCATCACAACACTTCAATCTCACTCCCCATCACTCACCTCACCTCATCTCATCTAATCTCATCTCATCTCATCCTCCCTTATCTCGTTTCATCTTCTTCCCGCTGCAATGGCCCTCCCGCGCCTCAAAGCGCCCCCCAACCTGCGCGAGCTCGTCAAAGAAGCCTTCGCAAAAGCCGTCTCCTCCGGCCAAGTCACATTCTACCCCACGCAAGTCTGCATCCTCACCGTCAACGACGTCCCCGTACGTGCCCTCGCAGACCATCCCCTCCTCAAAAACACCCAGGCACCTCGTGCAAAAACTAACAAGCTCCTTCGAACCATCATAGTTCCAGCTCCGCTTCTCCCCAGCCCTCGCCAGCAAACCAAAGGGCCCCCCTCCCTCCTCCTCATCCTCCACACGCACCCCGTTCGACCCCTTCGCCGACCCGCCCCCCGGCATGCTCATCTCCCCCCTCGGCCCCGCGCACTTCCTCCTCCTCAACAAATTCGCCATCGTCCCGGAGCACTTCATCCTCGCCACCACAGCTCACAAGCCACAGACCCACATCCTCGAGCAGGACGACCTCGAAGCCACCCTCGCCTGCATCCACTCCTACCATGAGTCCTCCTCCCCCTCATCCTCCTCATCCTCCGGTACAAATCCGACCTCCGAGAGAGAGAAGAATCCCGACGACGGCCTCTTCGCTTTCTTCAACTGCGGCCCCCACTCCGGCGCCAGCCAGCCCCACAGGCACATCCAGCTCCTCCCCAGCTCCCGCATGACCCAGGACCTCCCCTCCCCCCCGCCGCAA